>JAFIRS010002405.1:0-219035 GCA_018342105.1 Gonioctena quinquepunctata
CTAATGTCAGCACTGATAGATGGCGATCAGATAATTTCGTAACGATAAGTGATCTGGAAAAACCCATTGAATGAAGTTCGAGAGTCTTCAAGATTTATTCTTAAATAGTTTTGATATCAGCACCAACAGATAGCGATCAGATGAAATTACATCGCGATGCATGATTATTTGTTTGGAGAGAAATTCGATGAAAGAAACGTTGAAACACAGAGTTCAGAGTCTTCAAATGCATGAAGACTTGTTCTGAATAGTTTCAATACTACCATTGATAAAATTCAGGTGAAATTATATTACGACGAGTGATCTGCTTTGAGGGTAATTCGATGGAAAATGGCGTTGAAGCAACAAACGCCAATTTCAACACAATGAGTCTTCAAATCAGTCACTCGTTTTTATGTTGATCTCTCCGAAGGGTAGTTTGACGACCACCAATGAAAGTTTTCCTTCGAACATCGAAATGTTTTTTGCATCGGCAACCCCGCGTCACCCTTCAACTAGCCATGGATCGATAGCGTCCTAATTCACCGTGTGGATTGGTCTAAGGGTGTCGTCTTGCGCTCTCTCGCGCGCCATCTAGCAACAATACACCGAAGTGAATCGCGAGGAGGCAGCGTAACGCCGTCATGCACGCTACTCTCTCAGAATGACTGGGAGGGTGTAAAATTCCATCTGCGAGTGCAAAGTATGTGGCTACGGCATCATAATGTCAGGACTGTGGAATTCTAGTGCAGTGATACAAACGCTCGACATTCCTCCTTGGTGTTGTGATAAAGCTCGTGCCCTGGCTAAAGCCCGAGCCATGGACTTGAGCTTTCGAAGGCGGTGTCGATGATCAAGTGAGAAGCCCGAAGTGCCATGCACGTCGTGATGTGGAAGGCCGTTGTGGCCCGTCAGCTTTCCTTGCTTCTATTTTCTTGCCTCGTCCTCATAGGTAAGATAGGCACACCCACTACCATGCTGAATGACATGTAAACACAGCCCCTCCCCTTTGAAATATCCTTCACACAAAGAATATTACCCCATTTCGGAATTTTATTACACCACTCAAATACAACCCCATCATACAATGTACATCAAATTTCGGATTTTATCACCAACGAATGGGCACAACTGCAATACTATGTTCACAGATACACTGTGTAGAGATTGACGAACTCTTTATTAGATAACGGCATACTCTATCGGATCAGATCAAGGCAAAGATGAAGGGGCTAAGAGACATCCAAGACAAATGACCAACATGAGAATGTTTACTCTTGGTCATATTTTACTTGTTTTATTGAATGATGAGGCTAAAGAACGCACGTCAATAAATATGTTATAGATATACTTTTCATCAAATGATTATGACATATTTGACATTGTTTACTTCTGGGTCATATTTTTAATTTATTGATGATCCCACATGATGGAAATGTTCCCATAGAATGAGTGAGTGATACACTCACATAATTGAATAACAGCATATTGTATGGATAAAGTTTATATCATCAAAGAACGTTGAGGAGCATCTCATTTACAAATGAATGAAATAAATGTAACACTGATATTCTGTCACATTTAATTTTGATTCGTTGATCTTTTATATGTATGATTGTTATACTGCTTTATCAAATTCAATTTCGATTCGTTGACTTCCATTATGGAATAGATATGATTGGATGACAGAAAAACAAACTATAAGTACCTATCAAAAAGGATAATTCAATCAAAATTCTACATGCTGATAAATGGAATGCAACTCAGATATTTTGAATAATTTATCTGAGTTGACAAAAATGAAGAATGATCCCACATCAGAAACTGAATGAAAAGTTAGGAAAGTATCATAGCCTCCTAACAAAAAATCTCACTTATATTTTCTTCCAAATATTCACAAACCAAACATTCCATCGAGTAGTTTTATTGGATCACCTTGTCAACATTTGGCCACATATCTTTCGGAATTAATAAATTAATTGGCTGGTATCGAGGTACACATTTTCTTGAAAAATTACAAACTACAAATTTCAGTAAAAACGACAATATGGTCATGTTTGATGTAGTGGGTTTATTTCCGTATCTGTCAAAGAAAACACTAGAAATGATATAACAAAAAATTGGAAATGATAATACACTCATCACGAGATCTAAACTGAATATGAATGACATAATGGATATGTTAGATGTCTGTTTGAACAAAACTCATTTTCAATTTGGAAATGATTTCTGTCGCCAAAACATTGGGACGGCAATGGGTTCCCCACTATCCACAGGAATAAGTAATAGATTCATGGAAAACTTTGGAAAAAACTATACAGATAACTACCAAAAATGTCCTAGACTTTAGTGGAGATGTGTCGATTTTAATAATTTTCCCATATGGCAGATAATAATCAGACACTTTTTCTAATTATATCAATGGAAAGGAATTCACAATCAAATTCACCAAATAATCAGAGAAAAACCACCACATTTAATTTCTAGATGTATCAATCGAAATTTACCCTGGTCCTTTTGAAACTAGTGTTTTCATGGAAAAACACACACTAACAGATATCATAATTTCAATTCAAATCACCAAATTAGTATCAAAAATCATGTCAATAAAAGTCTTTATAAGAAAGCCGATTCGATTTCCTCAACTCCAAATAATTTTGGAGATGAGATTGTTTCCAAAAAAAATATTCTCCCTCAACAACAACCTCCTTTGGCGACAAATAAAATCCCATACAACCTGATGTCCCCAGAAAATTAAGAAGAATCGGCAACAAATTGAATGAAATAACAGTGTTCAAAACTTATACCTTGAGACCGACATTAACCCGGACAAAATTAAAAAAATTATGTATATAGTGTTCCAAGTATTGGTGGTAAAAGCAGACGGGAAAAACGTCACGACCTTTGAGAATTAGAAACCCTGAACACAAGAAAAATATAAATAATAGAGAAATTGGAAAATCGAAATTACAAGCAGAACATATATTTACACAAACTGGAAAATAAATGAAAATAATGATATGTTTTCTCACAATGGACCCAACATGGATGGAAAAAAGTGATAGAACCAGATAAATTTTGTACCAAATAGATCACGTTGTAAATCCTGTGAACCAGTTAAAAATTTGCACAAAAAATAATTAGCAAATAACTAATCCAATAAATAATGTTTCCGCCAGGAGAATCTTGCCTCTTGTCTCGTGTTGTCTTGAACGAGACGAGAGAACGTTTTTCTTTCGAGAAAATCAAGACAAGACGGAACAAGAGGATGGATCACTCAAGACAGGACAATACAAGAGGGCTTCTTTCGACAAGAGACCAGATAATTTGAGGAAGGCGTCACATCGACAATTCAGAACTTTTTGAAACTTATTTTGGACGGAGGAATACTCATTCATGACAAATACAAACAAAAATGATCTAGAGAATTAATTACATTGTTTACTTTTACTCCATCCGAGAAGTTACAGCGTGCATTAAAATAATAATTTTTGAGCTGTAAAGAATATTCAGTTGCTCAGAAATTTGTATTGTATTGAAAAAATAATGAATTCGAGTGTATCTCTCTATACACAGTTGACGTTTTGACGATTATATATTTTCCCGTTTTCAAAATTTATGGCAAATTTATAAGAATATTTTCAGCTTTTACATATTTGTAAAACTATTTTGTCGTGCGTAGTGACTGCCACTACACTATTAGGTCTGCCTCTACACAATTCATGTATTTTTTTAATCATTTCCATGTTTTTAGAACGTTTTGTGAGTCCTGATAAAAGTTACTCCACTAACATTATTCTGTATCAATAAGGGGTAAATCACTTTGAGACCTTTCCAATAATGAACACCTGATATATTATATCTCCATCGATGATATCAGGAAATTCCCTATTATTTTTCTTTTGTTGGTTCAATGTCAGAAAAAATATTCATTCAGTTTTTATGGGATAATGGAAATAATTGAGAGAATTCTTCCTTCGTTTTGCATTACCTCTGTTATACAAAAAATGTGCTATACGATATCTCCTTTTACCTACAGGATTAATTGGAAATTGCATCTTCAAATCATTAAAGTCATATTTCACTCGGGTAAGTAGGGATACTCCGACAATTTTTTCTCACCTTAGTCTCATATCCTCCTTCAAAAAGTAGTTATGGGTGTTATGTTGCAACACGAACGGTGAGAAGTTTAATATTATGTTATTATGATGGGATGACTCGGCTTCTACAGTGACCTTAAGACAGTTGGACTCGTACGTAACACTAATTTTCCGGAAATATAAACGAAGGTGGACCGAGTAGTCTTTGGGGTTCTGTTCTTAGTCAACTTTATATTAATCATAATTCATTCGTATTCCAGAAGGCAATGATTTCCCTTTCTCATTCCCGAAAATCTTTCGCAAAACATCGGTTTCTTTCGGGTTGAAACACCACTTTTAGCTAATAAGAAGAAACTCAAAGCTCTCTCCTCACAATTAAATTATAATTTACAATTAGGTTCTAAAGCCGTTCTGGATATTCCTATGATCAAAGAAAGATCCCCAAAAACCCTGACAAGCACGAGCAATTCCCACTTACAAACGTGTTTGAGTCAGCTCAAAATCTAATGTAGCTTCAAGAAGTTGCAACTCCTCAAAATATAAGGCAAGTGGTATCATTCTGTAGGGAAATTTCCACTCGTTGACAAGAATCTAATTGCCTTTTGTGAAATCTGCATAACTCATTAGCATTTGCAAATCAAGTGCAACTGTTACTGTACCCATTCTATTCATTTCAGAAAAATGATATCCGCCTGTAAATCTATGCAAACTTCCATTATCAATATTCTGCGTGGTATTAGCCTGGAAATTAGTTGTTTTCTGCTGGTACTCTACCACTTGTTTCAATTTATATTGAATTTTGTGAAGATACTTTAAGTCCGTTTTTCTAATATTACCCTTTACAAGTTGGCTTTCTTGATTAATATATACGCCTGGTCGGGCATACAGCCATTCCTATCCTAGGAGAATCGTTTTTGGAGTGTTTGTTTCTGTCACTAGGTACCGCCATCTCAAAGTTACTTTAGATTAATATTATTATTATTATTTGTGTTGGGTTCCGCTTCAGCCAGTGGTCTTCGGATTTCTGACTGGTGACTACTCCGTACTGACGAGGGCCAAAGGCATGAAACCGGTATGCGAATTGTTAGGCGGACCTGACACAATTTAAACATATTGAAAATAACTATACCAAAAACTTTGAAAATTAATTTACTCTTCAAAAAAATTGACCGTGGTTAACACAATAGTTGTGTAATTTGTAATATTACAGGCTTTTAAAATAAACCATCGTATACAGGATGTTGTCTATTTATCGTTTAAGCAAATTTTTTTTTCGTTGTCCCCATTTAAAAAAATGGGTAAAAAAATCAAACTTCACTTAGATGGCCATGACTCCAAATCTAGATGTATTTTTTAATGTTGAACAACTTTTCTAAATAACATTTCCCGAAATTTTTCAAAGTAAGGGTACTTTACACCGGTCTAAAAATCAAATTTTGGAAGGCTCCTCGTATATTACGTGTGTTTTACTATATTTTTTTGGTGCATGTTTAGTTTTAGGGGATGCACAAACTTTCACCAAGAATAACTTTTTGTCGAAAAACCCTTAATAAATAAGTTTTGCATATGGTGCATAATTTGAGGATGACTATAATAATCGAAAATCTACTTTCATCATAGCGGGTGATTTCAACAAAGGATCCTGAATCATCTATCCAATGTCCGTCTATCCAATCCAGCGACCATAAGAAAAATCATTTTGTGCCTGGAAACTTTTTCACAACTTTTGTATGTCCCAATGGATTAACCGCTTGAAATTACTTTCAAAATTTAGTATTCACAGAGTTAAACAAAAATATTTAATTTATTCATTACTTTACCAATCGAGTAACAGCTTTAAACTACAACCAAATTGAAGTTTGTACATCTATTGGATAAAACATCTCTGCCTGGCACAAAACTTTCTATTTCTAAGTCTCATGCAATTGCTATCTGTGTCTGATCATTTTTTGAGTATTTTCTATTTCTTTTTTTTATTAAAAACTGCTACGAAACTATGAAATTGAAGGTGAGTTTTGTGTTTGGTGTTAGTGAAGGGGTATGAAAATATTTCGCGAGAAAAAACGATTAAAATATTGCCATAGGTATTCATTTTCGAAGGACGATGAGCGATAGTGCATTGACTGTTTTAGAAAATTCGCAGTATTGAAACAAAAATTCAAGCAAGCATTTGAAATGATTTCACAGCATGAAATCGCAAGTGCAATTACAAAAGTACGTATGATCATTCATAAATTATTATATTTACTCTTTTACTATTTTCACATTGTAGTATCAAATTTTCATGAAACTGGTGCAATATATTTCTCATAATATTTATACATTTATATAATATTAAATACTTTTTTCATTTTGCCAAACACTTCTGATGTTGACCTTGCAGAGCAGAGTCACAGTCCTTATCATGGGAGCTACTAAGAACGGAGCCCTGATGAAGAAGACGAATCTGCAGATGTTTCACGGTCTGGCTTGGTCAGTAAATACTTATATTCATATAGTCTATAAGTATTTTTTCTTAATTTCATTCAACGCCTTCCTCAAAATGTATAAGAGTTTTATGCTTGATAATGATAATAATCAAACAAAATCAAAAATATTTTCCCATATAAATATGGAAAAAAATTTTTTAATTCTTGGAACTGTAGTTATGTAACTGTTTTTACATTTTTCATTTCCTCTATATTTTTGCATAAATTGAAGAAAATATGCCGATGATTGAGGAAGGAGATACAGAAGATGATACCTTTCATTCCGAATCAACTTCTGCAAAGGAGCCATGCATTTTTTGTAGGGAACAAAATTTGTGAGACATTCCTGCACCTTGCCAGACATAATAGATAAAATCAGAGAGTGTGTAGAAATCGTAGGTGATGACCGATTGATATAAGAATTAAGTAAGTAAACCTACTATCAGTATAATAGAAATTGTAAATTTCAATAAAAAACATGTATATTTCTAAATATGTATGTTTTTATTAATTTCATTGAAGTACGTATAAGAAAAATTTCTTTGTAGTACGTATGGATATTTTTTAAGATATATTAATGATTTTTTTTCAATCATGATAATTGTTTATTGAATGTTTACCTGTATAGGGCTAATCGGGGGAACTGGAAACAGTTTTGATAAAGTAAGGTTCCTCCAGTCGTGAATTGAAAAGTATTAAATATATATTCTAAGGTATATTCTACCTGAATTTCAATTGAAAACTTGGAAAAAAAATATATTTAATGTTTACAATTCCCCGGATTTTTTTTTTCGTGTTTGAGAATTTTGGGGTGATGCTAAACAAAATTCGAGGTAAATGTAAACGAAATAATATTTCTGTATTGACTCCAACATTCAAATAGGTGGGGTAATATTGAACAAATGATCAGTTCAAGTCGTAATTTGATTGTTTACATTTGCCCCATGATAAAAATAAAAATTCTGAACAATAAAGCTACCCACCTATATAATGTCATTATTTATTTGAAGCGAAATACAAACGTTTTCCTAATACATAGTGGGTATATTTATACAATCATACATATATATATCAAATACATAATTATGGTTTTTCGAAGACGTCTATTGTTCCAGGAAAAGAATAAATAATTTTTCTTTTTTCGAACTTAATTTCAGGCTGAGGAAGAATAGCTACCACCACGTCCTTTTGTATGAAAGATTCCACACTCTCGTTAATATAAAAATCACAGCAGGCTCTATTGAGCGCACGCAATCCCACAATAGCCATTTCGCTATCTTCTTCATCTTTTCCTTTAACTACACAGACGTATTTGTAATGAATCACTTTTCTTGCCCCTCCAGCAAATTTCACCAGAAGAAAAACATATGTCTTAAGGTCTTCTCATTTGACTTCTGTATAATCAACAGGCTTTGGTTGAACAAATGAGGAAAGTGGGAGCATGTCGTCATCAGAGTCATCGTTTGTCAAATGGATTGAGCTAGCAACACTTTCTTCACTATCAGATGAAACATTATGTTTCTTTGGTTTCTGCTTCTTTGTTTTCGAATCTTTCCTGTTTGAATTTCGTCTTTTGTTTTCTTGGAACAGCTAGTTACTCTTTTCCCTTTAATCTGCTTAACTTTCTTTTTCTCTTCGGCTTCTTTGAGCTTGTTCATAACTTCTTATGTCGTTAAAACTTCTCCATATCTGGATTGTTTCAATCGCGGAATAACTTTTTTATTCTCAGCATTACCCGATGTTTTTGAAGAATTTTCAACACATTCATTCAGTTTCTTGGAGAATAGACTAATGATAGCATTGGGACAAAGGTCTTTGGGATTTTTCTTTGCAGTCTCAACTATTATGGTGGCATCTTGGTGTTCTGATTCAGGTAAATTATAGTCACTTGTCAATATGGGTCCATCTAATTCCATCTGGTCATTTGGGCTCGTCGAGGGTCTAGGTAATGCCTCAGAAATGCTCCCTGTTTGGATATGTTGGCTTGACGAGGCTCCAGGTAATGCCTCAGAAATGCTCCCTAGCTCCTTGTTACTGCTTTGGTGTTCTCCACACTTTCGCAATAAATTTCGATCAAAATATTTTTCGGAAAATTTCAGAGAACTTACTGGAAAAATTCCAGTCGTTTCGAAGCCTGAAATTATGTTTTTGGGAATCATGCCTTGTTCCCATACATTTTGATAATTCTGAGAACTTATGTCTGTTCAAACGTCCACAGGACTTTCCCATTTCAGATTTTCCATGATCAACCAAGATTCTGTCCCATTTAGTTTTGATAGGTCCGAATACGCATTTATCTAGTGGTTGTATCCTATCTGTAAGATGACTTGGGAACCTAAGTAATGAAATGTTCTGTTCAAGCGCAGCGTCTATCATCCGAACACTGATATGGCTGTTGTAGCCGTCGAATAACAGTAGTCTGGTGAGGCATATCCCGTTCTTTTCGCAGGATATTGACATTTGGTATGAATAAGGTCATGAACCACTGATGGAAATGGGGCTCTTCCTTCCACCCTTTTTTAAATGCTCCATATATTGTACCAGGATATGCATTTTCAGAAGTCCAACGGGCTTGGACAGCAGCTCCT
This sequence comes from Gonioctena quinquepunctata, assembly GCA_018342105.1. NCBI lineage: Eukaryota > Metazoa > Arthropoda > Insecta > Coleoptera > Chrysomelidae > Gonioctena > Gonioctena quinquepunctata. The sequence continues at coordinate 9,136 of JAFIRS010002405.1, forward strand.
TTAAACACAATGAGCGGAGGTAGGAATGATCCATCTGCAGCAATGTATGCTAAGACAGTAGTAGATTATCTTCCTGAGCCCCCTGATACCCTAGACAACCTACTCACGTGGTTTTTCATAAAAGTCATATAAGTATATAAGTTTATTCAGCAATAGAAATAGAAATACAGTAGAAATAGAAATACAGTAGTTCAGTACAAAAATCAACTCTATTCTAAAATAATATATCTATAAAATCTATTTAGACACTTTGACCTTAACTATTACTGTAATTTGGCGCACTATGGTATTCTAAGATACTGTGTGTGTGACTCTTCTGTTTGTAGAATTGTTTCTGAGGTACTGACTATGTCAATGTTTACATAGGCACAATATATTAAGTACATTAGTTGAGAAAGGAAAAGTAGTTTGATGTGTGTAATTTATTTTAAGTGAAGTGAACATTAGGTAGCTTATTTTATTTATTTATTTTTTAATTTTTTTTCATTCAAGGTAAATAAGGGTGAAGTTTGTTTGTATAATCCATTTTATAATGTCTTTTTTAATTTTATAATATGGCATTACTCTAAAATTCTGAGGTAGAGCGTTGTACACTTTGAGACCTGTACAATATATATATGTTTCTGGCAAGCAACATGTTTGGGGTTTTTCAAAAGGACATTTAGTTGAGCTGCGTTTCGCGTGTTTAGGTTATGACAGAAGTTATTTCTATAATAAGAAGTTTTCAACATAAATCTTGCAACTGCTTTGAGGTAAAGTTGGTTTGGAGTGAGTAATCCACTTTCTTCATATACTAATTGAGATGGGTAACGCTTTTTTTTAAATAGAATTATTTTTATTATCCATTTTTGGGATACTTCAAGCTTTGACAAGTATATACTACAAGCATTTCCCCACACAACGATGCCATAATTTATGATAGATTCTACAAGAGAGAAATATATTGCTTTTATGGTTTTATGGGGCAAAAAGTTACGCAATTCATAGAATTTATAAATTAGTTTTCTTATTTTTTTTGTAACGTAGTTTATGTGCTCCTTCCAAGTAAAAAGTTCATCTACAAAAATGCCCAAGTATTTAACACATGTCTCTCTATCAATTTTGTGTGTGCATGTACATTGTTGTTGTTCTAAAGTGCAATGTGATTCATGCAGTTTTATGTTTTTCACATCGGTGGGTAGGGATCTGATTGAAAGAGCGAAGGTCATACATTTTGTTTTACCTACGTTCAGGGAAAGAAGGCTATTATCTAACCACTTTTTTACTTTTGCCATTGCCCTTTCTGCATTTTCCACAGTAGCTCTCCATGTGGGACTGCTTATTATGACCGCAGTATCATCGGCAAAACAGAAGATAGAATCTTCCTCCAACAGTGATAGGAGACCATTTACGTAGATATTGAAGAGAAGCGGCCCCAGTACTGTGCCCTGTGGCACACCAAATCCTACCTTTAGACGGCTACTTAAAACATTGCTTATCTTCACACATTGCGTTCTTTCACTTAAGTAAGATCTAAATAAGTCGTTAGCAATACCTCTAATACCCATGTTGTTAAGCCTATCTAACAGGATTGGGTGTGCCACAGTATCAAATGCTTTGGTAAGGTCCAGAAATATTCCAATAACCTTCTTTCCCTGATCAAGATTTTGAATAATTTTTTCTGTTACTCTACACATAGCATTTTCAGTACTGAGATTCTCCCTAAAGGCAAATTGATTTTTATCTAATAAGACATATTTTTCCAAAAATAGCAATAGTTTATATTTAATACAATTTTCTATCAATTTGCTTATTGAGCTCAAGAAATATTTTGAATCTATATCACAAATGAACTTGAAAAAAAAGAACAATGCAACAAGTTACACGGCTGGCATGGGACTGAATAGAAGAAGCATGGTGGCATCACGCACTGTTTAGAAGGAAACTATAACCCGCCAAATTCAAAAGTTATTGGCGTGTTTACAATTACCCCTTGTTTACCATTACCCCAGTTGGCCCTATCCCTAAAAACGCCTGTAAAAATTGAATTAGAATTTAAAAAAATAGAAAGTTTTGTGAAAGATATTTCTAACGTGGCACCAATATTTATTTATTTTAGAAAAATGTTTAAACTTAATTTTACTTTTGGTTTGAAGGTCGATTGGTAAAGTAATGAAAAAAAAAGTTTTGTGCCAAAGCATGAAAACAAGATTTAACGAGACAATTTTTTTTCAACTGTGTGAATACTGAATTTCAAAAGTTATTTCAAGCCGTTACTCAAATGGTATGGTTGCTGAACGGAAATTGTTCCGGAAGAGGGCATACAAAAGTTGTGAACAAGTTCCGCCCACACACAAGAGGATTTTTCTCATGGTCTCTGTGAGTACTAACATTTTGAAAACATTTCATCCTGTTACTTAATTGGCTAGATTTTCTGCAGCCGTCACTCGCTCTACAAGTGGGTGCAGTCCTATTTGAACTGGATAACCCTGATTGTTAGAACATACAATTCATCAGGCAGAGGTGCCAGTGACTCGGTACCTACTTGGTCCAATATGTTTTTGCTGTATTTCAATGACCTGGCTATTATTACATCTGATGGATTCTTTGCAATCATTTAATGGCACGACAACAATGTTGACAATGTATACTCAGAAATTGTAAGAGATATATCCAAGGTAAACAATGATGTTATGCTAATTTACTATATCTCAACATAAAAACTAGTTGTTTATCTTATCAGTGTACCCTTCCTGACATTCTCTTAGGATATGAGTTGTTAACCAATTTCGATTTGGGATCTGCATTGATAAACAATTAAATTTTCAACATCAGGTCAAGCAGTTAGGATGTTATACAATTCGCATAGTAGCCAGTGAATTGACTAAACAGGTTTACCATGCGCTGATTGAGTCAAACATTCGATATGGAATAGCGTTCTGGAGAACTTTTAACAAAGAAAACTTTAACACAATTTTTGTCATGCAAAAACGCCGCATCCCCTACTAATAAAAAGCAGGACCAAGAGTATCTTGTAGGTCTCTGTTCAAAGGTAATAAACGCTCAGCCCTTCCATCCTAGTTCATCCTTGCAGCAACTTGTTTGGTTTTCAAAAATAAATCAGTGTAAGGTCAACGAGGGAATCACTCATCAAAGAAATAATTTAAGACTCCGTATTTTCTCGACTAGTTTGTTAGAATACTCACTCATCTATAACGCCGCAAAAATATACCCATCATCCCCCAGTAAATATCAAAATATTGAAATATATAATCTGTTTAGATCTTCTCCGAAAGAAATATCGTTGAATCAGTTATTTACGACATTCACAAGTTATCTCAGATCACCTTGACATACACACCTTAGGGACAATGCTACATTAGCCAGATAACCGATTGTTACAAAAATTAGTAGAGAACGCCCCTGTTCATCTTGCACGTGCTAGACGATGCGGCTGTTGGGGGTTTCCGATGACGTCATGGAACCATCGAGATCCTTCCTTCGAATTGCTAGAAGATTTTGGAAGCTAGGCGCGAGGATATATAGGTCGGGCGTATCGCAAAAGCATCAGCTATTCATAGTGAGTCATTCATAGAAGTATTTCATGTTGATTTAATGCAGTTTATTTTATTTTTTTCGTAACTAATTCATTTTGTTTTTTTCATTTTATATCATTGTGGCTAGAATACCTGTATCACTTGTTTTCTCATAAATCTAGTCGAGTCAATTTTAATGTGCCTGTGTAGGTATACAATACGCAATTATTTTTTAAACATGCTGGGGATTATAACTAAGATACTCAACTTAATTTGAGTTTAAGTGTTTTTATATGTACAACCTCGAGATTTTATCCATTCAGTATGTGAAAGTGGTAATTAGCAATTTTAAAGCTTTATCAATGAGACTTATTTTCTTCAGATAATAAAGTATACTTTGATTTGATGATGAGTAGAAATATATACTCAAAGTTTCACCAGTTTTTTCTGTACATTGATGAGTAGTCACTCAGGACATTTCTTTTCATAATATAAGAATTGGACAAATGTCTTAAAGAAATAAATTCTACTCAAGATAACATTCCTCTTCGTGTTCCAAGTCCCCACGCAGCCACCGGGATTAAAATCACCCAGTATATGAATTCCATCGTGTTCCATTATTTACACCACAACCCATCACATCAAATACCCATCTGAATACAATCTGGTTATTGTTCAAGAAAATTTATTACCAGCCCATTATTATAATGAGATGCGACCAAAACCTTAAGCAGTTTATTTTCCTTTTGGGGGCTAACAAGCTGTATCTTCTTACTCAGTTTCAACCAACACCGAAGATAGTATTACCCATCAACTGATATAGCCAATTACACGGAAAATCAATAGGCGACTGCAACTTCTACCGGATGGTGCGAACATTGAAATCATTTTTGGGATAACTAATGGAAAGATGGGTACAAAAATAAACATGTAACGGAAACTAAATTATACTTCCCAGGCACAAATTCGGTTACCCCTAGATTTGCCCACTCATTCAATGCATGACCGTCATTTAGGCGGAAATATATAATAATAATGAAAAATGGTCTTTATTCATCGATTTAGAAAATGTACACGGTATTGGGAGAGAGAGAAAATTCATTTTGGAGAGTTTATGAGGGAACTTGCTTCAGGTTTCCCTATTCCTGAAAACGACCGTTTTTGAATTGCTCTAAATATTTTTTAAATGCACCTCGATTACAGTTTTGAAGCAGAAGCATTCACATTCAGATCATAATGAGTGCATGCGTAGTGCTCTGGCCAAAGAGAATTGACCAGGACGAATTTGTATTCAGCTTAAAATTCTGTTCTGTTATGATATTCAAGTTTTTCTGGGGTATGCGTAATACAATTGGACGTCATTGGTATAATGGTGAATAGTGGAATGGTTAACTATCTTAAAAATCACATATACAGGGTGATTCAAAAGTACTTTGACAAACTTCAGGAGGTGATTCCTCACAATATTCTAATATTAATTTTTTCAAATAAATATATGTCCGGAAACGCTTTCGTTTCCAAGATACAGGGTGTTGAAGTTTTATTTTTATTTTCCTTTTTTTTTAAATAACTTTCGAAATACTGACCTTAATTAAACGAAAATTGGTATTGAGAGGTTCTTTGAGGTGTCCAATTCGAACCTGATGTTATTATTGCTCTTACTCGTAGGAGGCGCCACCTACACGTCTTTTTCTTCTTTGAAGATTCATAACTTTTTTGAGCTCAAAATAGGAGATTGTTTGAACATCTGCTGTGGATTTACGCTTTTTTAAATTCGAGTTTTTTTTGTTACCTCTTTTGTCTAGCATTGAATTGAAAAATCGTTATTGCTGTTTTTCATATTTTCCTTAAGAATTATATACATTTCTGATGGAAACCAACCTACATTTTCTGCAAGCTCGTAGTGTGGACTATTCTGGTATGGCCTCATTTGCAGGGTGTTCCATTTGAAAAAACCTGAGAAAAAGTGATCCCAAGTTTTGGTTTCCCCTGCATGACGAAAGCGCCGTTCAGTAAAATTATGAATCGAAAATGAAAAAATACAATTTTCGAGGATATTTGATGAAAACATTTTCTTATTCTTATTTCAATTTCTTTTGAGATATTTGGTGTTGAATGAACCCATTTTGTGACATAAAGCCCGCCATAACGAACCAAAGCAATTCAATCGAGGGAAAATATATATTCAAAAAAACATAACTTCGATAAGTCACAGATTTAGGGGACACCCTGTATGTTGATAGTTATTTTTGGAAAATAGCTTTCATGGCTCTCTATCTCAAATAGGGAAAAAGCTATCGTCCACCCACGCATCATTGATACACCCTGTATGGTTTGTTTTTTATTTTTGAATCAATTTCTCAGCATGTTAGAATTTTCATTGCTAAATCCAAAGTGTATCAACGGGATAACGGGATAAAGAAAAAACGGGATAACAGGAAAACGGGATAACGGGACAACAGGAAGCGGAAGGAGTCAAAAGCATAGTCTAGATGGAACAACATAAAGGAAAACATAGAAAAAAAGAAATTCTACGCGGACGAGAGTTTTCTGGAAAAACATTTTAGGGAACATAGAAATGTGCACAGGACAACGTCTGTCGGGTCAGCTAGTAGATTGATAAATTTCAGAAGATATTTTGCCAAATTTTGACATGGCGATCCAATTGAACTAACAATTGGTATGGGATGTTCGGCTTATGAATTTTTGGAAGACCATGCAAGTAGGGGGGGGTTACTGTAATAGGGTGTTTGTTTTTTCTCATAATATGGCAGAGAAGAATTGGAATTTTGTAGTCATATCAATGAAAAGGAACCCACGATGAAATTTACTAAAGAAACAGATACCTCAATTTCAATTCAAATCATCGAATGAGTATGAAAAAAGGTGTCATTAAAACTCTTTATGACAGAGCTGAATTTATTTCCTCAACTCCACAGAATTTCAGAGATGAAATTGTTTTTATAAAAAATGTCCTTGAAGATAATGCATATCCAAGAAGATTTGTCAATAGAACCATCCAGCAAATTAAGATTAAAAAACAACACCAAGGCAATCAACAACACCAAGACCCTCAACAACAACCTTTAGTAACGAATTTAATTCCATACGTTTCGGGTCTTTCCAAAAAATTCAAAAGTATCGGCAACAAATTCAATGTCAGAACGGTATTCAAAACTCGTAATACGTTGAGATCGGAATTAACCCGAACAAAACCAAGAAACGAAGAACAAAATTAAAAATGTGTATAAGTGTTCCATTGTTTGGGTAAAACTTACAGGGAGAAACGTCAAGCCTTTGAGATAAGAAAATCAACACAAAAATTAAAGAAATAGAGAAATTGGAAAATCAAAACAGAACATAAATTAACACAAACAGGGGCCCATATGGCAGATTAGGACAACACGAAAATTCTCATGCACGAACAAAATGACACGAAAAATAAATTAAAAGAAGCTTCCTGTATTTTATTGAATGGAAATGATAATATAGCTGCGTGTTCTCTCACTATGGATCCAACATGGATGTCCCTACTGAAAAAGGAGGTGGAACTTTAGATTTTTTTTACAAAATAGATCACGTTGAATTGAACATCCTGTGAATTTCTGTGGTGCATGTCAGATTTTGAGAAGCAATTGTCGAAATAACACGAAATACTTCAAGTGCAATTAAAAATTGTGATTAATTTCCAAAAACCCGGATTTGATAAAGGGAACAGAGGTGATTCCCGAAACGTCATCAAAGAAAGTATATTTTGTATTTAGAATTCTCCAATTTACTTTTGTTGTGGAATATATTGAGCAAATAATTTTCAAACGGTACGTTACTGACAAATTCGAAATTTTCTTAGTTTATTTTAGAATCTAGAATATCAAAAACGCAGTAAGGTATCGGGGCAAATTCAGTAATTTGCCCTTCTCAGAATAGATAACTGATAATTTTTATTTCCAGGGGGAGAGAAAACCCAAAATATAAAAAACAGAATTTCTATACCTCCCCAAAAAACATTCAGACGTTATCCATAGACTAACATTGAGAAACTGAACTTTTTTATTGATCATCTCAAATAAAATATAGCATCTCAATTGATAGGGTCGAGATCTCTAAGGAAATATCTATGTTATCCTTCAATGTTTAAGTGTATACATATGAGGGGTCGACGCAATGAGCGGACCTAAAAAGTTGTTAAGAGAAAAACACCAAAATTCAAACTAACCACAATCATGAGGAATGTGTTGTTTTATGTGCCACTCCCGTAATTCGCACGAGGGGGTATATGCTCTCCCAACCCAAACGCTGGGGAAAGCTTTCATAATACCGAAACACATAAATTACTACCAAACACCGCTACCTCAATCATCAGTAATTTTTCAGTATTTATTAGTCAATGATAACCTTTTTTTTTCAGGAAGCTGTTCTGAAGATGAGGAGCGGCTAGTCCGTGACCTTTTCAGGGGCTACAACAAACTGATACGCCCCGTTCAGAATATGACAGAAAAAGTCGACGTCCGATTTGGACTGGCTTTTGTTCAACTTATCAATGTCGTAAGTATCCTTGGCTGCTGCTTTCAGTGATTTCCATGAATTTTAATTCATAATTCCAAAACCACCCAACCATAAAATGTTGTAAATAGAAATATCATAACGAGGACCATTTCTACTTAATTATTTGAAAAAATAGATACACCGATTACCACCAAACCCCTGAAGTTCGAGCTATTGAAATAAAAGGTCCGAGATTTTTTATTAGTATTTCAATTCAATGGTGAAATGCCTTTCTCGCTGTTTTCAATCTTTCCAAAAAAATTAATATAAATTAAAAACATGTTTCTATCTTGTTATTTCTTGTGATAAATATGAAATACAATCGAAGATTAAACGAAAGTTTAGTCTAGATTATATGAGGAACCACTTCATCATAAACCACCGATAGTTACGTTCCAGAGGAGAAACTAGCCACACTATATTCAACCAATAAAATGTTTCCCATCAATAGCTCCCAGGTAAAGTCCGACCAGAAATCTAAGAAAATCGTAAATCACCAACCACTTGAGTTATCAGCAGGCGGTGGATTCTACGCAGAGTTGTACCTGCCCTAGCCATTAAATTTTGTTTTATAGGTAGGTATAATGATATTGGGTTAAAATAATTATTAAGAAAAATCGCTTGAATATAATTGAGAATTGTTTATTTATATATAATATATGATAATATATATATATATATAATTATATTATATAATAATTCTAGATATACCTAATTAATTTAAAATGTCAAACTTTATAAAAAGTTCAGTTTCTTGATAAAAGGTATTTATAAACAAAATTTCTCACGAAGATCAGTTTCACTTTCACTGTCGTCATTCAAATTGATAATAAACTTTTCTTTGGGAATTTTTACATAACAGCCATCTAGTTTCCTTGAACCGTCAGAGTCTTTTCGTTTCTTTCTTTTTAAAATAGGGTTACTTACTAAAATAGGGTTACTTACTATTTTAAACACTGTGGAATACGGTGTTTTTATTAAAGAAGCACTTTCTTGCACAGCTTGATCCTTGGACATTCCACGTTCCAGAAGGGAAGTATAAACATTTAATATAATTTGTTTCTCATGAGGGTGTAACATTTGTCGACTAGTGGTACTACGCCACATTTTTCACGACAAAAAAATCGAATAGACACTTTAAAATAGACACAACTGACAAAACGGAATATTAGGTAGGTAATGACCAAATGTTGTTTAGCTTTCTCCCTTATATTTCTGAAATTGGAAAGCGGGCAGTTCTCAAAACAGTCTTGTTTTCCAAATATGGTAGGTAATTCATTTTGTAACCGTAAATAGACCATTATCGCTGTAATCTCGTTAATGGCCCATTAGTACTGTACTGAAAGTCTGGTGGCCAGGTAAGTAAATTTTATTATTTACACACATTTAAACATATCCTTACCAAGGGTTCTAAATCAACCTTAGGAGATTTTTTATCATCAAATAAATTTAAATACAAAACTCTCAACAATAGCCAAAAATAATGGAGAGCCCACTATTATTAAAATGCCAAACTATTCCATGAGATATTGTAATCCGGACCTGGGAATCTTTTAAGGGACACACACTTTCATTGCTTATCTATATTTCAAACAATAGGTAATAATGAGGGTCGTCGGCTTATATTGATTTACGACCTTCTTAGATTTCTGGTCGCACTTTACATACAAACACATTCATTTTGATTTCTGGTGCACCAATAGATCGTGCCAGGCGGCATGACAAAGGGGTTGGGAGAGGTGGTATCTGATGAAGTCATTTAATCTTCGATTATATCTCAGATGTTCAATGTATATATATATATATATATGGAAAGCATCAAATTATAGATAGTGACACCTATAATCTGTGCGGCGAAGCTTAGACCTATTATCGTAGAATTTTGATGACATGAAATTTTGGGCATATCAATAGGTCACCAACAGATGTCAGCATAGGCCAACCCACGACACCAATAGTCGTACTCCTAGTGCGTTCTGAGTAACGCAAAACAGATTTCTCCCATTCTGTATATATATATATATATATATATATATATATATATATATATATATATATATGTATATATGTGTATGTATTTGGTGAATGTCTCCTTAGTTAATATTTTTTTTTACAATGAATACTATGCTTCTTGACATGGTTTTTCGAGTAACCTTCCACAGTCTGAAAATGAAAATATAATCAGGAAAATCTATACAAGTGTAGAAAGGGCAAACTAATCAGTTCACCCCGATAAGTTACTGCGTTCACCGAATTATATTTCCTAAAGAAAAATGATTCAATTAATCAGTAACTTGCCGTATTCTGAATTTGCCTATCAAAAAAATAGTATAAAATTCAAAAGATACTTCTCTATATAGTTATTGATTGACGTTTCGGGGACTATATCTGCCCTCGTTCTCAAAATCTTCTAAATCTCCTTCAATAGTTTAAATAATTTGTTTTTTCTCTTGCAGAGTCTTTGTGGCTTTTTCAAATGACAGATGTCAATTGAGATCTGCCAAAAAAATTTATAGTGCCGTATTGCTCATTTGATATATGGGGTGTTGTTCAGACCAGTTTATCAGCATTCTGCCATTTCTACTTATTCTCACAGAATTTGTTGAAAAGCAGTTGTTATTGGAAAGAAGAATACAGGCCATTTCTTTCAATTTTCTCTCTTGGTGTGGTTATTTCAACGAGATTTTCATCCTATTCCATTCAATCGTATGATCGGCAATGGATGTGAGGATATGTTCTGCAATTTTTTATCCGGTTATTTATCGATTTCTGATGTAACTCTGATGTTCACTTTGGCGCACTTCTAATGGTCTTGACGTTTCACTTATATAACTATCACCACTCGAACAAGGTATGTTCTAAACACAGTTTTTGGTACTTTCATCGTCGTTTTTTTGGTTTTGTTTGTGTTAGTATATATATCAGTGTGTTTGTTGTTCTAAATGATGTTCTCACATCATACCTATGTCCAATCCGTTTGATCTTCTCAGATAATCTGGGGACATAAGGTATCATGTTGGTTTTGAAATGTGTAGGTGGTGGGAGTACTCCTGTTGGTTGTGTTAATTGGTTGTTTGGTGGATTGTTGTTTTCAATGTCAGTGATTGTTTTTTCCACAAACTGATCCGGATATGCATTTTCCCTGAAGACAGATTTTATGAGGTTTATTTCTTCCTGTAGATTCTGGTTGGAATTGCAAACTGTTTGGGCTCGATTATAGAGACATTTAACTATGCCTTTTTTTTCACACTAGCATGATGGTTTGAGTTATAGTGTAGATATCGATTGGTATGTGTCTTCTTTCTGTGGATAGATGTTTCAATTCGGGATGATCATTTTTGGATCATGACATCTAAAAAGGGTTATTTCGTTCCGATTCTAACGTGAATTTGATCGATGGTTCTTGTTCGTTTATATGATCCAAGAAATTTTTTAATTCTCCTTCACTTCAATTCCAGATGGCGAAAACACCATCCACGTATCTCCACCATACTTTTGGACCATTGTGGAAAGTTTCAATGTAGGATTCTTCAAAGTATTCCATGAATATGTTACTCAAAATGGGTTACAAAGGAGAACCCATCGCCATATCAAACTCTTGTTGATAAAATTCGTTCTTGAATTGGAAATATGTTTTTTCTGTCCATAGTTTGAGTAATTCTATGATGGCACTGACATCCAGTTTTGTTCTTGTCTTCAGTGTCATTTTTTTATATTTTTCCACGATTTCCAGAGTTTTATCAATAAGGACAGTAGTAAACAAACTTTCGACATAAAAACTTACTAGGAGATTTCTATCTTGAATTTGTAATTCATTCAATTTCTCTGGAAAGTGAGGGGTATTCCTTTTCCAGATAGTGGTTTCAAAATGTTGAGTAGATATCAATCGAGTTTTTGTGAAAGAGATCCAATAGAACTTACAATAGGGCGTAGAGGATGAGCTAGTTTGTGAATTTTTGGTAATCCATGAAAATGTGGGGGTGTGCTGTGGTGTGTGTGATACTAGGTCTCTGCGTTCTGTTTTCGTGAGTATGTTTTTGTGTTTAGCTAAAGTTTGGTATATTTTGCTTTCTATTGATAAAGTTGCATTTTTGTTGAGTTTTTTGTATACTTTGTTTTCTGATATGGTAGTGTCTTGATTGATTGTTTGATATGTGGTGTTCGAGATCATTCGTGTTAGTTTGTCCTTATAATCAGTAGTGTTCATGATGACTGTGGCGTTACCTTTATCAGCTGGAAGTATTTTAATCTGATTGTCTGATCGAAGAGATCTCAATGCACCTCTTTCGTATTTGTTTAAATTACGTCTAGGATGATGAGGTTGTGTTAGAGCGTTTTTGCAGTCAGATCTGTAATCACCTGCTATTTCAGGTGGTAAATGTTGGGCTGTTGCTTCGATGGCAGTGATCATCTCTAGGAACCATTTTGGGTGTAACTGCGAAGTTCAGTACCTTCGCTAACACAAGTTTTTCGTGTATGTCCGAGTTTCTTGATGACAAATTGATTACAGTTTTTTCAGAAAAAGTTTTATTGTTTGATATGTGTTGTGGGTATATTTGTTTCTCTTCCAATAATTTGTGAAATTTGTTTATACGTATTGTGTTTCTCTTTCGATTGTATGAGTTGTAGGAATTGTGAATACAGTGATGCAAGCATTCATAGTCATTTCGAATCAAATTTTGTACCATGAACTGTTCCAGGTTATTGATAAAAATTTCAAAATTTACCTTGTTTTTCCTGTGAAACTGTATTCGTTCTCTTACCATTGCGTGGCTCGCTCTACCGATTATTCTTTCACATTGTTGGCTTTTATATGGCATTTTCAATCTCAAACCCTTCGGGATAATCCCGTTATCTCGACATCTGCATAGAAAAGTAAGACTACTGAGGGATCTTGAGAATTTCTTGTAAAGATTTTCTATATTCTTGAAATACCTAACACACTGCGGCCCTTGCCGTCCTTGTAAGTATTGAATGAATGTGATTTTTTGTGGAGGAGCAACGTCTCTTGACATGGTTTTTTGGGTAACCTTCCACAGTCAGAAAATGACAATATAATCAGGAAAATCTATATGCGGATCACTTTGTGGAAAAAACAATCACTGAAATTGAAAACAACAATCCGCCAAACAACCAACAGGAGTACTCCCACCACCTACACGTTTCACAACCAACATAATACCTTATGTCCTCGGATTATCTCAGAAGATGAAACGGATTGGACATAGGTATGATGTGAGTACATCATTTAGAACAACAAACACACTGAGATCTATACTAACACAAACAAAACCAGAAAACGCCGATGAAAGTACCAAAAACTGTGTTTACAACATACCTTGTTCGTGTGGTGAGAGTTATATAGGTGAAACGTCGAAACCATTAGAAGTGCACCAAAGTAAACATCAGATTTACATCAGAAATCGACAAATAACCGGATCAAAAATTGCAGAACATATCCTCACATCCAATGGCGATCATACGATTGAATGGAATAGGACGAAAATCTTGATGTAAGAACCATATCAAGAGAGGAGAAAATTGTATTCTTCTTTCCAATAACAACTGCTTTCCAACAAATTCTATTGAAATGGACCATACATGGTTACCTCTACTTAGAAGTGAGAAATGGGAAAATGCTAATAAATTGATCTGAACAACACCCCATATATCAAATGAGCAATACGTCACCATCAAATTTTTTGACATCCGTCATTTGAAAAAGCTTCAGACTCTGCAAGAGAAAAACCAAATTATTCAAACTGGTAACGGGGATTTAGAATATTTTGAGAAGGGGGACAGAAACGTCAATCAAAAACTATATAGAGACGTATCTTTTGAATTTTTACAATTTTTTTGATAGGCAAAATCAGAATACGGCAAGTTACTGACTAATTGAATAATTTTTTTTCCGGAAATATAATTTGGTGAACGCAGGTAATTATCGGGGTGAACTAATTAGTTTGTCCTTTCTACACTTGTATAGATTTTCCTGATTATATTTTCATGTTCAGACTGTGGAAGGTTAACCAAAAAACCATGTCAAGAAACGTTATTCCTCCACAAAAAAATCACATGTATTCATATGCTTATATGAATAATATTAGAATTATTATTATTTTCAATATAGTGAGTGTCATACACTTCTTCGTTAGATGACTCAATATGTGCAAATATTTTTAGTATAATATATTAATTCATAATATATGATTCGTTAAGACCCAATTCACAGTTCTTTTCCATGTCACCTAACATCAACGACCGCGTTGGAGCTATATTCGCACTCATCGATTTTTTCTGCGGAGTGATAATTGAGAAAATGCCAACAGTTCGAATAAGTTAGCAGACAAAAACGTGCTAACATTTTTTCTGTATTTAGTAGAAACTTTTCAGAGATAATTGAAGGCTCATGGGGGTAGCAACCCCCTCAGGGCTGCGCCACTGTCTAGTACCTATAACCAACAAGTCCAGTTTTCAGAAGTTTTACCACATCGTAAGATGTTGGATCTGAATATAATCATGATATTCTCAGTTCAAAAAGTTAATAAACGACTTTCTCAGTGAAAAGAAAATGATCACTTCGATTTTTTTTTTTTCATTGAGGTTTTGTGATTTATCGGATGTTGTTATTCAATATTTTGCCTTGGAAAATAGGCAAAGTAGTCGTTTTCTGTTAGATATTTCAATAAATATCTTTATTTCTCATCATTTTTTCCATTTTCGATTGCTAATGTTCTAACACGAATATGTTTATAATTATGTTAGCGAACTTTATTGTTCAATGAGTTCAATGACTGTTGCCCCATATAAGCATATTACCTAATCAATATGTTTTCTAAAATTATAGAAATTCTATTGATATGGTAGCAGCAAATAGCTTCCTGTACAACAATCGATTTGATTTCCATGATAAGGGCTTTGCTTAGGAGATATTGTCGAGGGCATGCAAAATATGCAACATTCCATTATTTCCATGTGCGATTCGTATCTCACACGACCTTCTATTGAAAAAACTATCATATTACAGGATCAGAAGAACACCTCTTGAACTCATATTTTCATTTTCAATCAACACAGAACAGCTGGTTAAAACGCGTAATAAAACATCTTACCCCAGAACCATAACACATGGAGTTCCTCAGAGATATGTCCTTGTGCCTTTACTCTTCATAATCTATATTAATATTATCAGTCAGAACATGTAACCGCTATAATACTGTTTGCTGATTATACGTCACTCATCGACACCTCTTTAGATTTTTATAGCTTCACAAATTTAGCCAACAACTCAACTGACATTGCTGCGTTTTGGTTTGCTGCCAATTTCATAAAATGAATTCTGATAAAACGCAACAGCTAATCATTTTCAGCAATAACCAATATACTTACTTCAGGTTCCCACTGCATACTTCTGGGAATTACAATCGATGACTCGTTAGCTGGTACTATCATATCGAAAAACTCAACAGCGGGCTTTCCAGAGTACTATTTTTTATAATAAGCGTGCTTTGAGTTTTTAGTTATCAAATATTTTTATAATATAAATGAATTTCACGATATATATCATGTATAGTTGTGTTTCATAAACATGTTATTATATTTTTACCTGTTTCCACTGTAACTTGAACTATGTAATTTCTAGGTTTATATTTCCGACAATTTCTATACGTGTATGTGTCAGAAGGAAAATGAAGTGATTGAAAGAAGAGTAATGGAAACATTTGGAAACACAACTACAGAAAACTTCAGGAAAAAGCAGAAGGTATTATATAGAATAAAGAAACAATCAAAGCAAAAGGAGAAGGAAATATAATCACAGAAGATGATAAAATAATGGAAAAGTTGAGGATATAGTTTGAAAAATTAACAAAGAAGCTGAAACCGGAAAAAGCACTAGGAAGGGACAACATAACCACAGAAATGTTGAAGTACATGGGATATGAAGGACTAAAATGATTGATGGAAATAATGAACGAGATAGTACGAAATAAAAAGTAATAAAAGAATGGTATTCAGGAGTAGTGCTGCTTATATATAAAAGTAGAGATAAAATAAATTATGCGAATCATAGAGGTAAGATTATGGCAGACATAACATTAGAAAAAACACAATGCGGATTTCGAAAAGGTAAAAGTGCGCAAGACCCAATATTTATCATTAGACAATCTAGCGAAAAATTAAAAAATGAAAATAGAGATATACACATATGTTTCTTAGACTCCGGAAGAGCATTCGACCAAATGAAACACAAAAACTGTAGAGGTAATTAAAGCCATATATAAAAAAAACATAAACGTGGTAAGAACCACCAATGGGGAGTCGAAAGAGTATGAAACAAAAATCGGCGTACAAAAAGGATGTGTCCTGAGTTCACTGCTTTCCTCACTTGTCTCAGATGAAGCCATAAAGGAAACCAAAAAAAGGATGAAGCCGTTAACAATAGGATACTGGCAAATGGAGAAAATTCAAATAACACAGATCATTTTCGCATATGATTTAGCCTCAGACTAGAGAAGCTGGGGAAAGTTAAAGATCTGGGAACAACAAATTTAACTTTAGTAACCACATAGATTAGATAACCAGTGATGCAAACCGAAAACTAAGCTTTATATTGAAAAACTCCAGGAAATTCAAATGGTCACTAGAAATGTATTTGTTCAATGAATAACAATTTTATTGAGACTAATAATACATAGATATAAAAATTAATTTAACAATACAAAATCGAAGTGTTGAATATAAAATAATTTCAAGATGAAAATCTTGATTTTAGCCCGGAACTGGAAGTGATGGTGCATTTGCTGTTTCAGTTGGACCGAAACTGGAATATGCTTCTACAATATGGATTCCAAATAAAGCACTACAAGGTACAAAAATAATTCTAAAATGCATCCACTACAGAAGATACGGAGAGTCTGCTTTCATGATCTCATAGAGTACACAACTGATGAAGCTATTTGTGATGAAAACGTTGTCAGATTACTAGTTCGATAACCTTCAACCTCATAGTATCAATGTCAATGACCGGACTGCTTCGTGGCTGTGTTATTGTTTATTTTTGAATCCATATGAACGATTTCGATTTTGGCTAAATTGAGAATATTCACGTATTCACGTATTTCCTCACGAATATTTTCAGTACTATCTTCGGCTATTAAAAACACTCAAAATTAGCATTTGTTCAACCAAAACGCCATGCACATACATGTGTTTATCGCACAAAAACTCCACAATTTCTGTATTTTCAAAACTAAAATCGAAGTAACATTTTTCTTTTCTCACTACTGTAGACTGTGCACTGTCAGAATAATAATCAATTTTTAACCTCGGCCAATAAATATTAACAGCTTTCTTTCTGTCCGTGTAAGTAGCTGTCCGAAGTACGAAACACAGACACCAATCCTTTCTTTTTAGGTCGTGCTTGATGCCCTAGAACAACATAACGAGCCTTTCTCTATTCCCTCTTGCACCTACCAAAAACTTGGTGCAACAAGTCTTTTTTGGTTATGTTTAATGTTTGAGTAGCATTCACAGATTGCAACAACTAATGTTGGCGATCCTGAAGCTAAAATTTGCAATATAACCTAAAAGTACTAGACGAAGCACTAGATAAAATGAACATGAAAGTTAATATAAACGAATAGTATGATAATTTCCAGAACTGACAGGTATAACAATACTAGGAAAACAAATAGAACAAATCAAAGTTATAAATATTCAGGATCAGTAAATGAGAGTAACGAAAATTTGGACAAATGAATCAAACGATAAAATAGGAAATGCAGGAAAAGTATGCAAAGGGTTAAAAAAAACTTTTTAGGGAAGAACTAAGTAGCAAACATGAAAAACTCTCTAATAAGTAACTGTTTTTATAGTCTAGATGAATTCTTGATTTGTAATATTTTTCCTAATATTTTTTGTTACTAATTACTAGGTTACTAATCTTTCAATTCCTCTGATAATCATATGAAAATATTCTAATAACGAGTGGTTAACAGAGTTTAATTTTGAACCTCGTGTGTATGAATAAGAACCGAATGTTTTTACACATTATTAGATAGTACTTTACTGTGAGTTTTGACTATTTATATATCAATTCTCTAGGAAATACATACATGTTCTATCCCTTCATGGATGAATGGCTGAACATCCAACTCCTTTTCAATTTCAGTGATTTTTCTTAATTCTTAGGTAGTTATCAGCAATTCTTATTTCAAGTTATGTCGCACCAGCCTCACACTAGAGAGCATAATGAATCAGGGTTTATATGTACCTGGGAGAGGGAGAAATCCGTGAGAGGGTGTTTTCTCCTCCTCTCCACATAGTCTGCACTCCACGGTTTCTCTTCTTATTCCCAGAGTGGGCAAGTGATTTCTCAGGTCGGAGTATCCAGTGGGTAAGCCAGTTATTATGCGTACCTTTGTTCTATTCAGGTTAAGGAGACCAGTCGTCAGAGTTTGACTCAGGTGCCCCACCATGGCTGCGCTATATCTTTGCTTCTCGAGTTGGTTCCAATATATTTGGTGTCTACCTTTTATCCAATTTTTTATCAATCTGCTTTTACTGGTTCTGGGCCAGTGAATAGTGATTCAGATGCTCGTTTTGATAGTCGGTCTTCATTTTTGTTGCCTTCTATACATCTGTGTCCAGGCACCTAGTGTATTTTGACCCCATCTGACGGATTTGGAAGCTTTTGGCTCTTTGGCTGTCAGAAATATGTTTTCTTTCATAACCATTATCTAGATTCATCTGTATGCATGTGCATATGGCATGTGTCTCAGTTCGGAATACAGTTGTGCACTTAAAGGGTGCTACTACTGTGAGGTCCCTTCTCGGACTCGGTCCTGTTTTTGAACCATCTGTGTACCAGACTATATCCCCAGATGATAGTGTTAGTGTTCCTACTCCTAGTGTATAGCCAATGCATGACTCGGTTTCAGCCCCCATGTCTTGCCAAAAGCTCTTTTTCATGCTTCGATCACATGTTTGTCGATCCGTGGAAACATCGAGATCGTTCGATGGAAGCCCAGCGTGACGTCGACCAGTCAGTGGTCACATTCCTGGAATTCCATGTTTGCTTCGGAAATCCCCGACTGTTACATCGTCTGGCGCTGCGATAAACAACCGGATAAACCGTGGTGTGGTGGATTCGTAACAATAATATACCCATGCAAGGAAAACTTTTTTTGGAAAAACAGTTCGATCAATTGTTTAAGACTTCTTTAATTACACAGAGACGTTCGAAAATATCAATTGCTTTAGACTTTTTCATTTGCGTAAAAATACCTTCGAAAACGTTAAGTACTAGGATTTGTAAATCCTTAGATACATGTTTTTTATTAGAAACATCATGTTCATTACTTTGAATAGGTTCAATTTCCTCATTATCACCTTCGATTATGTCAATTATGTTCATCAATTATGTCCAAAAGAGTTCTCGATTCTTCACATCCAATTACAGAGGCATGTTCAAGCTTCAAGAAATTTTACAAATTTTTTGATTATTTGTATTCAGAACATCGACTTTAAAAATCCTGAGATATCGAAACTATTTCTACTTCACGAATTTATTTATTCTACGAAAAAAAACAAGTGGGAATATAATTAATAGAGCATAAAACTGTTAGCGTAAGAGGAATGTAACGTAATACTCTAGATGAGACAAGCTTTTTTTTCTGTTGAAAAGGGAAACATTCTCAATAAATGAATACCCCACAAGAGGATATCTTGAACGATGGAAGATAGTGACTTAAGTTTATCTCTCAGTCGCAGATGATTCCACATCTGATTTTATGAAGATTCTGTTCATATTTTCAAACAAATCATTCATTTTGTTATTAAGAGATGTCAATGAGGTAAAGAAAATATCAATATCGAGCCTTGCTTGAAATGTTTTGAGAGACTTACAACACCTCTGCAGAGGAGAGTCAAGATAATAGTTTGTATTAATTTTAGATATCCTTGTGTCGTACAAGGGAATATTGAAGTTAACTCCAACTACAATTAATCTGATAATTTACCAATTTAAAAATAAATTCAACATCTGAAAGTTGTAATCTATCAACCAGGGAGATGAGCCCTGAATCTTTCACTATTGCATTGAGGTCAGGAGAGTTTTTATTCTTTTTGACATATATCGTATGAATTTATTTTTTATGCTTTGTAGTCTATCAATGTAAATGTTATAACAAGGGTTCTAAATCACATAGCCTAAATATAGTCAACTATTGACATACGCCATGAATAAATTTCCAATGGAATTCACTCGTATATTTCTCAAATCATTTTCCGTACATGTCATATACGGATAAGGAAACCTAGCATTTTACAAGTATTTTACATACATAGGGTATATGCACGTCAAACAACAGCTTGTGTCGAAGTATTAGCCGAAGTCCTTAACTCCGGATAGTATTTTCAAAGCTATAGGTAATATTGAGGGAATATTATGTACCTAGGACATTTTTGTTCTTCGAAAAAGTTATTTAATTATTCAGGGTTACGTAAAAGATAATGTTTGCTGCTGTAGGAGTCGATTCAAGTATTCTTAGATGAGAACGCTATCTGAAATAGTGGACACGATACGAAAGATTTTGACATCCTCAGAATACATTGAAAATTTTGAGTTAATGTGTTGAATAACATGGGGCCTAAATGAAAACCCTTGGTGTTATGACAGGAAAATTAGATCGATACTTACTTATTATTACCTACTGCTTGAATTATATTACAGATGTAGTTGAACCATCTTATATCATCTTATCATCTTATATCCACTTACTAACCATTACCTTATTGATTGCAGAACGAGAAAAATCAAATAATGAAATCAAACGTCTGGTTGAGATTGGTGAGTTGTTGAACAATGTTTTTTCGAGAATGTATTCACCCACCTGTATAATTCAAGGTATGGAACGACTATCAGCTCCGTTGGGATGAAGCAGATTACGGGGGAATTGCAGTACTCAGGTTACCGCCAGACAAAGTGTGGAAACCAGACATAGTTTTATTTAATAAGTAAGTATACAGAGAGATCGAGAGCAGTCTTGATATCGCACTTCACATAAAATGTGTGTTAATTCATGGTCTCTTTTCTGTATTTCAGTGCCGATGGCAACTACGAAGTAAGATACAAATCGAACGTATTAATTTATCCTAATGGTGAAGTACTGTGGGTTCCACCTGCAATTTACCAGGTAATTTAATTCTGTTGTTGTGGATGCGTTCCAACGATTATAGACATGAAGCTCCAACTTACTGACCTAGCGAATTTCTTCGGGAACTAAGCCGTTTTTACCCCACAACTTATTATGGCTGAAGTCGCGTACAAACATGTAAAGGCGCGTACAAATATGCAACAGAACACCGTATCGTAACACTGCCGCAAACACGAACTATTCCCGGCAGTGAAATGCTGCCATGATAACCATCGCATCGTCGGGAACCTTTCTTTGATGCGACGACGAAAAACCAACAACTAATGGGACGCTACGACGTTACGGTGTTCTGTTCGGAGTGCCATCCAGGCTTAATACGCGGCGATGTTCGATTCGGTGTTTTGTTCATGTCTGTGGCTTAACCTAACATCGCCATGTAACATTAGCGTGTAACATTATCCGTCCCATTACTTCGAGCGATTTTTTCAAGAAAAATGAACATTACAGCTGCAACCTATATCTTTTATACGACAAAATGTTACGGTTTTCTGCTAGGCATTCTGCGCTTATCGTCATAGACGCGTATTAGATGCGACGTACGCAACATATACGCTTTTGTGCTGCTCACTTATGTTTTTATAGAGAACTGTATACGAGGTGTCAGCGGTGGGGATTCGTCAAAGCAGACAAGCTGTAAATCGCCGGCCGTACAGCGGTGTCAGTCGCTTAGCTGCATGTGTAGGGTTGAAGGGTCGTATTTTACGTAAAATGGCCGATAAATCCGTGAAATTTGTGCAATTAATTGAAAATCATCAGTGTTTGTACAATAATACCTTACAGGACTAAGCTTGGGCAGAAATATCTACAGAATATTTGGAATTTAAAGTCGTCTCCAAATTACTCCTTCGCCGCAATGGCCAATCTCCTATTATGATTTCTCTGGATATAGGGATGCACCCAGAATCTTCTATTCTTCTTTTCATTCCGACGACGTAGGTACCAGAGGAGCAATATATCTTCTTCGTCACTAGATATCGTTTCAACTGCCATTATATTTGAATTTCATACGATATCCGTACGTGTAATGTGTACAGTCTTAAAGGCGTATATCTTGTACAAGTCTATGACGATAAGGTCCGTGTGCAGAAGGCCTTAGGAGTGTCGTCGAGACTTGACACTCGACGGTGTTATAATAAGATGTTTTGTTAATGTCTGTACGCGGCTCAACAGAATATCGTCGTGTAAAATCAATACGCTGCATTTTACTTCAGCACATGTAAAGCCGTGTACGGACACGAACGGAATACCATATCGTAACATCGCCACAAACAAAAAATATTCCCGGCGGAGTTCAGTGTGACCGAATTTTGAGATTTAACAGAACGTCAGCAAGTGACATTATGCATCAGTTTGTGGGATGGAACAATAGAAGTGTCTGGAGAACGGAAGGACAGATCATTTCGAAAATGTGTGTGCCTGGATAATCAAACTAGTTCTATCCTTTTGAAATATTTTCATCAATAGAGTTTTGCCGCTTGTATAAAAAAGTAGTAGCTACTTTGTTAATTCGGATATAACACCCCGTATGTTATATAATTTTTGGAATCCTTATAAGATTCCTCATAACTTTCCTTGATAATTCCCTATCTGTGACAGTTTTCATGATAAAAATGTATTTGTCATATTTTTGTGCAAAACCTGACCATTGAAAAATAACGATTTTTTCAAAACTCAAATTTACAAAATATTTCAATTTGGATCATAGCTGCATAAGATGATTAAGTATTCTGCCGATGAACTGGATCTCAGTTTCACCATACAGGAAGGGTCAAAAGTAAGTTCCTTCCAGAGGCTCATTAAAATGACTGAAACTCGTTTTTTTATGTAACACCCTGTATATTATTACTTATTTGGTAAGCTGTGACATTTTCCTGTTTAATTTTGTATACTTTATCCATACCTATCTCGTACAGTTTGTGAGTTATGATTATTTATGTTATGAAATGTTTGAATCATCATGAAATGCAAAAAGTAACAACGTCGAACATGTGTATTAATAAATGTAGAAAGATGTAACGGTGCTGAATCATTTCAATAAATGTTTGAAATGTTGACCATTAGTTTCCAAACACGAAAATCAATGGCATCTATTGTAGCTCTCCGAATTTCATTTGAATCTAATTCCTGAAACGCTCGAGTCACTCGATGTTTTAATTCTTTCCTCGTGTTGACCTGTGTACTGTAGAATCTTTGCTTTATAGTTCCCCACAAATGAAAGTCTAGGGGATGTAAGATCAGGGGATCTAGGAGGCCAGTTCCATGGACCCAAACGTCTAATCTATCGATAATCAAATATGCGGTCCAATTCCAACACGACTTCTGCTGTGCAATCAGCCGAATCAAGGTTCTCATTATAATTCAAAAAACGCAATTGATTGTCCATAATTAAACAGAAAACGTTGAAACTATATTTTTCTTGAAATCCCATTTGTCTTGTGACATGCGGATTTTCGTTTGCCAGTAATGAATATTCCTTGTGTTGAACATTTTTGATTCATCCGTCCATTTTATCTTCTTGAGAAATCTTCGTCTACTCGTGTACACATCATCAACATTTCACATAGTTCGATCCTTTGTGCGTCTTGTAGTCATGCATTCCATGTTTCTTCAGAATCCTATGAACTGATGGAAGTTTCGCACCTAAATCATGAACTGCACTACGAATGGAATCTTGAGGAAGTATGCCAAAACATTTATTGCATTGTCACAAGTCTAGGCAAGTTTCTTGTTGCTTTCAAAGATGATCCAAACATTTCAAAATTTCTACTCAATCTAATGAATTTTCTCAAATTCATTCGAAGTGAATCAGGATACTTTTCATTGAACACTCTGCGAGTTCTGCTGATATTTTTGTTTTATTGGCCATAAATTATGAGTAAATCCATCAAAACCACATTTGATTAGCTATTTTCTGCCATAGTATTGTCACACCTACGGAATTTGAATTCAGGATGACAATGAAGGAAAATCTGTCAGAACGAAGTTGATAGCCTACTATCCAAATCACTATCCAATAATTATATGATTGAAGACGATTTCATAACATAAATGATCATAACTCACAAATTGTACGAGTTAGGTATAGGGAAAGTTAACAAAATTAAATATGAAAATGTAACAGCTTTCCAAATAAGTAGTAATATACAGGGTGTTCTTAAAAAAAACTGAGTTTCAGTCATTTTCACGAGTCTCCCGAAAGAATTTACTTTTGAGCCTCCCTGTATGTTGAAACTGAGATCCGGTTTATCGGCAGAATACTTTATGGTCTCATGCAGCTATGATCCGAATTTCAATATTTTATAAAATTTGAATTATGAAAAAATCGATATTTTTCAATGGTCAGGTTTTGCACAAAAATTTTACAAAATAATTTTTAACGTAAAAACTGTCACAGATAGGTATTGAAAATTATCGGGAAAAGTTATGAGGAATCCTATAAGGATCTCAAAAAATATATACTATACTGGGCGTTCTATTTGAAATATCAAAGTAGCTACTACTTTCTGATACAAGCGGCAACACTGTATTGATGAAAATATTTTAGACGGAGAGAGCATGTTTGGTTGTTCCGTTCTCCAGATACTTCTAAAAGACCGAGACGCAGCAAAAAAAACACGTATGATTAGCTCAAAGCTAAAACTTTTTGAGAAGTAAGCCAGTGTTATAAATAACAGGGCAGCACAAGTATGGCGGCCCATAGGTGTCGGCGTTGCACTGCGCAATTTTTTGAATGTGTCAAAAAAAAACTGCATGCCTTTTTAGGGAATGAGTTCGAAGCTAATTTTTGTTCTATATTATACATCAGATAGCCTAAGTATGAAGGAGTTGTATGCCATACCAATGCAGCGGCTCAAATTGTCCGTCATATTCAATTAAATGTGTCATTTTTTTATGCACACTTGAAATACGAGCTCAAAGCTCATCACCGATTATGACCATGCCATACTGTTTCGGTGACCCTAAGTACATGCCATACTGATTCAAAGATGTCAAATTTTTCAGTAGTCCATATATCATAAGTACATTTGGATGAAATTTTGTATTTAGATAGGGTTTAGCTTTTTAAGTTTATTCATATAGGTATATTTCCTGAAAAAACGCGATTTTACACAAAAAACATGTTTTATGGTAGGTTAGGTTAGAACGGGCGAATCCACCAGATTCAACTACGACGTCTGGAATACCGGTGGGTTGCTTTAAGCGAACAATTCTTATATATTTCGGCTATCTCGGACCAGGCTCTACGTTTTGAATGAAATTTTGTATTTAGATAGGGTTTTGCTTTTTAAGTTTATCTATATAGGTATATTTCCTCAAAAAACGCGATTTTACACAAAAAACATTTTTTATGGTAGGTTAGGTTAGAACGGGCGAATCCACCAGATTCAACTATGACGTCTGGAATACCGGTGGGTTACTTTAAACGAGCAATTCTTATATATTTCGGCTAGCTCGGACCTGGCTCTAACGTTTTTAATGAAATTTTGTATTTAGATAGGGTTTTGCTTTTTAAGTTTATCTACATGGATATCTTTCCTGAAAAAAACGCGATTTTACACAAAAAACATTTTTTATGGTAGGTTAGGTTAGAACGGGCGAATCCACCACATTCATTTACGACGTCTGGAATACCGGTAGGTTTCTTTGAACGAGCAATTCTATATATTTCGGCTATCTCGGAAACGGCTCAAACGATTTGGATAAAATTTTGTATTTAGATAGGGTTTTGCTTTTTAAGTTTAACTATATAGGTGTCTTTCCTATATAGAAATTGACATTTTAAAGTTGTAAAAGTGTGATGTATAACGGCACAAGTGCCATACTCATGTTTTATATACGAATAAATATGTGCCATACCGATATCATGTCTCTAAGGCGAGGAATAAACCTGTAAAGTTATAAAAAATTTATAATTGAATTATGTATTGCCCGTGTTAATATTTCGACTACTTAGTAGACGCGCACAAGGTCGCGTATTATTGTTAGGTTGAGACGAGAGGGACATTTGTTTGCAGGTTCGTGTTTTCTTATATAATATACATAGAGGTGTTATCGTGCTCGGTAGAGAATATAGTAATTTTTTTCAGACTGTATGGACATCAACGGATTGACTGCGTGAATGAAGTGCGATTGGCTTTATTTTTGATAGCTTAGAGTATCAAGAACACCATTCAGGCATTCGATAACGCAAAAAATTTCGATGTCTCTCTAATTCCACCATGTAGAGCCGAATCATTACAACAGTTGATGAAGGCTCTATACGTCAGCAACATTTGGTGCAATGCACATTTACAATACCCATCATCTTAAGATTCTGCTGATGGTTATGGCTAGAAATTGTTCGAAAATGCTTACTTTCCATTGGTTCGACACTGATGCAATGCCATCCACAATCAACGAGATAGTAATTGGAAATTTAAACGGTCGCTTCATTGTTGAGTTTCATAGTAATTGAAAATATAAACGATGAAGCGTCAACCAGACGATGAACAGCCAAATGAAGACGAAGGTTGATACATTTTACAATCATGCAAAAACAATACTTGCAAATGTCAATCACAGTTTCAAATGATAATAAATACACAAAGCTGATAGTTCAACAGTTCTTCTATAATTATATAGTTGAATATCACCGATTTATAACAATTGCAGAAACTGAAAGCTCTGACGAGGAAACTAAAGATTGGGTTGAAGATAGATAGAACATATCATGAGATGAAGACAGCGACGATGAAAATGAAACATCTAATGAGGATGAATTATACAAAACATATCTAAATTTACTACTAGGGCGCTGGTGACACTCATAGGACTGCCTCCATTGCACCTCTCCATTGAACACGAGGCACGCAAAGCCATCGCTCGCTTTAGAAGCTCCAACCAATGGCGGAGCGAGGAAATGTATGGATATTCTCGATTATGGAATCAAACAGTGAAGGCTTGTCCACTTCTTGAGATGCCAGGGGACAATTCTACACGTGTCATACGATTCACCAAAAGGCCGCTGTTAGTCATTCCCAAAAGGGAAGACTGGAAGCAGGTGGGGCACCGCCTGATCCCCACCAATGGGATCTGGTACAGAGATGGCTCCAAGATGGGTGAATCAGCCGGCGCTGGGATATACGGGCAATCTCCAAAAGCTGAACTCTACTAAGCCCTGGGAAATTTTGCCATACTCGCCTGTGTAAGAGAAAATATCAACAGAGGCTACCACGGCCAGCAAATCACGATATGCACGGACAGCCAAGTGGCGATCAAGGCCCTCACATCGTACAGAGTCAGGTCTCTGCTGGTGTCGGAATGCATTGACGATCTGCAAAGGCTATCCATCGCCAATAAGATAAAGCTACTGTGGGATACCGATCATACCGGTGTGCCCGGTATGCCAGGAAACAGGCCAACCATTTGGTGCAAAAAGCTCAACGATTGGACCAAAACCAATACTAGGAGTTTTTCCAGATCATGGAGCGTCTCAACCATGAAGAAAATCCTGGAAGTAGAATTCCAAGAGGCATGGAAAGAAGCTCCTGGCATGAGACAATCGGAACTCCACATCGAAGGCCCCTCTACTAGGAGGGCCAAGACTCTGCTCACACTGAGCAGAATGGAAATCAGAATAGTGGTAGGGCTCCTCACGAGACACTGCCATATAAACAAGCACCCCAACATTATAGTTATCACGGATGATACTGAATGCAGGTGGTGCTTGGAGGATGAGGAGTCAGCCACCCACATCATCATCGAATGCCCATCAGTGGCAGCAATACGAAAAGCTTACCTCGGGAGATTCGATCTGAACCCGGAGAGTGTGAGAAAGGTATCGGTTAGAAAGCTGGCCTCCTCCGCTCGCGAAATAGGTTACCTTCAAAGCTGAACCGATTCCCAGCAGCGGTGGGTGCATAACGGGCCGGATAGAGAGGCATACATGCTAATTGTTCTGTCCGCTCACATACTCCCATTCTATCTATATTATCTAAATTTTCTTTTAATAAATTAAAAATGAAACATCTAATGAGGATGGATAATACATGTATCTTGACCTAAATTTACTGTATTTCATTTCTTTTAATAAATTATATTGGTCCTAATTTTTCATAAAACGTTGCAAATCAACCATTAATTTTATATTACTTCTTCATTAATGTAAAGATTAGGGAATTATTTTCCAACACTTACTAATAATTTTATGAATATTTAGAAAAAAAAAACGTTTTTCCATTATGGTGGCCATTTAAATACCTCCTATCAGTATGACATCGTATCTATTCAAAAATGGACCACCGGGGTCATAAAAACGGACCGCTATACTTGTGCCTATGATACATGGACTAGTGAAAAATTTGACATCTTTGAATGGATATGGCGTGTACTTAGGGGCACCGAAACAGTATAGCATGGTCATTACCGGTGCTGAGACTTTTTTTTCTACCATTGGATAAAAAAAATAGCTTTGAGCTCGTATTTCAAGAAAGCATCGAAAAAATTACACATTTAATTGAATATGGCGGACAGTTTGAGACCCCGCATTGGTATGACATACAACTCTTTCATACTTTGGCTATCTAATGTATAATATAAAACAAGAATTAGCTTCAAACTCATTCCCCAAGGGCATAGTTTTTTTGACACATTCAAAAAATTGCCCAGCGCAACGCCGACACCTATGGGCCGCCATACTTGTGCTGCCCTGTTATTTATAACACTGGCTTACTTCTCAAAAAGTTTTAGCTTTGAGCTAATCATACGTGTTGTTTTTGCTGGCTCTCGGTCTATGATGTTCCATCCACCTTGAAACACGATGTATAGTTATGCACTATTCAGTAGAAAGAAAAATGTGAATAAGATGCGGGTGGCACTGGCAGACAGAATAATATTCGAGTACGTGTATAACTCCTTAGCAATTTCGTCGAGATATCATTTTTTGAAATTTATTTTTTATTCTGGGGTAGATGGTATCACACATATATTTTCCTTGGTGAATTTCTATGAAATTCAGAATTCTGTCCACAACATACCGTTCTGATAATAATTCGAATTGATTAAACGGTATAGTATATCCATTCTCAGTTGGATTAGGATGGGGTTTATTGTCTACCCCTGGAAAACGTAATAGGATTTTAGCTTTGATCGAAAATGCCGACATAGGCGGAGCTTTATTCTTTTACTTCAAATGCAACTTTGCCTATTTTTTTTAAATATGTTTTTTCGAAGTCGGTTGAATGTGCCGAAAAAATCAGAATGGAACTGAATTTCCACTAATTCGTTGTTTTGATTTCCATTCAAATTCTGATGAGAATGATCTACAACATCTCCTTGTTTTCTCAATATTACTTTTGTGTTGATGTACAATTAGAATTCGTCTGCCTTAATCTGTTCAAACATGTGTATAATTGTTTTTTATACTTAAAGACCACCATCAAACATATTTTGTTTATTGGTTTGTCCCCGCCTGGCAATACCTTATTACATACACCTCATATTTATATTATTGCTTAAGTAGGTATTAAACAAAAAAACATTAGATGGTGCATTCTACATTGCTGAAACAAAATTCTATCGAGCGTGTTTTTTTCATTTCAGTTATCAGTTAATATTTTTTACTCAGTCGGGTTTTTTCAATAATTTGGTTTTTGTTATGTGTATACACAAACTTGTTTCTTATTTCGCTGAGTACTAGTATACATAAGGAGATTGTTACATTATTTTCAGACGCTCCATCTAAATATTTCTGTTTCAGAGCTCTTGTACCATAGATGTAACATATTTCCCATTCGATCAACAGACGTGTATAATGAAATTCGGCTCGTGGACGTTCAACGGCGACCAGGTCTCACTGGCCCTGTACAATAATAAAAATTTCGTCGACTTGTCAGACTACTGGAAGTCCGGGACGTGGGACATTATCGAAGTGCCAGCCTACCTCAACATTTACGAAGGAAACCACCCAACTGAAACCGACATTACTTTCTACATCATCATCAGGCGCAAAACATTATTTTATACTGTCAATTTGATACTTCCGACCGTCTTGATTTCGTTTTTGTGCGTTCTCGTTTTCTACTTGCCAGCGGAAGCAGGTGAAAAGGTATGTATACATCACAATTGTATTTACATTTCACCACCACACTTGTGAATTGTGATCATACTATATTGTCATCATTTAATGTGCGAAATCGGTCAGGAAAGGCAGTTGCTTATAGAAGCCTCTTACACACTATTTACTCCAGTCAATGGGGACTAAAAAAGGACTCTGCTCCACAACAAGTGGGGTTGTAACGATTTTTTTATGTTATTCCATCTTGTATTAAAGGTACAAAAATTGTTTTTTTCGAAATAATTCATCAATGGTTGATACTGTGACAAAAATGAAAGGTAACAAATTTGAAGAAAACTAAATTCCCTACATTTTTTGTATGAAGTTCTGTAAGTCTCATGTGTAACGAGGTACAGTGGCGCAAACCGGAACATTCTTCCAAAAAATAATCCAATTTAATCTTTTCACAATAACATTATATTACTTGACATGGTTTTTTGAGTAACCTTCCACAGTCTGAAAATGAGAATATAATCAGGAAAATATATACAAGTGTAGAAAGGGCAAACTAATTAGTTTACCCCGATAAGTTACTGAGTTTACCAAATTATATTTCCTATAGAAAAATGATTCAATTAGTCAGTAACTTGTCGTATTCTGAATTTGCCTATCAAAAAAATTGTAAAAATTCAAAAGATAGTTTTCGATTGACGTTTCGGGAACTATATCTGCCCCCGGTCTCAAAATCTTTTAAATCTCCTTCAATTGTTTGAATAATTTGTTTTTTTCTCTTGCAGAGTCTTTTTGCTTTTTCAAATGACGGATGTTCAGATCAGTTTATTAGCATTCTGCCATATCTCACTATTTCTCTAAGTAGAGGTAACCATGTATGGTCCATTTCAACAGAATTTGTTGAAAATCAGTTGTTATTGGAAATAAGAACTATCACCACACGAACAGGGTATGTTGTAAACACAGTTTTTGGTACTTTCTTCGGCGTTTTTTGGTTTTGTTTGTGTTAGTATAGAATCCGACAAGTATTCTGAATTTGCCTATCAAAAAAATAGTAAACATTCAAAAGATACTTCTCTATATAGTTTTCGATTGACGGATTATCTGAGAAGATCAAACGGATTGGATATAGGTATGATGTGAGAACATCATTTAGAACAACAAACACACTGAGATCTATACTAACACAAACAAAACCAAAAAACGCCGAAGAAAGTACCAAAAACTGTGTTTGCAACATACCTTGTTCGTGTGGTGAAAGTTCTTATTTCCAATAACAACTGCTTTTCAACAAATTCTGTTGAAATGGACCATACATGGTTACCTCTACTTAGAGAAAAAGTGAGATATGGCAGAATGCTAATAAACTGATCTGAACATCCGTCATTTGAAGAAGCAAAAAGACTCTGCAAGAGAAAAAAACAAATTATTCAAACAATTAAAGGAGATTTAGAAGATTTTGAGACCGGGGACAGATATAGTTCCCGAAACGTCAATCTAAAACTATATAGAAGAGTATCTTTTGAACTTTTACAATTTTTTTGATAGGCAAATTCAGAATACGACAAATTACTGATTATTTGAATCATTTTTCTATAGGAAATATAATTTGGTAAACAGTTACTTATCGGGGTGAACTAATTAGTTTGTCCTTTCTACACTTGTATAGATTTTCCTGATTATATTTTCATTTTCAGACTGTGGAAGGTTACCCAAAAAACCATATCAAGAAACGTTGTTCCTTCACGAAAAAAATCACATTCATTCAACATTATATTAATAGCGAAATATTTTTTAATTTGAAGTGATTTTTCTTGTTACCTTTACTATCCCTGTGGCATGAATTTATACAAAGTATTATTGAGATTAGTGCACGGATTTTTCGAGTTTTGTTCCATGGGTTTTGTAACAGGCGTTTCATAGAGCAGATATAGACTGTCCTTCGTTTTTGTGTTACAAAAATCGTTATTTCTTAATTTTCGGATACTCAAGTAACATTGAAAAATATCCAGGCATTTATTTTATTCATCTAGGCGAATTAATAATTCCGTGGATATTGTACATGATCCACAAGATACGAACTGAGGTTTTATTTTTCAGGAAAGATTCCAGATTCACGTGGTTGAATATCTTTGAATATCAAACCTATTCCTTGTTTAGAATTAACCACTTCAAATGTATTGATTACAGCATGTGCTTACCTCATATTTTGTTCGGATTATTGAAATCCCGAGGGTTATTACCAGATTACCAATCATTAATTGCTTTTCTTGTGGGACAAATTATCTATTGACTGTTTCTTAACGAATACTCGATGGATCACTAATTTTAAATTATACAAGTGGTCAACGGATACTTGGGCTTTTAATGAGTTTCTAGGTGCGGAAGATGCATATAAAAGTAGGCAATTTTGGAAAACAGGAGAGCCGAACGGAGAAGCAGATGTCTGCGGAAGTTATTTTCGATGAGACAATGACGGTTCCAGTTTCGCAAGAACGATTTTTGGCCAATGAAAAAATAAAGCCCGTCTGATTTGAATACTATCAAGCAGCCTGAAGAAGATGGCTTGATTGTCAACACAGCGATTTTCTTCTGCTCATCATTTGACGCTGTTTTTATATGTTGGCGGAGACGTCGATCTTTTAGTTCTACTGACAGCATTAGGATCATCCAAAACCAACATTTATTTTCACAAACCGGGGAGGGGCAGAACTGCTCGAAGAGTGTATTCCACAAATAGTTTGAAAGTGAAAGAAGCAGCCAAAAACATCCTGTTTTCACATGCGGTTAGCGGCTATGACACAACATCATCCCTCTTCAACCAAGGAAAAAAATGTTTTCGCTTGTCACAAAAATCAAAGGAATCAATGCCGTCATTGGCATCTTCAGAGATCATAATGGCAAACCAGAAGACATCGTAGACGCTGGGATTGGCTTTCTCGTTGCTTTGTAAGGTGGCAACATGGAAGAGGATACCTTGGAAAAAATCCGCTACCAACGTTTCGCAAAATCGACAATGGAAAGCAAATTCCACCTAACTTTTTTACCACCAACGATTATTCCGAGTGTTCGTCACGTTAAAACGTAATTAATAGCATAGTGAAAATAACAAAGCAGTGGACAATAAGTGCAGATGAACTGCATAAGTGACTCACTCAAATTATTCTCGGGAACTCAGAAAGTTCGCGAAGAAATAACATAAATAGTAATATCGATCACTATATGAAAATTCACAAAGTGTGTATTGTCGTGATTCATACCGAAGATTCTCATTTCTTGCCTGGCTGTGTTCTAGTTCTCGAACTGTGTTTGCTATGATTCTACAAAGAAGGTTCTCAATACTCCTAAGGGGATCACTTACGCTAGACAAACATACAACTTAATGATGGGAGATTCAGAAAAAAACATTAGCCTCAAACTAATATTTCCTCAAGAATCGAACAGAAATAAAAAACCAGATTGAAGCTAGTGAGACAAGGATATTTTAATGGAACTAGAAGAAGTGAAAAGTAGAGTAAACGTCTTAGAAAAAGAAAACGAAATACTCAAAGAAGAGAACGAGATACTGAAACAAAACAATCATAAAAATGATATAATCGTATTCGGTTTAGACAATATCCAGCAAGACACTACTGCCGAATCCATAAAGAGAGAGATTAACACAGTCTTATAAATAGAGATGAACCCGTCTGACCTGAATAACTTCTATTAACTTGGAAATAATAAATATAGTCTATGGAAAATCGAATTTACGTTCTTTCCTGAAAAAGAAAATTGTGCTTCGAAACTCCAAAAAACTTAGATACCGAAACATATCGATAGTAAATGATCTAACAATCCAACAAAGAGAGCAACAGAAAGTACTTAGAAAACACCAACTATTGGTCAGACAAGATAAAGAAAATATCTGTTACATTACATAACAACACCTTATTTGTGAACGGTAAAGCCTACAGAGTGGAAGACTTGGAAGCAGATACTAAAAACCCCAGGAGACATAGCAGTGATCCCGGTACGCCAGGAAGACTGAAGGAATACCAAGACCAACAGGAAAATACTCCGAAAGAAGAGCACAAAAAGACCAAGGACACGCCTAACACAATCTTGGCTCACAAAAAACAAAGCCAGCGTTTGAGGAAGTGAGATCTAGGAAAGTTTCCACCAAGTAACATTCTAATTCATTTTATTTGCCATAAACGATTCTTGAAACACTTTATAATTTTTTAATTTTCATTTTATTTTTATTGCAAACCCTTGAAAAATAGAATGGATCCTTACATTCGAGATTATGAATATAACCCAATCAAAACAAACGTCACGGAATTGTTAGATTTTGAAGATCACATAGTAGAAAATACAAATATGCTCAATATTTTCCACATTAACATTCGCAGCTTCAATAAAAATTTCGATCAACTTGAGAGTATCCTTCAGCTGATAAAAACAAATTTTGAAATGATCGTCCTCTCTGAGACATTCATGATTCCCGATTTAAACATATATCAAATGAAAGGCTATACTAATATCTACAATGAAGGGTCATCAAATAAAAACGATGGCACTGTTGTGTTAATAAAAGAAAACTATATACCACACTTATACCGTAGAATACATATACAATAATAAAACTTTATCAATAAGGTTTCAATATTATGGAAATATGAGCATCCAACTTTCCGCACTATACAGGTCTCCATCATTTTTGAATAGCTTGCCACAATATTTAGTTTCCATTTCGAGAGAGTTGTCTGATTATGATATATTCATTGGAGATATAAACATAGATATCAAAACAACAAATACCCTTAGTGAAAATTATCTCAACATCATGAGTGAATATAACTTCAAGTCATTCATAAATGAATACACAAGAATACAGGGAGATAGAAAAAGCTGTAGTGACCATTGTTCCATCAAAACAAGAAATCTAGAAGATTGTCTCAAACCATTCATACTCAGAACATCCATCACAGACCATTGTCCAATCATTATCAATTTCAATTGAAAAAAATCAATAAAAACCAGGAGATAAACAACATTCCATTGAGAAAATCGATTTTAAAAAGGAATAGCAGCGCTATAAACCAATCGAGATGAAACTGCTTCTGATGTGGTAGGAGCGGACATTTCAAGAGAGACCCTAGGGTAAGGGTACCACCACGCTCGTCTTCACCTGCTAGGACACCCCCACGTTCCTACTCACCTGCGAGGACGGGACCATCTAGGGGGTCTTCGAATAGATTCCAGGAAAATTAAAATTAGCCACCATATCGGGCGCATGAGGGTTTGACCATCAGAGGAAAGGTGGACCAAAGAGACGTCATATGCACTACAGACACTGGAGCCTCAGTTTCCCTGGGTCGCAGTGGTATCCCTAAACCAGACAGCGAAAGACCGCTTACATCCAATTTCGTCCTACGAACCGTCACTGGAGAGAATGCACCGATACGGGGGGAAGCGGACGAGTTCATTCTTCGGATGAATCTGATCAGTGACTATGCAATTTTTCCGATGGTGAGCAGAAAACCATGAAATTTGGAGGGGTCATTCTGTGAAATTGTGGATAGCCAGAACTGTGAGGATACCTGGCTTATCTGAGAAGACCGTTGAGGCCCGATTGGAAGAAGACCCTGGGTGCTGCATTGGAATAGTACAGCGATGTGAAGAATCCTCCAGCAATTTATCACTTGCACGAGCTCTCATTAGTACAAAACAAGGCATCACTATAATAATTTCCAAAGTAATCTCTCATGAAACAACATTCCGAAAGGAGACATCATAAGAGTATGCGAGCCAGTTGAGTTGGTGGCAGATTGCGTTACAAGAGGATATCCGGAGTGATGACATACTAAGAACCATAGGGAAATCCTTGAAACATTTGTCACCCAAGGAATACGAAGCAGCCATGAAATTTATTGCCAATGAAAGTGTCGTATTCGAATCCACAGAGCGAGCATACTTGGTCCAGCACAGGATAGATACCGGTCAAGCCCATCCAATTCGACAACCACCAAAAAGATTACCATTTACCAAATAACAGGAAATGAAAATATTGTCGAGAAAATGACCAAAGATGGCGTTATCGAGGAATCATTGAGTCCATAGTCCGCCCCGGTGGTATTGGTTTCCAAAAATGATGGATCTACCAGATTATATGTGGATTATAAAAAACTTAATATCGTCACGAAGGACAGCTACCGATTACCCAGAATCGACGATACTCTGACCACATTAGCAGGCTCGCAATGGTTTCCAACGCTAGACCTGAAGAGCGGATACTGGCAAGTGGGCATACATGAAGACGACAAGGAGAAGACTGTGTTTACTACTGGCAGCGGATTGTATCAGTTCACCGTTATACCTTCTGGTCTCTGTAATGCTCCGGCGACCTTAGGGAGATTGATGGAGCTGATATTGCGTGGACTCACTTGGAAAACTTGCCTGTTGAATCTGAATGATGTCACGGTTATGGGAAATAATTTTGAAGAGCATCATCAGATGCAGTTTTCGGTCGTTTAGGAGTGCCAACCTCAAGCTGAATCTTCAGAAGTGTTCTCTATTCCAGGAGCAAGTGGATTTCTTGGACCACACTGTCGCGGCAGAAGGGATTCAAACGAACGAATCGAAAATACAGGCTATTCGAGACTGGCCGAGACCAAAAGATAAGCACGAGGTGAGGAGCTTCCTAGGCCTGTATACCTATTACCGTGGTTTTGTGGAAGGATTTGCAGACATCGCAGCTCCCCTGCATAAGTTGACAGGAGATCAAGTCAACTTCCATTGATGTGATAAAGCTTTCCGCAAGATGCTTTGTTCCAGTCCAATTCGAGCATACTCACAGCAAGAAGGCCTGTTTATACCGGACTCAGATACGAGCAATACCGGAGCTGTGTTATCACAGGTGCAAGATGGTCAGGTAAGAGTCATCGAATACTACAGCAGGGTGATGTCTATGCCCACCAGGGATTACTGTGTCACTAGAAAATAACTTCTAGCGATAGTCCAGGCAGTAGATCACTTCCACAAATACCTTTATGGAAAAGAGTTTCTCATTAGAACCGATCTCTAAAATGGCTACTGAGATGAGAAACCCAGAAGGACAAATAGCTAGATGGATAGAGAAGCTGAACCAGTACCATTTCAAAATCAAACATCGCCCAGGACGACTACATAGTAATGCGGATGCCTTATCTAGAAGACCGTGCCAAGAAGCCTGGAAGCATTGCCAGCGTATTGAGTGCCACGAAGGAGTCACTGATATTTGACGCACGAGACTGTTCACTGAACACCAATAAACTGCCGCACACATGAGACAGGACCAGTAAACCGATTCAAACATGGGGTCTTTCTACATTGGAAAGACGACGGAACTAGCAGGCCCTACTAGAGAGATATTTCGAACAGAGATACTATCTTCAAGGCAATGTGGGCACAATGGGATTCCCTGGTTGTGAAAAATTGTTTACTCGAACGGGTATGGGAGTCAGCTGATGGAAGGTCTTCAGTTTCACAACTGGTTTTGCCCAGAAAGAGGATAAGTGAAGTCCTTGAGGGCAATTCATGGAGGATAATCAGGAGGGCATCTGGGAGTTACTAAAACTTTGGACAAGACAACCAAGAAACCGATCCAAACATTGGGGACATTCTACATTGGAAAGAGGACGGAAGCGGCACACCCTGGGGAAATAATTTGTACAGAGATCCAATCTTCAAGGCAATGTGGACACAATGGGAATCCCTGGTTGTGGAAAATGGATTACTTAAACGGGTATCGGAGTCAGCTGATGAAAGGAAATCAATTTCCCAGGAGAAGGATTACTGAAGTCACGAAGGAAAATCAGGAGGACATCTAGGAGTCAATACACTTTGTACAAGATCAGGCAGAGGTTCTATTGGGTTCAATGTCGGGGCGATGTAGAAAGCTGGTGCAGAAGATGTCCATTAATATAGTTGGACGGACGATAACAACAAATACATCCTTGTTACTATGGACTATTTCGGCAAATGGGTGGAAGCCTATGCCATTCCAGACCAGGAAGCATCCACAGTAGTCAGGTCATAGGTGAATAACATGTTCTCAAGATTCGGAGTGCCGATGGAGCTACCAACCAAGGAAGGAATTTCGAGTCGAAGTTATTCAAAAAAGTTTGCGAGCTGATGGGTATCAACAATACCAGAACCACGGTGCTTCGCCCCCAGTTAGATGGCATGGTTGAAAGATTCAACCGAACTATGGAAGAGCATCTTTCCAAGGTAGTGGAAAAACATCAAAAGGACTGGGACAAACACCTTCCACTATTTCTGATAGCATTAGAGCAGTCGTCCATTACTCAACCAAGCTTACCCCGGCTAGCATTATTTTTGGAAGGGAACTTCGATTGCCCTGTGGATATTTTGGAAAACGGTAGTTCTTCCCCCCAAAAAAAGTTATGAAAACACGTAGTTACGGGTGTGTGTGTGTGTGATGTTTTGGTTGAAATAAGGGACAAATATTTCCAGTGGCCGAAAATAGCGATGTGAAATGACCGCTCCTCTACTGCTGGAGCGCCGTATTTCGAAAGGTATTTGAGAGCGCTGCGTTTTGACTAGGCGGTCGTGTTCAGGAGGCAAAAATACTCGAGTATTGCCAAACGGCAATACTCATATCGCGCGTGTCCATTAAACGAATATTTATCGGAAATTTTATGGAAGGTCGAGGTTACTTTTACCTCAAATAGGGTATTAGATTCACAAATCTGTAGATGGTGTGTACAAAATACCCAAATTTTGTTATAGAATGCAGATACTAATATTCTTTCAAGATACATGTTCGTGCGGTGTTCCAAACAACAGAGTGGTTGGCCCATATTTCTTCCCAAAAACTGCGAATCCACGGTTTTTAAATGATGATAAGCCAAGTTTCGGAAGAAATCAACTCAAGGCTTCAATGTATTGAATTGCCAATTCATAGTTTGGCTGGTGTGAAACTATTTCGTGGTATTTTTTGCTGTGCGAGTATTTGAAGCACAAGGACAAACCATTCCGAAATATCGACCATCTGGAGACAGTAATTCGAGAGTGTGTATCAAATATTATTCGTCAGTTTTCAAGAAACGCTGTCAAGTTTCCAGGCGAACTATTATTTGCATTGAGGAAATACCGGAAAGTAATAATAATTTTTCTGCATACAGCTGTTTTGTTATCATTTGGATCGCTTAATAATTGGATTCAACTCTATAAATATGTATGATAAATTAATTTAAGATAAAATAGTTTATTCTTCAATCACTATAATTCTTCTCATAGCTTACTTCCTAACTCAAGCACATCTCTTCTATTATTTGGTTTAAAAGAGTGGTTTATCTGTTGTTCGGAATTTATTGTATTTTGATTTAACAATAAATAAATCTGTAATGGACATTCGATTATTAAACGTAAAAGCATTAGTAAGTGGGTAAAAAACTGAAAAAAGAAACAACGTTTTCTATGAACATGATGCAAACATTAACGGTGACAGTGTCGATGAAGTTTCTAAATAACAAAATGTGTATCGAAAATTCAGAATTCTTACGAAAACAGGGTGTTATTCTAAAAATTAACTTTGGGACCACCTCCGGTGAAAAAGGAAGTGCTGAATATTTAGATGATACATTAGGTGTCCCCCAAAGAACAAATACATGTCCCTAGTTACTAACTATCAATGATTGGTTTCAGGTTACGCTAGGTATCAGTATTTTACTGTCACTGGTTGTATTCCTGTTGCTCGTATCGAAAATCCTGCCGCCAACGTCGCTAGTGTTGCCACTTATTGCAAAATACTTGCTCTTCACATTCATCATGAACACAGTCAGTATTCTCGTCACAGTCGTCATAATCAACTGGAATTTCAGAGGTCCCCGTACACATAGGTAAGTAGTAAAAAATCGAACGTTAAGTCAATGGAGCATTAAATTCGGCATTCAACGTTAGGTGCCTGTAAAGAAAATTAATTCGGCCATTTTCGGTTTTTAACCATCAATGCAAATAGTCAATTAATTGAATTATATGGAACTTCATACCATTTTTTTTAATACATAAATTGATTTTTTACGTAGTATGTGAAATATACCGCCCCAATTCTTAGGCTGAATTTGTTATGAATAATAAAAATTACGTGCAGCAGATGCGTGGAATTGTATAGTCTATTTCGGGAGAAGTCCAATATCGAAGTAAAATGGGTTTACTAAGTGGAAAGTATCATTGGCCTTTCACCTCTCAATGCACAGTTCTTCCAAAAGCCACCCCAACCGACGCAAACACGAGGCATGACATAGGGGTCCCAAAATATTGATTTAATTTGTTCTACTTGTCATGCAGTTTGCGATATTCCAAACTCCATCAAAAAAATATATAATGTTGGAAAAAACTTTTTTTCATTTTATTCATTCAAATTATTCCGTAAGATTTTTTCTGTATAACATTTTCACTCAACGGATAAAATTTCTCAAATTCGGGAGGTTTTTGTTTCAATACAAAATAATGAGAAGATGTTTCTCGTATAATCAGGCACAGGAGGTTTTGTCATGAGTGAAGGTGAAATGCCAATATTGGATTTTTGCCATCCAAATCGTAGATATTGGTAAAAACATCTGTTAAAATAACTTCATATAGAGATATTGAAATGATGGTATAAATTCAAAATAGGTATCATCAGTAGGAGGAATATCTGAAGCCATTTTTTCTCTTCCAGCGTGAAATGATCCTGATCTCATTCAGAATGAAGCAGTTTTCATTTCGTTCATATATCATTCGTTCTGTCATTCTTTCCGGTTCAAAATTTGTTATCCATTTTTGAAGCACTTCCCGACATCCGATTGAGCTGAAATTTGGCAAGTGTTCATAATTCCGGTGACAATGCATTTTGTTAGAGAAAAAAACAAAATGGTGGACGAATTTTGTGATTATGGTACGATTCGATTCAAAATTGGTATGTAGGGGTTTTCGGGGAAGGTAATTTGAATTTTTTGTCAAAATTAAAAAATTTAAGATGGCGGCTCCAAGATGGCGGACAAGTTTTGTGATTATGGTCCGAATTTATACGTCACACATCCAAAGCGATTATTTTTTAACTTTCAGTGCATCTGAATAAAAGTTTGTCTTTATAAAGTTTTTTAATAATTATTTTTATAATTGTGCACTGTCAGTGACGTACTCTGTCAGTTGTCAAGCAGTTGATGGGGGTACAAGCAAAGCTTTTTTCCATTAGAGTACTTGTGTCTCTCTTATTAATTCTCTGCGTAAAAACGATATCCTAAAAAACATTTTTTGAATTTGTTGTGATATTAGTTCATTATAAATAGTGGGTGCATAAGTATGTAGGGATATTAAAACATGGACTTTCCAGTTTAAAAATACTGTTACGGAACTGGGTACGTTTTTATTAAAAATACTCTCTTTGATGTCCTTTTATTACACTTAGAAAACACACCACAATAATGCACTCCAACAAAAAAATACTCAATAACAGTTCACTACTAAAATGTACCACGTTCCGCACTGCACTAAATTCACCTTGAACTCGCTATGACTGAATTACTAGTTCTTGAATGAATTACTTCTCCTTCGGCGGTTTGCTCGAATTAAATATCGTCGTCGTCGTCGTCACGAAATCATTCAATGGGGAAAGCACAGCGTAACCTCAACTAGTCAGTCGCCACATTCCTGGAATTCCACCTGAATAAGCGACCGTTACATCGTCTGGCGAAGGAGCGCACTGTACTTATTTTCGTAACACTGCCCCCCTCTAATTTTGATCGTCCTGATCAAAAGCCATTTGATCACCATGATAGGACTTCAGTCTTTCGAAGTGAACAACCTTCATCTCAGTCCTGGGGCTGCGCTGGATTCTATAAACCACATCGTTGACCCTCTTCTCCACCTCGTACGGTCCTTCCCAAAATTGTGTTAGTTTCGAAGATACACCTCTTTTCCTACGTGGATTGTACAGCCAAACGTGCTCACCTCCTTTGAATCCTCTTGAAATAACTTTCAAATCATAACGAGCTTTCGTCCTGTCACCTGCCAGTATCAACCTCTTCTGAGCTGTTTCGTGAATTCTCAACAAGCTGTCTCTCAGTTTGTCTACATAGTCCTGCACCTGGTGATCCGAAGTCACAGGGCAATCTAAATTCCCTTCCGAAGATAATGGTAGACGGGGTAAGCTTGGTTGAATCTTAGACGGCTGGTATGTACGCCATCAGGAATAGTGGGAGCTGTCTGTTCCAGTCCTTTGAAAGATGCTCTTACATAGTTCGGTTCTCTCAACCGTGCCATCCGTCTGTGGGAGAAGTCTTGTTGATACTCATCAGCTCACAAAGTTTCTTGAATAACATCGACTCGAAATGCCTCCCTTGGTTGGAATGTAGCTGCCAATCTTGAGAACATGTTCACTATTGTGGATGCTTGTCGGTCTGGGATGGCATAGGCTTCCACCAATTTGCTGAAATAGTCCATGGCAACAAGGATGTATTTGTCACAATCATCGGTTACAGGAAATGGTCCAACTACATCCGTTCGAATCGTGCACCTACATTGTATTTCTTTATTTCTCCCCTATACCTTGTTTTGGGACCTTTAGTGGCGCCGCACTCTGTACATTTTCTGTATCAGATTTCTACATTGTCTGGACATCAAACCCAGTAGGATATCTATCTGCCTTGTCTTGTACAAAGTTTTATTAACTCCCAGATGCCCTCCTGATTGTCCTCCATGAATTTCCCTCAAGGACTTCACTTATCCTCTTTCTGTGCAAAACCAGTTGTGAAACTGACGACCTTCCATCAGCTGACTCCAATACCCGTTCGAGTAAACCGTTTTCCACAACCAGGGAATCCCATTGTGCCCATATTGCCTTGAAGATAGTATCTCTGTTCGAAATATCTCTCTAGTAGGGCC
Source organism: Gonioctena quinquepunctata (assembly GCA_018342105.1). Classification (NCBI taxonomy): domain Eukaryota; kingdom Metazoa; phylum Arthropoda; class Insecta; order Coleoptera; family Chrysomelidae; genus Gonioctena; species Gonioctena quinquepunctata. The sequence goes on from JAFIRS010002405.1 coordinate 52,371, forward strand.
TGCTAGTCCCGTCGTCTTTCCAATGTAGAAAGACTCCATGTTTTGATCGGTTTACTGGTCCTATCTTATGTGTGCGGTAGTCCATTCGTCTTCAGTTAACAGCCTCGTGCGTCTAATATCGGCGACTCCTTCATGGCATTCAATACGCTGACAATTCTTGCAGGCTTCTGAACAATGTCTTCCAGATAAGGCATCCGCATTACTATGTAGTTGTCCTAGGCGATTTTGAAATGGTACTGATTTAGCTTTTCTATCCATCTAGCTATTTGTCCTTCTGGGTTTTTGATCTCCAGTGGCTACTTCAGAGCCGCATGATCGGTCCTAATGGGAAACTCCCTTCCATATAGGTATTTGTGAAAGTGATCTACTGCCCTGACTATCGCAACAAGTTCCTTCCAGGAGACACAGTAATTCCTTCCGGGCCTAGACATCACTCTGCTGTAATATTCGATGACTATTTCCTGGCCATCTTGCATCTGTAATAACACAGCTCCAAGTCCGATATTGCTCGCATCTGTGTCCAGTATGAACAGGCATTTTTGCTGGGGGTATATAAGCCAAGATTGTACTTGAGCAAAGCGCTGCCTTGAACTTGCGGAAAGATTTTTCACATTCTATAGATCAGTGGAAGTTCAGTGGATCTTCTGTCATCCTATGTAGGGGAGCTGCGATATCTGCAAATCGGAGGTAATAAGTACACAGACCTAGGAAGCTTCTCACCTCGTGTTTATTTTTTTAGTCTTGGTCAGTCTCGAATAGCCTGTATTTTCGTTTTGTTTGTTTAAATTTCTTCCTTCGAGAGTGTGTGGCCCAAGAAATCCACTCGCTTCTAGATAGGGAGCACTTCTGAAGATTCAGTAAGGAGGTAGACACTCCTTAGTCGTATGAAAACTCGAAACTCGAAATTTCTTCCCATAATCATTACATCATCCAGATACAGCAGGCAAGTTTTCCAAGGGATTCCATGCAATATCAGCTCCATCAATCTCTCGAGGTCGCTTGGGCATTACAGAGACAAAAGTCTTGACGGTAAACTGATACAGTCTGCTATCAGTAGTAAACGCAGTCTTTTCCTTATCTTCTTCATGTATGCCCACTTGCTAGTATCCGCTCTTCAGGTCCAGCGTTGAAAAACATTGTAAGTCTGCTAATGTGGTTAGTGAGTCATCGATTCGGAGTAATAGATAGCTATCCTTCTTCATTAAGTTTCCTATACCTAACCAACACAAAATCGTGTTGATCCATCCTTCTTGGAAACCAGTACCACCGGGGCGGACCATAATTTCGATGATTCTTCGATTATGCCATCATTGGTCATTTTCTCGACAAGCTCCTCCACCTCCTGTTGTTTGGCAACATTATAATTTCCATTCAAGAAAATACAGGAAGCTTTTTAATTTTCTTTTCTTGCCATTGGACTCATGCCGTATTGTCTCAATCCGATATATGGACCCCCGTTTGTGTTAATATATTCGGCTATTTTGATCTTCCAATTTCCCTATTTTTATATTGATATTGTGTTCGGATTTTCTTATTACCATGTGAATTTTACTACAAACACATGGAACACTATATACACCATTTTTTTTTCGTCTTGAATTGAAATTCTGAATCAACGTGACCTAACAATATTCAAACAAGGACTTCAAAACGTTTATTAACTGTACAAAATGTATTCAGTTAAAATTGTGGTTCAAAATCACTAAAACAAGTCATGAGATATTATTTAACAAGTACCACTCTCATGACTCTCTCTCTCTCTCTCTCTCTCACGAAAGACTAGAAGGAACTGTCCAGAAACGGATAATATCTGACGAGGGTTGTAGTCTCTGGGCTAGCGTATGAAGCGATGTCCTATTTTAATATAAAACAAATACTTGAGAGGCAAATTTATGATATTTTTCTACATATAGAGGGTTCATTCATCTGAGAGTGCATTTTGATTTTTAGTGGCCCATTTGGCTAGACGATTGCCGGAAAACCCAGGATAAACCAGACAATACCACTTACTCCTAACGATCTTGACTAATTCAACATATATTCGTCAGTAGATCCTTCGTAACAAATTTCATTTTCATAAATTTCCGAATAGATTAAATACATGTTTTCTTCTTGAAATCTCATGTTGCTCCGTGACTATCTCTCTTCCCCATTTCCGGAGCGATATTCACCATCTGGTGAATATTCGGACGGAGTCTAACCGGGACATTGTGATAAATACTCCATACCTTAATTTCCCAGAAAGATCACCCATTTGGGACTAATTGAAACAAACAAATATGTATTTCCGATTTTCGGCGAATTTGAAGAGAAATAATTTGTGTCAAACGTCAACATGCGTTTTACTACACTTCTTGTTCACAGATAAAAAGGATCGCAGCCTAGTTTCCTGAGGTGTTATCTGAGTTTGCAGCGCCCCATTAGAAACCCCATAATTGACTAAGGACTCTTCTTCTTGACTCTAGTGCTTTGAATTTTTCTCGGTTAAAGTTGCTGAGGAGCTCTTTAGCCTACTTCATGACTGGGAGTATATGCCATTGAGTTGTTCTCAATGCTTTTTCTACTTTGATCGGCCAGGAATGCACTGACAGTATGGGATAGGTCTCTTGCATGGTGCATTTTCCCTTTAAGTCCGACCTTTACCAGCCTGAGAAGAGCTCCTCATGCAGTTCTTTCTACTGCGAGGCGTAAGGTCTAGTATGACCTCTAGTTCTGCTGTTGGAGTTAATTCTCTTGTAATGCAAAAGCATGCGATTCTTTGCACTTTCTCCAAGGGTTTCCTTGATCCTGGCATGCCAAACTATTGCTCCATAAGTAATCATTGGTGTCACTATCATGGTAGTCATCCATCGCAGTATTGATGGGTTGCAGTCCCATGTTTTGCCTGCGATTTTTTTGCATCTCATAAGTGAGGATATTGCCTTGCTAGTGACCTTTCCCACGTATCGGTTCCAGAGTAGTTAAGAGTCTTGGGTAAGTCCTAGATACTTTACTTCTTGCTTCCCTTCCAGGTCTTCTCCGTCAAGGAGAACTGGCCTTAAGTGTTGGAGCTTTGTTCTTCTTGTAAAGGGTACAATTGTGGTTTTTTGTTGAATTGATTTTGAGGCCCACTGATTGAGCAAAATATACTCTTTTTACAAACTAATTGAATTGTTGGCCTCTCCACAAGGATTTTATTAGCAAAAGTTTTCTCATAACGCAAGCCCTGGAAGGGATAAAAACGCGCCTAACACGTGACTCACTCTATCAATAAACGGCATTAGCGCAGGTGGTTGTGCACAGAGCCAGGGAGATGACCGACTGTCATTCGTCATGCATGCGCCTTGACCTGGAATTATAATTCAGTTAACCGAATAGTCAACATGGAGTTGATTTTGTTTTGCAGACAAACAACTCAGAACATTTGTGGAAGAGTTGTGGAAGTAGGTGATAGAAATGTGGGTCTTATTTAACAGTTTTGTATAATGGAGTCGTGTCAGTATATGATCACGTTAAGGTATCTGACACCGTTTGTATGTCGAGAAGGTATTTCCTCAGTTATTTTCCAGTTTTCAATCACTTGTTACCTTTTTTACGTCAGATGTTTGTACCTGTGGTTTACTAGATATTTTTACTCCTTCCGGAGATTATTTCATGCAATGACTCTCACTATTTTGCCACTTCTCAGCATGTATTACCCCTTGGCTGGAAATAAGTGCGATTTATTACAATTTTCTTTCCCATTATTCCTGGTAAACCCTTCCTTGTCATTTTCATAGTTCTAACTCCTTTTCTCTGAAGCAACTGCAACAATTGAACAGAAGTGAAAAAGTGATCGGAGTCAACCCAATGTTTCTTGCCTGCAAACCCCTCCGTAAGACTCGGCACAACTCTTTTTCCAAGCCCAACATATTTGTTAGTCTGTAACTCTTCAGTAGTTTGCCTGCTCAAATAAAACCAGTTTCGCAATCAGCGATACTGTTTGAAACTACAGCTGCCTTCAAAAAGTATCACATATCTACCCAACTCAACACAAATGTTCCAAGTTGTTTATTTGGCAAATAATTCACCTCCAATCTGACCACTACATCTGCGTGAAACTTATGGTATTTTGAAATTAAAGCATTTATAGCAAAAATATTTTAACTGGTATTCTCAGTTGGATCCAACGTGATAACCTCTTAGAACAAGATCATTGTTCACATGGGTTAAGAGATCAACTTGACTGAAGAAAAGTGTTTCTTAATAAAATAGCAATATTATTGCCTCAACCAATCTTCATTATTCAACAAAGAAAGTGTACATTTGGCACTTTGTGTTCCCAAGTGATTAAGAAGATTTTGTCAAAAAATCAAACCATCATTTGGTTGGACCTATTCAAAAGTCCTGTGTATTTGCGTCATCAGAGTATTTTTCATTATACCTATAATATTCACCAGTTTATGGATAAGTATATAGTTTTCTCAATGTTCGACCAACAAAGATTCAATTGTGTTCATACCAGGTTGAGTTATGATACACTCCACATGTAACGTGAAGGGTTCAAGTAATAGCCCTCAAAACATTATCTGATGCAGTGTAAAACTGGCCTACCGGGCAACGGGAATTTTTTCGGTTGGCTAAGTGAATGATATCAATCTTCCGTCACTTGCCATCCGTAGATGTTGTCACAATCAATGAAAAATCAAACCAATATGTGGTTGGCCTATTCAAGAGTGCCATTCTCTTGAATCAATGTGGTAACAAATTGATACAAATAATCATTTTTCCTGTGTATTTCCTTCAGAGTATTTTTCATTATATAATATTCACCAGTTTATGTAAAGTATATAGTTTTCTCAATTTTCGACCAACAAAGATTCAATTGTGTTCATACCAGCTTAATTTCTGATACACTCCACATTGATGGGTTCAAGTAATAGTCCTCAAAACATTATCTGATGCAGTATCGAATTGGCCTACTGGGCAACCGGTTTTTTTTTTCGGTTGGCTAAATGAATTTATAAATTGGAGGCCACTTGATATCAATCTTCCATCACTCGCCATCCGTAGATGTTCAATGAAAAATCACTTTCAATGATCCTAACACATACGAGGTGAACATTACTTTCCCCTCCAATATGTTAACGTCACTGTCTAGATTGACAAATTGATTGATGATTTATGAGCCTCTACCAATCTTAAAAGTATTATCACCTATGGAGTGAAATACTTATTCCCTTCCGTTATAACGCTGGGGGTTATGATTTCAGATAATAATCTTGAGAATGCTTGGTGACTTCAAAAACATGAATCCGAAATTTAAACACTGCGAGGAAATCGTACAATGCAACGTATCTCTAACTCTTTTTCTCTCTATCTATCTCTCTACCTTTCCATCTCCCTATCTCTCTATATCTCTACCTCTTATCTCTCTAATAAAATGTTAAGAATTTCTAAAAAGCATGCCAGTATATTGTATTCACAACCCTTCCAAATAGGTTTGGGTAGGCATTCTAGGAGACAATTTCATAGTACCATAGGTTTTACCTACCCATTTAAATGGTGAAAATATCTGTGATATTTGCAGAATATATCAGCAGATTTACCACCATACCTCGTTCTATTTGAAGTCACTGGGTGATGCAGAGCTGAAACAGCTTGTAGTGAACAGATGTGAGACATTTCGTAATGTACCTGTAATTTTTTGAAGAATTTGGGGTTCAATGATAACATATTCCTAATTATGTAGGTATTTTCTAAAGCTGACATACGAAAGTTATCGAACTGTTCATCCAACTTGAAATTTTTTGCAAATCGTGCAGGGGCGAGTTTGTATAAATGGTAAGGAGAAAACGTACTGAAGGGAAAACATATAACAAGAACAGTTTTTTATTGTTAAGATTCAGATATCAATTCCATGTAATTATTAACTCCTGTGTGAACAATTCCATTCTATATCTACATGAATGTTTGGTTTCCAGAAGAGTGAAAAAATGAATGACAAAAATATCTGATATCAATAGATACTAATAAACTTTCTTTTTTTTTATTAAACACGAGACGAATAACTTTGGTGAAAATTCCATTTGGTTGATACTTTCGTGTTAATTGAACATGTTACTATAATTGTCGATCACAATATTTTATTTGTTACAATTAACAAAATCTACAGAATGCCATCATGGATTCGATCTGTGTTCCTGAATTATCTCCCAGCGATGTTGCTCATGAAGAGGCCGCGCAAAACGAGGCTGCGCTGGATGATGGAAATGCCTGGCATGGGCGTACCTCCCCACCCATATGGCTCTCCAACAGATATCCCCAAACATATAAGGTAAGTGTGAAATAAGCAACACAATTCAATACTGTAAACATGCTTGCACAATATAAAATAAGATAGATTACACAAGATTAGTTGAAGAGATAAAAAGTTGTACAAATCGAGTTTAATAGTTATGAGGGCGCTGTGCATATTCCTCCCAGCTAAGCCAAAATAACTCGACCAGAATATGGAATTGATTTGTACAACAAAATACAGGGTGTTAGTGAATAAGTGCTACAAACTTCAGGGTGTGGTTCTGCATGAAAAAATAATGACAGTTTGTTATATAACTTTTGTCCGCAATTGCTTCGTTTTCCGAGATACGGGGTGTTAAAGTTTTTCTTAAAAACTGACTATTTATTTATTGCTCTGAAACCGGTCGAGATATGCAAATGAAATTTGGTGAGTTTTAAGAGGTAGTTATTGTGCATTTTTTGACATGCAATTAAGAATTTTATGTTCATCATTGCGCATACGGGTAATGATCTCAATTTTTAAAGAAAAAAATAATACGCTACTGAGATATTCCAAATAAAAAATCATTTTTGAATTCCTCGTTCAATTTTTGACAAAAAATCTCTCCTGCCTTCGTATGGGGTGCCGTTTCTATGCAAAAAAAATAAAACATCTTAACGCGTATTTTTCATTTCTTTAATACATTATCAAGAACTATCTAATACAATAACGTTAAACCAGAGCAATAACAGAAAATAACACCAATAAATAAATAGGTGCAAAGCTATAAAAATGTTCAAAATGACCTCCCTCAGACGTGATACAAGATTCAACTCTTCGCCTCATTGATTGTCGTATTCGCCCAAATATTCCTGGTGTATTTCTTATTGTCTCCCCAAGTAGCACAGAGTCATAAAATTAACATAATGACTTCTTATACCGTCTTAAAGACCACGTATTTGTATGTTTCAAAACCAAAAAGTTAATGTGCGTTTTATAACCTTCAGGCGTTGCTATGACGTCGTGTAGTAGATATAACGATAGTACAATGAAGAATTCTCGAGATGAAGTTGTACTGTGGTTTGTATGTAAATAAATTGTATGTGTCGTTAAGTAGAACTTAAGAGCAGTTGCTGTGAGGTTATTATGACAATCAACATATGTGGTTCTAATGAATAGATTTTTGAAACGTTTCTACGACTACATATTGTACTCATGTAATGTAGTTTTATCAACTGATGAACTTTGGTCGTAATGATTACATTATGTATCTATTTGTTGGATAGGTATATTGTGTTATGTATGTAGAATATTCAGTTCCGTATGAATGATTAAAATGCCAAAACAAAAATCCAATCTGCCTTACAAGAGAACTGGAGCGTATAGAAAAATATAAAGAGGAAGGATGAGTGCCTACCCCAAAATTAACATCTGAAATAATTAATCAGTCTATCGGGACACTGCAAAAAAATGAAGTTCATCCAGTTCTTTCAATTGTTTTCACAACAAGGAAAGACATAAATAATGTGTATGTGCACTTCGAGTGATAAATAAAAAATATTTAAATATAACTGTTCAACATCAACATAACATAACAACTCTATTGTAAATGTCAGTTATTTTTAGCGTTTTCCATTAGGTGGAACTAGCGGAATGCTTATGCACTCAGTGTATATCTTTTTCTGTTTTGATAGCGTTACGACGTTAGTACAACAAAACTTGCTACTTGTGGTCACAGCGACTACATTACAACTTTTTTATGTAAGATATGGCGATGTCTTTGAGACACTCGTATGATAGTACATACCGGAGTAATTACAACTTTTCGACACTAGAAGGACGGCATCCATGTTTTTCGATTGATTGATAACATCATTCTGGTAGCCATATTGGAACAAAAATATTTAAAATAAAAAATATGGGACCCTGGGTGTTATATCAATTTAAAAATCTTTGGAGATGTGCTAATCTAGTATCTTTCGTGATATGGTCTACATATTTCAACGATTAGTGAGAAAAATTGATGAAATATATTTTTTATGAAATGAAAATAAATATTTATTTCTCTTCATTTTCGAGGCGCATGAATTCTAAGTGAGTATAATTGGATTTTGATCGTAAAAATGGATTTGCTTGGTCACTAAAGTTTCAGAACAATTCTTAAAGACACATAAATGAAAATCATTTTTATCTCGATAACTATCACGGTCACAGAGTATCATGAACAAGGAAGGCTGACTTATATATTATATTGATATTATATAAAATCTTTTGATATGGTATACATATTGTAATACTATATTAGAAAGATTATGACCTTCATCCATAATGATATAATGACTACACTAAGACCACAGAACTACCCTTTTGCGACTGGCTTATATAAGTCTATTTTGGCAAGTCATTACCACTACTTAATAACGTCGATGTTGCGTCGCAAGAGTGTGCCTTTTTGTCGTATTGGCATACATAGCGACGTCTTAGCATATTATAAGACATAAGTCATGGACTTTTGCAAAAGGTCTAGTAGACGTCTGTACAACCGAATTATGACCTCTGTGTGCTACTTGGGTCACAGCCGGCTATAAATCGATTCATCATGTCTTCAACATTTTCGAAGAGAGTGGAATAAACTGATGCCTTAAGAAAACCCCAAATGCAAAAATCTAGAGGAATCAAGTCCGGAGATCGACCAGGCCAATGTTCCGTACCTCCCCTACCTATCCAACGATTTGGATATACTGTATCTAAGTAATTACGTGCAATAATGCTAAAATGGACTGGTGCACCATCATGCATGAACCAGAAGTGTTGTCTCAGCTGTAGAGGAATTTATTCAAGAACAGGTAACTCTTCCTGTAGGAAATTAAGATGAGAGTCGCCTGTTAGTCGTTGTGGGAGGAAATATGGACCGATTAAATTATCATCAAGTACCCAAAGCCATACATTTACTGAAAACTGATGCTGAAAATGAGCTTCAAAGATTCCATGTGGATTTCCTCAGCCCAGAGGTGATTGTTATGGAACTGTCGTCCAAAATTAGCCTCGTCAGTAAACAAAACGCCATTCGAAGAATTAGGAATTTGAGCGATTTGATGAAGAATCCAATGGCAAAAAACTAGGTGCGGAAAAAAGTCTCTAGGAGCTTGCATACGTTGAATATGAAACGAATACAATTGCTGTTCTTTAAGAATTTTAAATACAGTGAAGTTGCTTACATTCAGTATGTTGGCAATTTTTCGAGTACTTGTTTCAGGTGACTCCGCAATTAACTCGAGAACTGCTTCTTCTAGTTGCACAGTTCGTACTTCTCGAGGGCGCCCGCAGTCAGTCGTTTGTTTCTAAATGTACCATTTTCGCGCAAACGTTGGTGAAGACGAGCAAATATTGTGTGATGGGGTACCTTACGTCCTGGATACAACTGAGCATACAATCGTAGCGTCGAGCTTGCCGACCATCTTCATTACTTCGACCATAGACAAAATGCATGTCTGAGAATTCCGCATTTGTATAATTTTCAATTTTTTTCGATAAAATAAAAATTAATTACTTATCATTAATGTTATACCAAACTAAAAGCTTAAAAATGAAGAAACGCTAATTTGACATTTCGTTGAAATATTCGTATTTAACAGAATGTTGACAGTAGCCTACTAGCATCGCTACTAGATAATGTATTAAAGTAATCACATAAAAACGGCGCCCCATACGAAAAAAAAGGGGAAGAAATTTTTTGTCACAAATTCAACGAGAAATTTAAAAATGATTTTTAATTAGAAATATCTCAGTGGCGTACCATTTTTTTTATGATATCATTACCCGTATGCGCGCCAATGATGATTATAAAATTCTCAATTTCATGTCAAAAAATGCGTAATAACTACCTCTTAAAACTCACCAAATTTCATTTGCATATCTCGACCGGTTTCAGAGCAATAAATAAATAATCAGTTTTTAAGAAAAACTTGCTCTGGTTTAACGTTATTGTATTAGATAGTTCTTGATAATGTATTAAAGAAATGAAAAATACGCGTTAAGATGTTTTATTTTTTTGCATAAAAACGGCACCCCATACGAAGGCAGGAGAGATTTTTTGTCAAAAATTGAACGAGGAATTCAAAAATGTTTTTTTATTTGGAAATCTCAGTAGTATTATTTTTTTCTTTAAATTTTCCCCAAGATGAACATAAAATTCTTAATTGCATGTCAAAAAATGCGTAATAACTACCTCTTAAAACTCACCAAATTTCATTTGCATATCTCGACCGGTTTCAGAGCAATAAATAAATAATCAGTTTTTAAGAAAAACTTTAACACCCCGTATGTCGGAAAACGAAGCATTTGCGGACAGAAGTTATATAGCAAACTGTCATTATTTTTTCATGCAGAATCGTGTCCTGAAGTTTGTCGCACTTATTCACTAACACCCTGTAAATCTAAACCTTCTGATTTATGTTGCATCTGGGTGTTGTTCTCAATGGTTCATCCTCTTTGTTAAATTCCCCCTGGGAGTTTCCCAGGCCGCAGGATAGTTCCCTTGCCGCAGGATAGTTCAGTGGTGTTGATGTCCTCTTGCGTATAAGTGCATGCGATTCTTCCCCTCGATTATTTTGTTGTATCCAGTATAACATCTGGTGCTGCTGTTGGTGTCGATCTCATCAGTCCTGTTAAGTAAAGGCATACGAATCTTTGCACTTCCTCTAAGGTTTTCCTTGTTGTGGCTAACGTAGTATTGCTGGTCCACGTAATGAGGGGTGCCATTGTAGTTTTCGTTGAATTGATTTTCAACGCTTTTGGAAGGCACTATCTCAAACTCTCTGCCTATATGATCATATAGGGTCCCTTCAAATTTGCCTTTCGTCCTGATGACAATATCGTCGGCGTACCCAAAACATGTGACTCCATGTTCAGTCAACAGCTGAGTAATTCGTCCACCGGTAGGTTTCCCATTTAGGGTGACAGTACCCTTCCTATGTACAACCTTTATTTGTACTAATTTGAATGTTTTTGTCGTCCACCTTCATTTCAGCGATTCTCGTGGCCAGCAATTGGCTTATCCATCTGAATGTACCACTGTCCATGCCTTTGTACAATAGTGCTCTTTTCACTGCCTCCTGAGAGGTATTGTCAAATGCTCCCTCTATGTCTCAGAAGGCGCAAATGGCAATATGTTTGTTCTTTCGCATGGTGACCTTGGTGTACCAGTACCTCTGTTCTGATTGTTGTCTACAAACTTCCCGAATGTTTTCACTAGAAAGGAAGAAAGGACATCATGAACAGTGTTCAATTGTTATGGTAGAACGTATCGATTCACATGTCCCAACTATGACCCAAGGATCTCTCAGGACATTCTGAAATGTTGGCCAGATCATATTCCAAATTGATCGGGATTGATCATAGGTAGACGCCCCAAATAATTTTCCTCCATTTGAATGTTCGAAAATGACGCAGAATATTGCTTTTCATCAGCATCTGAAAGCCGTACTTTGTGACTTGGAGGATAAGTGTATTGACTTTTAGGTGTGCTTAGGAGTAGTTGTTTGCGCCGCACATACTTTTTCGCCAATGTTATAACATATCATTGAGCAAAAAAAAAATATCTGGTGAAACATGAAGAATATAAAAATAAATGATTCCATGTATGCCCTTTTGCCCCCCTAAAGATTGGAAATCAAAATTGATTTGTCCCAACAAGTATAGAAACAAAAACTAGCTGATATCTCAATTATCTCGAACATAATTTGTTGTTTCACCTGCATTTTTACGATTTTTTAGTTTGTATAGGGCATTATCTCAGAAACAGTAATATATTGAAGAATTCTGCAGGTGCCAATCGATTTCAAATGGTTGAATTGGTCTAGGTAAAAATATTCGAGGGGCAGTTGGAACAAAAAAAATATGGAAAAATGTAATAATGTCATCGAAATTTGAAAATCTTTGGATTGTCCCGTTCACGAAATCAAAATCCACTTTAATCACGATCATATTAACTGTAGTGTAGTTATCATCACCTAAATTCCAGCTATGTCAAATAACATCCAATTTATTGCGTGAAAATTTAAAATATTTTTCCAGAAAATTGTGGCAGATTCCTGGCAAACGTTTTTTTTTTAAACTTTAAATATTCGGAATAGTAAAATGTTAACGGAAAATTCATCTACATTGACTTATAGCATGCTTTGATTGGGAATACATAAACTCGTGGACTTGAGTTATCCAGTGGAAGAAAAAAAAAATTATGGCTTTTGCACAACAATTTGAAATCCTTCCAAAGCATGGACGAAATAAAATAAATTTCAACTTCTAATTAGAAATATCGAATGTTGAAATTTGACAAAACCATTTTAAAATCGCGACTTCCAAAATTTCAAGGAATCATTGAATAGAGAGATGATGAAATATTTTACTTTCAAGTGTTTCAATTATTTTCTAGATTTCTGCCAAGACATTCTAGTGTGAGCCTTCGAACATCCCTTGGACAATTGCACTTTCCTAATGTTCACAAAATGATCTTTGTGCTATCTGGGCACTCAGCAAGTTCAGAAAAAGCACGGCACTCAAACTGACTTTGAATTATCATGACGTTGAATTCATTCATATTTGCACATTAAACATATTTCCAGTTCCATCGAATCCCAAAGTAAAGTAGAAGTGATGGAATTATCGGATCTACATCACCACCCCAACTGCAAAATTAACAGAAAACCAAACTCCGACCTAGGCGTAGGAGTAGGAGTCGGTGGAGACAGTTGTAGGAGAGAGAGTGAGAGTTCCGATTCTATATTATTGTCCCCAGAAGCATCTAAAGCTACGGAAGCTGTAGAATTCATTGCAGAACATTTGCGCAACGAAGATTTATATATACAGGTAAGAGAAAAAACCAATATTAGGTACAAGATGAATGATACAACCCAACCCATAGAACACACGACATCCATTGGACGTCCATTTTAGGTCCATCTCAAGTCCAAACGTCCATGGACATTGAATGGATGTTCATTGTACGTGTGAACATGGACGTCCATTGGATGTTAAAAGTGTTCGTCCATTGTACATCCATTCAATGTCCAAAAATATTTATATGAATTTCAGTGTGATCCCTATAAGAATCTTATTTTTATTTCAAATGAAATTCGTAAGTATCTTCAATCACTGTATTCTTTTCGGGATCGAAAAACGTTATTTTTCCAGTTGCTATTTTTTCCTGCCGCCTATGAAATATTTTTGAAATTCGCGGGCAATTTTTTGGGTCGTTGCAAGCGCCGCGAACGTTTAGTGGAACGTGCCTGTGTTGTTGAGAAATGTGAGGTTAATGCTTCGCGTCTTTGCTCTCCATTTATGACTCCGTTTCGTTCGTTCATCGATGGTAATAAACAAGTATACTTTTCATTAATGATTAGTATGGGTTCCAAAAACCTTTGGAATAAATATCATAAGATAGTGCGACTGATGCATGGTGGTGAATTTCAGATGAAAATGAGTGTGCTGCAGGTTTCAACAGAAATGCAACCTATTTACAGATATCTTGGAAGCGAGAAATAAAACAAAAGTGGCTGAATACAGCAGTGATCTGAATGATGATGATCCATAGTCTAGAAAATATAGAAAGAAGAAAGTGAGGCCGATAAAACAAATGAAAATTACCTATACCTCCCCCCATTTGAGCCTACAATGAAAAAAAAAGGATTGAGTCCCTCTCAAGTATCTCCTGTCAATAGTGAAATAAATGAAGGTGTATAATTTTCCAAGTAGTCTTGGAGTAATGATCATATATAACAAACTCAAACTTGGCAAATCTTTCCTGTACGTACTCTTTGAAGCAAAGTTTTATTCCTTTATGTTGATTATTCATTTTTCAGTCAAATAAGATTTCAAAAACTGGAGGAGGGAACACATATGAGTTGATGAAAAGGTGTTCATCCCGACTTATAAGCAAAGGTCTCGCATCTCAATATATTTACCACGTCGAAAATGAAACAATCATTCAAGAATTTGAAAATGGCCGACTTCCTGATCAGCAAAAGATATATTGTTGATTATTATTGAATATATACATACATACAGGTGCTCCAGAACAAGCATATGAAAAAACGAACAAAAAAGAAATAGACGAGGCAAATATGAAATGGTTAAGGAGAGCAAATGAAAGGAAATGAATCGTTCTCAGAATATTTTTATTTATTTATACTTTTGACCAGTGTTGTTATTCTTTTGTTTTATTATACATTTTTTTAGAATATCTACTCACATTTATGTTGTTATTTAATGAATTCCTTTGGTGGATGATGTGTAAACAGTTAGTTTTTGAAAGTGTCGTCAATTTTGTGCAAGATATAAAAGAATGAAACTAGAGAGTTCTAGTAGCTCAATTTTGGTTGTATCAATTTTTAGTTGGATTTCAAACTTTGAAATATGTGAGAAGACAAATTTCATTGAAATCTATTTATGGAATTGTATAGAGAAAATTGTTCATAAGTTTGATAGGTTCAGATAAACAACTTTTAATTTTTTTAAAAATACTTTAAAGAATATTTATCCTGATATGCCATGCTCGTAAACATTTTAATTAAGATCCAGAACACTAAGGAATTTTGGGTTCTAACAATCAAATGTCAACTTTCTGATATGAAATGTAATTTACACAGGGTGTTGAAATATTGGGCAATACTTGCTAACATATGGTATATGTAAAAAAATAACACTTGGTACTTATTCCCTTTCGAATATTGTATCATCGAGATTTTTGTGATAATTTTATCGAGAAGTCTTTGTGATTCTCTATTCAAGTAGAAATGTCTAAAAGGGGCACACTACAAGAACAATGTATGTATGAGAACTTGTGTTAGTTTTACCTTTACAATATGTTTCCAAAGTATTGTCCATTATTTACAAGACACCTTGTATAATCTGTATCCTCTGGATTCATTTTGGATATACAATGGATGTATATTGGACGACCACAGTGGTTGTTATTTGGATATGTTCTGGACATCCATTTTACCAAATATGGACATACAATGGATGCCCAAAATACGCACAATGTACATCCATTGGACGTTATCTGGGCTTTAATTGTACGTCCATTGAACGTCCATTGAACGTCCATTGAATGTACATTGGACCAATTCTGGACATCCAGTGGATGTCTTGAACATCCATATTCAACGTCCATTGTTCATCCATTGTACGTACATGTGCTGTGTGGGAAGGTTCAGTGTTGGAGCCGAATTATTTCTGATCTGATGTATTGTTTTTTTTCAGACTCGTGAGGACTGGAAATATGTAGCAATGGTGATCGACAGGCTCCAGCTGTACATGTTTTTTATTGTAACTACTGCTGGGACTGTAGGTATCCTAATGGATGCTCCCCATATCTTCGAGTATGTGGATCAGGACAGAATAATAGAAATATACCGCGGTAAATAAAAAGTTCCAGTCGCTGGCTAACAAATCATGTGGCTTCCACACAATGGCCTACGAGGATGTTTAAAAAGTGACTCAGAAGTGTGGTGGGTGACTCATAAGTGAAATTGTAAACTACGATATTTCTCTGAATTTGCAAAGTGGGCAGAGGGATTGGAGGGCAAATCATATCTTACTACACAGTTGCTGTAAATAATGACATTGCTCAATTAGACTCGGAAATTTATTTATTCTTTATTAGGTGATGACATTGAATATGTTAAATATGTCGAAGATGGCGTGAATAATTGAATATTCTATCTGTTCACTTCGAATATCGATCGCCAACGATGATCAACAGCCCATTTGAATCCAGTATTATATATTAAAGCACCTTACAACATATCGATTTTACTCCCGCCGGATTTTCCAATATCTGAAACTCTTTGAAAAACAAATCTTTTGGTGGTATAGGGAGAACCAAAATTGACTAGTCTTTAATGATGATTCAATTATTCAACAGATATGATTGTAGCATTTTCAGAAAGACATAAAAGGAAAGGATGAGAAGTAAAGCCAAAAATACATGGAATACAAATCGTGGAATTCAGCAGAAATTCTGAAAAAAAAATCACTAGAATATCCTAATCTGGGGAGAAGTATTTCCTGAAAACGAGCTGCTATGAATTATGATTGATAAACATCAGGTAGATGTTAAAAGTTAATTTCGATCAATTCTCGATATAGTTTTCCATAATAATAATATGAAGAAGTAGTGTTATCCATGCTACTGAACCTAACTTTCTTCCATTCGGATTCAAATACATTTTTCCAGCAGGTTTGCCAGTCTAATCATTTTTTGTATTCACATGTTTTTGGTACAATATAAAAGAACAGAACAGTGTTTTCAATAATGATGGGGGGATAATAGCACAGGTATCCGATCACCTACTAGCCAGCAGTTAATATTTCGCTGGTTATAATGTCTTCCAGTTCAATCAATTTTTTTACCATAAATTGAAAAAGAAAATTACAATACTGAGATCTATTGTTTTCTTAAAAATGTATGTTCCAACAGTCTGCAATTTGAGTGTAGAAATCGAAAATTCGCGTTTTTCTCCTATGCCCTCACAATATATTATATATTGTATAATACTTCTCTGAACATTTTGAAAATTCCGTGAAATTGTCGAATGCGTCTGGTGTTGTTAAGCACTCGCATCGGTCGCGAGTGTACCAAAATTCATTGATTTCAATTTGTTATAAGTATCGTCGAGTGACAATCGAATAAAATCCGTGTGTGCACGGAAAACTTTGTAGAGACGATATCGTTCATCGTCAAGAAAAAAATGCGTATAGATTATTCAATGCCACTAATAGAATTGATGTATGACTTGTTTCTACACTTTTGTCCAAAAAGAAGTACCCATGACAAAAATTCAGTCGGATGAAAATTATCTGAGAAGATCGAAAAACAAGCTGCTCGCATTCTATCAAATGTCGAAGTTTTTTAGGGACGAGACCATTACCACATCAGTCCGTCCACCACATCACAAACATAAATATCCATCTTGAATCTCAGCAATCTATTAACCATTGTTCCTGTCACTGTGAAATATATCCATCATTTTTCATCTCATCTCACACATATTCATTTGTCCTAGATGAGGCAGTTTTCGCAGTTTACTCTCCAGTTTTCTCTCGACTAAATTTCAACATATATTTCCCGTTCATATCAGCATCATATCAAGATCTAACTTAATTTAATTAGTCTCGATCTTGATGTGAATAATATTTAGGATATTTTTTAACATTCATTATGTAACGCACAAAAATTGAGAAACAATTGGAATTCCGATAAACTTCTCAATTATCTATTTTCCAATTATCACACAATTCTCTCTAATGATTACAATATCAATATAAATTTAAGAGTAAAAATGTGCAATTTCAGCGTGTTTCACAATTTTTGGGCTAAACTGACTGGCAATACATTTTTCAAATAACTTGTATATTTTGGACAAATATGTGAAACATGAACGTGATCACTATCGATAGTAGGAGGCCAAATTCTTGCATCATAAATCATGAAATTATCGTTTGCAGTTTTTCAAAATTGTCGGTAGTCCAAGTCTCATTTGAAGCACTACTCTGTTGTGAAATCGATAGAATGATTATACTGCGGTTGGGGCTGGCAGAAGTATCCCTACATCTACTAATGAGTGTTTACGTTTCACTGGCGACGGCCAATTTTTTCCCAATTAATTCCATTCATTTTATGTCTCTCCGTTAATTTCTGATATAGATGATTCGAGAATTCAGCCTCATGAAAACCTACTAGCAACAACTTGCCGAAATCACGTTTTTCGGGGTTTTGAAATATACACTTCGACCACGACACCCCGTTCACCATTATGATGCGTGCAAAAATGACGCTCGTGAAAACTCGCGACATCGAAGACATTTTTAGATTGTAGAGGCGTGCTCGAAAACAAGCATCTAGCCTTCCCACGGGTTCATTTCCCAGTCAGGTGAACTTGGTCAAGGGCAGTCAAGGGATACCTACCCCTCGAAATTTTCAAAGAATCAATTCAAGAACCCATTTTTATGTATCTGAAGGTGCGTCTTTCAGTAAACTATTCCTGCGAGGGTCACCTTTGAAAAAAATATGTCTTCCAGTTAATTGGCACTCATAATAAAAAAAGCTGTTTTCGATACCACCAGAGGAAGCTACCAATTGACATTGAGCAATAGAGAAAATATCCAACAGCGGACGTGAATTCTATCACGTGGCAATAAATGTTCTCCCTACTGCCTAGTTGTTTCAGATGTCGGTAGGTGTTCCAGTGTTCCGTAGTAAAGGCTGAGAGCTTTGGGATGAAAATGTATAGTATCTTTGTATAGAATTACGAAAAAAAATCAAAACTCCTGGATGCATTCCAGTATTAAGAGCACAATCAACTGAACCTGATTGGGAAGAGGAGCATGATGGGGGATGGGAGGGCAATGTGTTTGTTATTCGAACACTTGCGACATCAGTTAAAATATTTACACTGTCGTATGTTTAGATTAGAGTAGAGTGAATGAGACTAGGCAGTGTTATACTGTTACTACCAATTTCATTATAATTCACTCAATTGTCGCTCGCCTATCGTCCAATAATATTCAGAAACGCAATTCAGAGTTTCGGTTTGCGATATTTATCATTTGGATACGGATTTTATTCATGTAGGACTATAGCAGACACGAAACTTCACAAGTGTTATCTATATTCTCAGCGCAGACGTCAATTTAACTTCCCTCATTTCGGGATCATACCGATCGATCAGTTTCGATTTGATTGGATGAAAAGTCAAGAATTTCACTCATATGCTAAAAGAGAAGTTCAATACTTTTTTCTCATCACTATATTTAAGAATATTGAGAAAACTATAAAACTATGCATGAAATGCGAGTTTTTCTAGTTCCACATGTCAATAGTCAACGAAACCTTCCTGATTTCAATAATGTTTTTTTCAACTCGCCGTAATCGAATCGGCGTAAAAATCTTGATACATATGCAGTGTCCACAGAACTCTTTACAAAATAACACATATGACTTATCTAAATCTTTAACCAATACTATATTTCTGATTTTGGCACCTCAGATAAAGCATTTAGTATTCCTTCCTGATAATCTGTGACAAATTTAATGGTATCCTTAGTTACAGAAACGTTGAAAAATCGTCTTATTTCTTTAATAATATCCTTAAAGCCAAAAACTTTTTTAAATTTATTCCTTACTATGTACGATTTCATGACACAAGCAAGTACTTTATAAAAGTGGTCGTCAGCTCAGCCATATATCGTAGAAGAGATACAATGTGGGGTTTACTATAGATCTCTGAGGATAATCCTGTTTCGATCCAGAATGTTAAATTCTCCGCTATTTACTTCTCAACGTGAGGTGAAAAGGTCTAAAATCGTAAATGAGTTTTTTTTTTTTCAAACGATCAACGATCAATTAGTATCTACGTCAACAGCTCATCGTCTCGGCATAAAATTTGCTAAATTGGAATTTTAATTCTAAAATATATTCTGGAATAGCCTCTACTGAATTAAATCAAAAGACAATTATTGGTTCTTTTACGTTTTTTGGTGTGGAAGTATCCATCGTCTACTGTAACGTTATAAAAAATGGTGAAAATATACCGTATGGCACTGCCTGCCGTGTTTCAGCACATAATCGCTTGGAACACCTATTGACTACTTAATACAATACAAAAATCATTTACCTGTTATAATGTTAATGTACCAGATGCATTTACAATAAAATACGCAAAATAATTGTTAATAAATTTTGTGTTTTATTTAACCGTTCCACTTCAATATGAATCGATTGAAAGTTTCAACATAAACTTTGTTGGACATTCATAATGAGCAGTCAATCATTTCAAATTGAATTGACCTAATCTAACAGGGTCACCGACAAAATTGGCAGTTTGAAATTTTCTCTCCTTCCTACTACACCTGAAGAGTATTAGGCACATTGAGATCTCAGTGTGAAAATCACTTTCTTCGCCCTAACTAATAATTTTTCAGTTTTCTTGAAAATGGCTCCAAAATGAGAGCCGAAACCAGGGTTATTATATATATATATATATATATATATATATATATATATATATATATATATATATATATATATATATATATATATATAATACTGACAGGGTTACGGCGAAACCTCCATTTTGATGACGTCTGCTGTGTGCCAGAATAGCCAACTTTATAGAACTTATTTTCAAATTTCGAAGAGTAGAATGGATTTATATCTCAGCTGAATGCGCCAAGCAGAGAATAAAAATGAAAAATACATCTAAAGAATACATTTTTGTAGAATGTATTGTTAAGGCCTCAAAGAACAATCTGTAAGAAGACCAGGAAGATCCTGCCACATGGTATCAGTAATTATTTGTAGGAAATAAGTGAAAAGTAATAAAATCAAATTTGCACTTACAGCTTTTCCCACGGCATGTGGTCCCCAAACTACGAAATACAATTACTACTACTGCCCTATACACTGTCTTGGTGGAATATGATAAATTAAACACTACTGGATTTATTAATCAACACTCCTCATGTTCAAACCGAAATGAACAAAGCGTTTGAAAAACTTACAATCAAGAAGAACAATACAAACGACTAAATAATTAGTAAATGTTGGCAGCAGTGGCACACTTTCCTCACCTTACGTCTGGTCACCCGAACTCTCATAAAACTGTTTTATGCCGTAACCCTGTCAGTATTATATATATACAATAACCCTGAGCCGAATCGTCGAAATCCTCAAATTTCTAGTTGCGGTTCAACCCGAACTTTTCATATTCAAAAAGTAAAATATATATAAATATATATGTCAAATCACTAAAGATCCATATCGCTCCTATATTTGAGTCACGAAAAAGGAACAAAACAACAATTATAATAAGGAGAAATAGACGTAATCTTAGGAAGGTACAAAATGCACATTGCATATAGAAGATTGGCCACTCTAGTCTAACGACACCAATTTTGATCATGAGCTCCTAACCCGAACTGCGCTTGCGTAGAAAACTAACACAATTTAACCCCACTTGGTCAGAACAACAAGAACGATATGTTTAATTCAAATGACAATGCATGCATATATATATATATATATATATATATATATATATATATATATATATATATATATATATTGTGATATTGTGATATTTTATGTTGTACTATGGTCAAATGCGCCAACAGGAAGCAAGGACCATAAACCTAGAGAGAGTATGTTGTATAGCTCGTCCAGTATTGAAACGACCACTTTGGCCTTCCCCTACCTAACAACCAATTTTTCTCGAAGATGCCCGAGCCATTGTCTAACTGTGGCTATTAATAGAAATTCCATAGGCGTACCAAATTATTTGGTATAGGCGAAACACGAGACGTAGTTTTTGGCGGACGAGTTTTGTGATTATGGTCCGATTTTTATCCAAAAATGGTATGCGGTGGTTTTTGGGGTCGGAGATTATGAATTGTTTGTCAAAGTTGTATAAATAACTGCACTACCTATTTATTAATCAAACAAACCTAACCTTTCAAACGCTGCATGACAAGCCACTGGTGAAGATTCGCCGTGGCATAAGCAGCCACATCAAATCGTGTCCACTCGTGTTTTCCCCCTCTCTACCTACCAAAGGGTCGTTTCAATACTGGACGAGCTCTACTAATATTTATATTATGCCTGTTTCAAATCAAAGTGATGAGAAAGCGCAAAAAGGAAATGGAGGAAGAAATAGTATCAAAATACCAAATGGAGATATGATAGATGCAAATTCGGATTATTTAGTTCGAACAAATGGTAATTTGAATTATAGATGAAAAAATTAATAATATAAAAACGTTCATAGGTACACACAAATGTTATTAGAAGGGTTTAGTTTACAAATAATTAGGTTATGATTTGCTTAGTGTTCGTTTGAGTTCGACCAATAGGATATTTTTGCTACTGGATCATAAAAATCAAATCAATCACGTCACAAGTACGTGATCTCCATGATTTTTGAGCAGGCTGAGCATTTCAAACGAACAGGACTATTATATCAACGTATTTTAATTTTTTACTGAAATGTCACATTAAAAATGAGGTTGTGTCGGATGGTGTTCTTTCTTTCTTTCTTCATCCTTTAATGGGCTATACCGTTAGGCAATTTATCCAGCATCTTCCAATTACGTAACACAATGTTACGTAACTACGGAACTTCGTCTGCCGGATGCATAAGTCTCGCTCATGGCGATACTGCATCCGAAATTTCTTTTTTCTATACGTTCTAAAAACAGTTCACATCGATTGGAATGCACGTTTCACGGCAATGGTAAACTGGATACGGGTCCCCTCTTTCCGACAAATCCGTTGTCATCCAGCCTGGTTACTGGCGTAGAGATCAAGAGGACTATAGAACTTCACAAACATTTACTTAGTTTCACAACTATTTAATTATTTGTGCACATATAATATGGCAAACATTCACATTCCACATTTACTTGACTCCTAACCTAAGAACGCCACCAGTCCTTGACCGTGGTTCGGAGTCGAATCCGTTCAATTGGGCCAACGTGAAATGGACGATAATGTCGACCATGAGATCGGAGTTATTTCCATCGCATTGACTTCATGTAAGATATACTTTTTTTGTGAGATATGTGTGAGTAAAGTTCAGCCTGAATTCGAAACCGCTATCAAGCGTATCATCTTGATACATGGAGGAGTACATAGAGCTCATTCGTTTCTGACTGGCAACAGAACACAAGAATCTCAATAAACATATTTGTTTTCATGGATCAGTGCTTTATTTCATATTGAATGTGCATATATAACTGGCGACGAGAATCGTTTTAAAAAAAAGTGAACTCAGTCGACTGTGGGTTCACTAAGGAAAAGTGAACGTTTTCTTTTTGCAATTTAGAAACAAATAACAGATGTCGTTGTCATACACCCCACTGTGTGAATCAACATTACTCGGTAAGTTTTTTCATCAATAGCTTACGTTTCACATTGCTGCTTATCTGAGATAATCTAAAGAAACTAAGCTGACCTGAAATGTCAAATTGAACTTGACAGATTGTGAACTGTCAAGAGGATCAATTATCATTTTTCATAACCTGATAACCATAGACAAGAGTTCTATACTGCTGATAACTGAGTGGTGATCGCTGCAGAATCAATGGAAGAATACTAATCTTTCATTGAAAGTAATTCAATGGAATATCCATAGTGTGAATAGTAATAGATATAACTTATTAATTCTAATAAATGACCACAATCCTGATATCATTCTACTAAATGAAACCTGGCTCACCACAAATTTCAATTTAAATATACCTAATTATAATATAGAACGAATGGACCGTCAAGATGGTATAGACGGAATAGCAACAATCATCAAATCAAATATAGAATATACCAAACAACAAATAATTATTCCAAACTTTACTGACAGATTCCAATTTCAATGTGTTTATCTACCTAATTTCAATTTTTCCATTATAAATATATATAATCCCCCCAACTTAAATCTTAGTTTTGATATTTTGAAACTTATCTGTGAAGAACCGAATAATCCATATCTAATAATGGGAGACCTTAATGGCCAACATCCGATGTGGGGCAGTTCTAGCATTAATTATAATGGACGTATTATAAAATTAATAATTGATGAATTCGATTTAGTCCTTTCGAATGATAACACTCCAACCCGTTTTACTCCCCCTACACAAAATATTTCTGCAGTCGATATAGCTTTAATCACAAACGTTATAGCCCCTAGATGTTCTTGGAATGTTATACAAGACTGTGGTATGAGTGATCACTTTCCAACCATTTGTGAAATTTCGGTAAGTTGCCGAAAGGATATAGTTCGAACACCTCGAAAGATTTTCAGAAGTGCAAATTGGACTTCATATAATGAATTCACTACCCAACAAATAGGAAAATTGACAGATCCATTTGCAAATATATGAAATTCTAGAAGAAGCCAGTGAAGCATCTATTCCAATCTCATCCCCAACAAATTCTCCACATAAACAAACAGTCTCTTGATGAAACTTGCTCTAGGGAAATAAAAAAAAAGAAAGCACTGAAAATTTTTAGAGATAATCCCAGCTTAGAAAATTATTTAAATACAGAAAAGGTCATAGCTTCTACAAAAAAAATTTGAATAGTATTAATAAAACTAAATTTAAAGAATACTGCTCAACATTGAATAGGGAAACCCCACTTTCTCTTTCTCCAATACACAATTATCTAAAAAAATAATATTGCCTGATAAAAACATCACAAGATGCATCATGAATAATCTAACAAGTAATGCCAATATGCCAGTTTTTCATTCTATACAGGATAATACTGTAGTAGACAAAATTACATTATTGGAATTACAAAATGTACTTTCAAAAAAAAAAGATAAAACAACAGGATTAGACAATGTATCATACAGTATGATACAAAATATCTCGATAGAATCATTGGGAAAAATTATTATATTATATAATAAATATCTGAAAGGAAACTCAATCCCAGAACAATGGAAAGATATACTTATACTACCAATATTAAAACATGGTAGGGACTCTACTCTTCCGGAAAATTAGGGCCATAGCATTGTCTTCATGCCTGGGTAAAGTGCTAGAAAATATAATAAATATCAGACTTGAATGGGCTTTAGAACATAATAGGAAATTACCATCATTACAATTTGGATTCAGACGAAACATGGGTTGCCAGGATGCTCTGATATATACAACAACCTACATATATAACGGTTTGAGTGAAAATCTTTACACGTTGGTGGTGTTCCTAGATCTAAAATCAGCTTATGATACAGTGAATATATATATATATATATATATATATATATATATATATATATCAGTTATACGTAGAAATGACAAAGTTAGAAATTCCAAATCAACCTAGCAATTTAGCTCTACAGTTTCTAATGAATAGAAAATTATATGTCACACGGCCCACGGCCCACAAAGCACATCCCTTGGACTTCAACAAGGGTCTCCATTAAGTCCCACACCATTTAACATTTATACAAATTCACTGCATTCCCTTTTCATTAATAACATTCAAATCGTACAGTATGCAGACGATATAGTATTAATAATTCAAGGGCCCTCAATCCCAACATTAACACATGAAATGAACATGGCCTCACTCAAATTAAAAAATTGGCTCAATACATATTATTTTAATCTAGCAACCAATAAATCAACAGCAATTTTATTCAGAATAGGCGTATCTCGTCAAATAAATCCACCTATTCATATTGACAATCAAATCATTCCATATCACAGTCACACAAAATATCTGGGGGTTATCATTACTTCCACCCTGAATTGGGCTCCACAAATAGAACATACCGTAATAAAAGCATCCAAAGCAATAAATGTAATGAGGTCGGTCTGTCGTACCTGGTGGGGGGCAGATCCTCAAACGCTCATGCTCTCTTACAAAGGCTTAGTAAGATCTCATCTAGATTATGGAGGACATCTACTCAAACCCTGTAGCAAAACAAATCTCAACAAATTAGACAGAATCCAATATCAAGCCTTACGCCTAGTGAAGAAATCTACTCCAATAGTAGCTCTTATGGCAGAATGTGCAGAACCCTCTCTTGATACAAGAAGACAATGGTTAAGTAGTAAATTCATACTGAATAAACTCCCATATAACAATCAACCAATGATTTCCCTAATATCCCAACTAGCGAAACAATGCAGGAGTAGAAGGGGATTTTGGTCCAGAAGAGAACAACCGTATTATGTCAAAGCATATGAAAGTTTGCAAGTATATCAGGGAAATCTATATCAACATGATATACTCCCATGTCATTATTATAGTCTAGAAAATCAACTGATACAGATATATAACATGAATAAGGACCGAAATGATATAGCCAACAATGAAGAATGCTTATTACAAATTTCAGAAACATTCTCAGATTTCACGTGGGTTTTTACTGATGGATCATTTAATCCAAACTCTCATAGATCAGGATATGGAGTATATATCCCCAAATTAAATATTTCATATTCCAAAAATTTACCAACATATACTCAAATCTACACAGCTGAAATCATAGCCATACACAAGGGATTAACAATATGTTTGGAAACAGATAAAATAAAATAAAATAATCATATTTTCAGACTCGAAATCAGCTATACAAAAAATATCCCAATCAATATTCCACAAGAAAATGGATCACATAAGCTTCCTAACGAAACAAATGATTATAGACATGCAACAGACAGAAAGGGAGATATATTTAGCTTGGACATTTGGGCATACACGGTGATCAGAAGGCGGACATTTTAGCAAACATAGGCAGAAATTTAATATCCCATGAGTATAGAACTAAATGAGGACAATTTCCTACCTGTCATTAAAAAAATATATGGATAAACTGGACTACTAGTTGGAGAGAAACAATAGAAAATAAACCAACATTCTATGGACTAATTGAAGAATCCTTTCCAAAACAGCCATGGTTTTCGAAATTCCCATTTAAAGATAGGCGACACCTCACAACTTTTATCAGGGCAAGAACAGGACATTGCCTCACCCCACAGCACCTCCACAGACTAGGTATCAAACCAAACCCTCAATGTGATTGCGGAGAAATTGTAGACTCACAACACATATTATTAGAATGCCCCATATTACATGCCCAGGAAAATCTATATCAAACCCTGGCGATAAATCAAATACCAATAACACCCATCAATATCATATCTTTACTGCAAAATCTAACAATTAAGACTTGCCAGATAATCATAACATTCCTAAATAAACATTCAATTTCACTATAAGGCTAATAATCACTATTAAAAATATATATATATATATATATATATATATATATATATATATATATATATATATATATATATATATATATAAAATGTATACATGCATGTATATTTGTGAATATCAGTATATAATAATAACCCAAATCCCTATCTATATTTACCTGGGCTCTTTTACTATCTACCGAGGCAACATTTCTTTCTTGGTGTGAAATGCTCGGCCGTTGCCCCCGATCGAGAAAAGTTATACCTTTGTTATTTCTTCTTTATTCTATATATTTACCCCCTATTTACTAACCCTTTGCACTAGAATTCAGTGTATATTCTCCTCCTATTTTAAATATTCAACAAGAAGCTGGGCATATGTCTACGGACGAAACCTCAGATCAATAAATAACCCTAGATAGGCATGATGCTACGTAAACAACCTATGCGTTGATGCACACAACTGTGTTTTTATTTACCATCTACTGTTTACAAATACCGAATCCTCGTTGTCAGATGGACATAATTTATAGAATGTACATGAGTTTATATGTAGTCATTCACATTATATATTATTAGATTTATTCATCTAAATTTTATATAATGCGGTAAGGTCAATCAACTCTGAACAAGGTTTAAAAATATTTTTTTCTAGGTAGAAGGAATACAATTTTCAACAGTTAAATCATAAGACACCCCGAAATTTGTAGGAAGCCTCGATAAATTGAACGATTCTTGGCAACCCTGTTTTCTTCGCCATCGGCCATTTGCTTTGACGTATTTGACGTGAAATAATATTAAGATATTTTCGGTGTGTTTATGTGTTATAGTGCTTTTTCATTTTCATTAAACAATATTGCCTTGGTTTTACTGACATTTAAAATACTCTCTATGCTTGTGAAGTGGTTCAGTGGTGCAAAATGTCGAAATACTGCTTTGTTTACAAAACTTATTGATCTGAGATTCCACCCCTGTGCCCCTTCTTTCGACAAATCCGTTGTCATCCGGCCTGGGTACCGGCGTAGAGAAGAAGGGATCTATTTTATACACAAAACTTTTATTTAACTTCACTAAATTATTCTTATTTTTGCGATGCACGTTTTAAACGGCAGGAGATTCAACATTTACTTGACTTCCAACCTGAGAACGCCACATGTTCTCCGTGCCATGGTCGGAAGTCGAATAAAGAAGTTATAAAGTTATCGTTATCTCAACTGTCAAAATAATGATGCCCTTCTTTACCAACATCAAGCTAATTTGAACTATACAACTGAAGGGGTTACGGAAATACATCAATTTTGAATGATGACGTTTGTTATGACACAGAATTGCCAACTTCACAAAATCTCAAAATTAACCAGAAAATTCAAGGAATAAATGATATTATTCTACATAACAAAACTCAAGCATTGAAGGCTATATACGATTTGGAGAGCGAGTTACCAATCAATTATTCATTTTTCATAATTTTTCCGACCGTACCACTTATGTTGGCAGTGTTGTCCTAATTACAAGTTTAATATAATTTACTATCTCGAGTCCGTTGCCAATGAAGCGGCAAACCTGGGGCACAGAGTAGAAGGCTAGACCTTCATTTTGAATTATGACGTATTCATGGCCCAGAATTGCCAACTTCTCAAAATATGGGCACCGATGGCTGGTCAGGTTGACGAGAGTGTTATCGATATATGAAGCCAAGCATCGTCGGGCGTGGTTAGTACTTGAATGGGTGACCACCGGACAAGGAAGTTCCACGTTAAATGTCCTAACAACTGTAGCGTAGTAGCATATTCGCAGCTGCAGGCGTCTTATCAATGAGCACGAGATAAGACGATAGATATGCCGTCCTTCGGAGGGGACGTTAAGATGGCGGTCCCGAGTTCATAGATGTTGATTTCGTTAAAGAACCCTACCTCTGAAACAACAGAGGATTCGGCAAAATTTCCGGTTGAGAGAAGTGTGCTCAACGGCGTCGGTGTTTAGCCTTGGTAGCAGAAATAGGCAGATGTTAAATAAGGAAGAAAAAAAAAACTTCTCAAAATCAAATAAGAAATTAGAAGAAATAAACGACATTATTCTACATAACACAACTTAAAACTCAAGCATTCAACACTACAAACGATTTCGAAAGCGATTCTTCAATCAATTTTTCATAAATTTTTTCGAACTTCCCATTTATGTTGGCAGTCAGAATAATTATGCCCTTCTCTACCTACATCAAGCTAATTTTAATTATACAACTGAAGGGGTTATTACGGCAATACCTCCACTTTCAATGATGACGTTTGTTATGACACATAATTGCCAACTTCACAAAATTAACCAGGAAATTCAAGGAATACATTTCATTATTCTACATAACAAAACTCAGAACTCAAGTATTCAAAACTATATACGATTTGAAAAGCGAGTTATATTGGCAGTATTGTCCTAATTCCAAATAATACATAATTTAGAACTGGCAACTGTGCCTATCTCGAGTTAAAGGTCCGAGGTCAATGAAGCGGCAAAATAAACATCAAAGGAAATAGGTGGAGCTTCCTATCTGGGCCTGGGGGGGATGGTTCAGTGGTTTAGCGTCCGACTCAGGAGCGAAAGGTCCTGTGTTCGATTCTCAGCCAGAACAGATTATTTTTTTTTAAATAGTGAGAATTTAAATTATAAACTAAAAGCTGGGCTGAGGATGTCCCTCGACCATTCGCTGTTGCGTTCACAAATCTGCATCCCCTCGATACAACCCCCTTGTCTACGCCGGATGAGAACGGATTTCTCGCAAGGGGGTATGTCCATATTGCTCCTAGTGGAAGTAGGACAAAAAATGAAGAGAGAGAGAGAAGCGGCAAAACAAACATCAAAGGAAATGGGCGGAGCTTCCTATATGTGTGTTTAATCTGTGACCCATACCTCAATTTGAAGTATAACCACAGTTTATAGCTAAAGAATCAGTTTGCTCACTTGGCCCAAATGCATGTTCCAAGGTAACATCCACTCCAGGGAAACAATTCAGGATGCGCAGAAGACTGTACGCGGTTGTCGCATATTGTATCCGAAAAATGTCCGTATTAGTAACACAGTAACACGCGGTAAGCGCGAGGGATACAAATCAGAGTTGCACAGTCTACAAACGGGAACATAAAGATCAAAGTGCCGACGCCAAGTGAGCGAACGGATTCTTTAGCTATAAACTGTGGTATATTAAGGTTTTGCTTTTAGGCCCACTTTTATAGGATCGGTTTAAACTTAAGTTTAAACTCGGTTTAACCATAACTCTGCATTTGAGCGTTTTATAGGTTCCGTTTATTACAGCAAATTATTTGTATTTGTGTTGGCACCTAAAATAAACGCAAATTGACAATGGTCGATCAGAAAACAATAGTGTTTCATAAGCTTGTTTTTTGTTTCCTATTTCCTTCAGAATATTTCAAATCTTTGAAAAATGTATATCAATAAAATGACTAAAACTGAAGAAAAAAGAAATATTTTAAAATATTTAACCCTTTGTTACCTCGGTGGGGTCTGACACCCATGCGTTCATTGATTCCTGAAGCCCAGTTCCTAATTTTGCATGTATGTAAGTATGGTGGCCTATAGTTTCCCTTTACAAATTCATCTTCGGATCCCCATCAAATATTCAGTCTAAATCCTATCAGTGTGTAGAAGTCTCGAGGACATACCCCACCGTGGTAAACTAGTGAGAACAATTCAGGTACCAATCGTAATGTTACGTTTGACAATTGGTACACCAGTCTGGAAATCATAAACATTTTACATGACAAACATATACTCACTGCTGTAGGAACACTTCTAAAAAATTAAACGGCAATTCCACGAGAATTTGTAGAAATCAAAGATAGGCAGGTGCGGTCTTCAATGTTTGGTTTTCAAAGAGACAACACATTAGTTTCATATGTGCCTAGGAATGGTAAAAAAAATTATATTGATTTCATCATTACACCAAGATGATGCAATAGATCAATTACCGGGGATAAAAGTCTGCCAGAAATAATAAGTTTTTATAATTTGACAAAGGGTGGCGTAGATACCGTGGACTAAATGTCAGGTACTTATTCCGTTGCTCGCAACTGTAGAAGATGGCCACCGAGAATATTTTATTCTCTTTTAGATATAGCTGGTATAAATTGTCAAATAATCTATAAATGGAATACTACAGACACCTCCAAAATGCGTAGAAAATATCTTCAGGAATTAGGATTTGCTTTAGTCAAACCCACCTTAGAAATGAGAAAAAATAATCTTCGCATACCAGTAGAAACTCCAGAACGGATACTCCATATTCTCGGAGAAACCCCTCACAATGCCCATTAGAAGGGTTGGAAGATGCTATATATGCCACAGATCTCGTGACAGAAAGACAAAATATTCTTGCCAGCGTTGCAATGTGTATTTATGTTTGGAACACAGGCACCGTTATTGCGCTCTGAATATCCTGATGAGAAATTTTCTAGAGGGAAGATTTTATTTTTCCCAGTTAGAATATGCTATTACTGAATGAATAATATAGTTTTTTGAGTTACAATGTTTTTTCTCATTTATATAAATAAGAAGTGTATGTGTTTTTGTTTAACGAAAAATGTATGAATCCTACAAAATAAATACCATTTCAGTTTTTTATCATTGATTTCATTGGCGCTATTGTTTTAGTGGAACACAACACAACAGAATAAAGAACATTATGAAATTTACAAAAATAAATTTTTTTGATTGTCAATTTTTCAAAATTGGGTATGTCACACACCCCACCTAGGTATTCATGTGTAATTTTTTTCCAGGGTAACGAAGGGTTAAGGTTGTATTGAAATACATAATTGATTTGTTGTCCGTTCCAAAAGAAGACCTATATGCTGGAGTAATATTTCTAGGGATTGTTTAGAAATACCTACTGAAACGTGTTATAAATTATCTTGCATTTCGGGTAGCTTCTACAATATCAATAACATCATCATTTGTCAAAAGTTCTTCGAAAACAAAGTCATCCTTTTCAACAAATTAAAATAACAAAACCTCAATCTTTGAAATTATTAATTGTCTCTACTAGACTAAATCTTACTTTTGCCACAATTGTCAATCCTGATTCTCAATGCGCAGGCTCAATCTCAATCTGAAGTTTAACTAGTGCTTATTTCATCGTTTGCAATAACGAATGGAGTGCCGGGTTTAAACTGAAGATTTTTGTTAACCGAAACCTATAAAACGTCACTTTTCTCATAACCTAGGTTTAAACTCCAATCCGAAGTTTAATCTGAAGCTATAAAAGTGGGCCTTAAATGACCTAGAAAGCCGTTCTATTACATCCTCCAACCCTTCTGTTGAAATAAAAATGGAAATCAAAAGATATGTTAAATAGGTGAACCCCATCCTTGTAATTGCTAAATTTAATTTATATTTATTTTTCAAAACTATTCTAGATATTAAAAAGATAAAAGGGAATCTAACTCTTCCAAAGAGGAACAGCAGTTAATTTTACTGGTAAAAAAGTACCTACTAGTGTAATAGAGAACAAAACAAACACCGAGATGAACCAAAAAAAACTTGGTTTGGCAACAATCAACCAAGGAGTTTAATAGCTGCTCAGGAGAAACATTTAGATCATCGGATGCTTTAAAAAACAAATATTTGAAATTGAAAAAAAGTTTTCACAAGAATAAATACATGTACGGTACAGGTCCCTCCTATAAATTTGAACTAATCTCCTATAGATTCTGAAATAAGAGAAATTATTGGGATCCAACGGACAGGATTTACTTCGAAATTTGATACCAGACCAGGTAAATATGTAAGACAGCTTTCAACTAGCAGATGCTAATATCCATCACATGAACATGATGTAAAAAGCACAATGCAAAAAACATAATACAGTTAATTGTATGTGAGAGTGATTTGAAGACTCACACATAGTAATGGCTGCTGTACATAATTTTATATTTCTGAATCACTTTTTTGTACATTTTGTCAGATGTGCAAATTCTATCAGAAAAAAGTGTGCATTCCAAACTCATTTTGATAAAAAATATGTCCATCATCTTCTTTGAAGTGTACTTTTCATTTCATATATTTTGACTGAATTTTTAGCTTCTCATAAGAGTATGAAGATAATCAAGAAACACTTGTCATTGGAAGTAACGATAGTTCTATTGGAATTCATTATAAGTATTCAGTTAAAAACAATGTAATTAGTCAAGAAGAAAAAGTGGAATGCAATTGGGAATTCAAAATAAGGGATACTCCCTCTGGTGTCGATTTTGGAAACTATACATACTTACATTGTTTACTTTTCCAAACATTAATGTTTATATGATTTTAGCTATTGTATACTTAAAACTTGTCGAATCTCTTGTGATTGATATATATCTAGGTGATAAGGACACATTGTTTACTTTTCGAAACATTAATGTTTATATGATTTTAGCCATTGTACACTTAAAACTTGTCAAATCTCTTGTGATTGTTGACATTCAATGAAATTCTGTTTTACCTGGTGAATATTCTGTTGACTATTGTACATCCTCGAGTGAAAAAATGAGTGATTCTAGTTGAAATCATTATTGTTGTGTACCTCAATGTGACTCTTGGACAAAAGGATCCCATTGTACTGGAATGAGTTTTTATCATTTTACGTGAGAAAATGAATGTAACCTACTGGTGCAGACTAATCTAGGATTGAGTGAGTCTATAGACAGACGACGGGCTCTTGGGATCTTGAAGAAGAATACAGTTCCTTCCCAAAATGTTCCTGTATCGTGTGTGGCCAAGAAAACCTTTGAAGAGAATTTAGAAGAAAAAAAAGGATACTTACAGAAAGTAAAAAGATATATTATTCGACATACCGAAGATTATTCATACAGTGTGGAAAAAGAGTGACTATATATGTGTATCTAGGTGATAAGGACACATTTTCACACCATCTTGTTTGTTAGTTTCATTTTCAATTCGAACTTTCACAAATAATAATGTGTAACATTTCTTCAAAATAATTCCCGATGAATTCACTAAGCTGTCCAGAAACTTCGAAAAATATTTTTTTTGCAAGCAATTTAGAGCATACTTTGTCTCCTTCAAAGAGAGTTTTCGCAAATAATATTGTCTTAAGATTTAAATACACCACTTCACTAGTCTTGAAATGAATAACACTACACAAAAAAACTGGAAAATTAAACCAAATGGAAATATTTTCAGAAAAACTCCGAACACAAGTGTATAACAAACAATGTAAGTATGTCTGGTTTGAATTTTTGCCACTCTGGCGCTGGCATCTAATTTTGAATTCCCAATGGCCCTACTTCAAATGACTTGACAAAACAATCTGTCAATAAATGATGGACACCCGTCTCTCAAAACCTCAAAGTCCAGATTAAGTGCAGCACCAGAAAAAGACGTAGGTCCTTGAAATTTAAAAAAATGAATAACCCCTTCACAACTACTGTCAAAATGTGCACCTTGGTGTGCAGTATGGTCATAACGCATATATAGTGAGTAAATATTATTTTTTGTTGTAGATATTTTTTCTAAAACAAAATCCAAAGAAACACAGTAACTTCACAACAAAAGTGTATCTACAATGAAAGTGCACAGAAACTTCAGCATGCTAAAGAGAAGCATGCAGAAGAAATGGGCAGATGCGAGAGAATCACAGACAACAGATTTTGATGGAAAAAGAAAAATATTGAATGAAAATGTGAATTTTGAAATTACAGAAGAACAATTACTGAAAGGGTTGGGTCAATAAATGTTATTTGGGAGTTATAAAAATATATGAAATTGAATTAAATAGCCGTTGAAAAAAATGAGGTGCTAAAAACAAAAAATTGACTTGTTTTTTATTAATTATAATCTTTGAAATGATTAATTCAATGGATCTTGATTGGTTTGCTAGATTAACATTATTTGCTTGGTCAATTGCATCAAGTTCGGGTTCACTTCTTTGAGATGCAGTATTATGTAGCACAGCACAGGCTACTACGATTTCTTCAATTTTTAGACTTAAATCGCGCTGTATACATTGTGATGGATATGCGGGCAATTGTTGGAATAATTTATGCAGTTTGTGTCGAGAAAATTGGATGTTATGCGAGCACAATTGATACTTATTTCCTAGTGAAAAAATTCATTTCCGGGAATGTTTCTGTCTTAGTCACAATCAACAATTGCACCGGTTGGCTTTATATGGTCGTCATATACCAACTTCCAACACTATAATAGAACCACAAAATAATTTATAGTATTTTATATGTATCATTGCTAATAAACTTTTATATACTTTATCATGTTTCATTAAAAAGTGTTCCCTATACCAATGTACATAATCAAAGATTTATCAACATTATAAAACATATAATTCTTCCGTTGTAATGTGAACGAAGCATTATTAACTAATCATAGGCATAGAATGTTGAACACGTTGAAAAAGCAAATTTCGAACACTTTAGCTTATATTATATAAGTATAAGTGAGTATAAGTGACAAGACTGGTTGTCTAACTTTGGTTTTTCAATTTTCAACAGATAATTAAGATTTCAAAATACCTTTTTTAAAGAAAAAATACCATCCAACTTCAAAAATGGGTTTTTGAAGAAAAAACGTTGGTTATTAGTATGAAACCTAAAATTTTACTTTATGGGCTGGATAAATTTTGATGATAAGAGGAGCCTATCATGGCGTGGTGGTAATACGCTCGGCTCCCCTGAATTGGAATTTCATATCTATCCCATTTCCCCGTGGGTGGATGGGTGGGTGTCGAGAAATGGAATATATATTAAGTACAAATTTTGTAAACATACTCCAATTATTTTAATCAATTGAATCACATAGAATTAGCTATTCCTGTAATATTGACATATTTATTGGGGGTACGGGTTCGAATACCTAATGCTAATACAGGAAAACCTCTTGTCAGAAACCCAAGGCACCTTTCAATAGGATTCCTTGTCCGTATCCCGCTTTCATTGAAAATATGTTCCACTGGTAGTTGTGGATTTGTTAAAGGAGGAATTAAGTAATTTCTTACACCATACCACTGTCAGCAACAATCACAGCATCGCCAAAGTTTCCATTTTGTAACCTGGCCCTCAACCTGTAGTTTACAAAAATTGAAGACTCTCGTGCTGACATTGGCCATCTACATACAATATCTTGGATGATTAAATCATGTGTACATAGAGCTAGTACGTTATATGGAAAAAAAACATTATGGTTTCGATATATTTCTGCATTATTACCCACAGGAAATTTAATTCTAATATGCATGCATTCCAAAGCTCCAATATACCAAGGAAATCTACTGATGTCATAGAATCCCTGCTGAACCTGCAGAATTGCTGCTGAATATCTCAGTGTAATTAGCAGTCTTTCTTCAGCAGTTACAGCTGTAGTCCTGTAAAATATTGTTATAAAAATGATCTATTGCTGCCAATGTTTTTTCCAAACATTACTCATTTTCAAAGCATGAAGTAGCCTCCCTCAATTCATCTAGGATGAGCTGAGCTGTTTCCTTAAATAGTCTGAATCGAGCCCTGAATTCTTCATCAGTCATTTCACGAAATAGTCCCAGTAACTCTTGAAACGCTTCAAATTCCAACATTTCCAGAAAATCTTAATCGTCTGTCAACTCCAATTCTCTGAGAATATCCATAATTTTTTTTAAGAAAAGCTAACTCTCAACAATTTCGAATGTTGTTTTGTTTGCTACTTAACGTAATATCAAAACTTGAAAAACTATTTGTCGCTTTTGATATAAAAGAGCTAGTTAACCGGCCGAAATCGGATAATCTGTGATTGACTGACAAATAACAACTTGTCAGCAGCTGCTACAAGGCCCTTTCAGGGTATAACCGATAGTTAAGGCAACCCACAGGATAACCAGCGTCAATACAACCCACCCTTAGTCAGTCAACCACGAGTAAATTTTCAACTCTCCATTGAAAAACTGTGCCTAAGGAGAATGGGAGAATCGGTGGCAACTCCTTTGCGGCAGATTCGCAATCACGATCACTAATAGCGAATATCACTGGTAAAACTAGTGCGCAAGGAGTGCATATTTTGAATTCCATTGGGACTAATGGCAATGTTGTGTTCCATTCGGAAACTAGTGCACATAGTTTTGAACTCGGGTGTATTGCCGTTAAAATTTAAGGGCAGTGTCAATTGTCAATGTTGCAAAACTATTGCAATACTAGTTCTACTAATAGCATTGGCCAAGACTACGAGTAGTGCTTGCTTAAACAATGTTGACGATTATTTCAAGCATTTCCTTCAAATTTTCTTGTAGAATTTTTCAATAAAAAATTGAGAAAACAAATGTGTTTTCTCTATTCGTGATAAGCTCGCTCATTTCAAGATGCTTCGATCAATTGAATGATTCTCATAAGTTAAACAACTTTTGGATATAAATACCAGTATATTTTTTTATAAAGTTTATTGCAAAAGATAATTTACAACGAAAATTTCAGTTAGAACAATAAAAGTTTATTACTTGCCCTCATGTTTATATGTATTTAGAAAGTAACTTCATTTAGTACAACACGGATAGTTTGTAACTCTAGAGAGCCCAAAACTATATATTACTAACAAGCTGTTGGTTTTTGATAACATATGTAACAGCAGCCAAATCTTCATAGAAAGTTTTGAGGCATGCTCCAAACAAGACAAGAACATTTATTTTATTATATCAATTGCAAATCAATTAGTCATGAAAAAGTTAAGAGACCTTCAGGAACTTGATTAATCAATAACTTATTGAAATGTATCTAAAATTTAATTCAATCATCTCGATCAACTCCATTGAACAAGCAGGACAATATTCTATCCAAATCTGTGGATGATTCATTTCCGTCTACCAATGAACCTGTTCATAAAAGGTTCCAATTGAGGATAGTCAGGAAGAGAAAAATTCTCTCGATTCTGGTGTATCCCTTTTGCAAGCGTTCTTTAACCAGAAGTTTAAGCACATTTAGAATGTATGGGACCTTTGTTGGGTATCGTTTGGGCAAAAATGGATGGTTTCCCTTGGTGGCCAGCAATAGTTGAAGATGACCCAGATCTGGAAGAATATTTTCGGTTGGAGGAAGATCACGTAAATCCTTCTTGGTATCACAATTCTCGGATTTTTTCTTGGCCATCTATTTTCAACCACGAGCTTATTCAATAAAGTCGGGTAACGCTGAATGAAACTATACTTTCTCAATCTGTTAATTAGGGGTAACTCGATGGCATGTGTGGCTTATTCGAGAGTGAAACACACTCACATGTACCAAGTAGGATTTACGTGATCTTTCTCCAACCAAACGTTCTCTTTCACATTGCTGGCCACCAAGGAAAACCATCCATTTTACCCAAACGATACTTCCATACGTTCTAAACGTTACCTTCTTTGACTTCACAATCAAGTCAAAAGAGCCTGGCTCCGCCCATCGTGTCTAAAACCCTTCAAAATAAACATGACCAATCCTGGATTCCAAATTCTTAGATTTGACAAATACAAACCTAGAGTGTCTTTTGCTTTCGAACAAGCAATACATACATGCCATAGCATTACTCCTAATTGACAGATAGAGAAAGTAGAGTTTCATTCGGCGTTACTCGAAACCTTCATTGAATGAGCTCATGGTTGAAACGGATAATCAAGAAAAAAAATACGAGATTGTAAAGAAACAGAACAGAACAGAGGAAAAACAGGAAGCCCAAAAGTGAAGCAAAGGAAAAAATGAAACATCGCCCATGAAATGAATCAAACAAAAAAATGAAAACGCCCAGGATATTAAACAAAGAGAAAAAAGTTGAAGCTGATAAAAACTATCACAACACAATCCAAAGAAGTGGTGATTTGGTAAAAAAGCCCAAAGGTCATCTGATAGTTCAATTAACTGTGATGACAACAATCTAGATTGGCAGAATAATGCTACATTCAAAATAGGTTCTTTGGAATAGTCAAATGAGTTTTGGATTATTCAAAATCAAAATATAAGAAAAACCTTTAGAGTTTTTCTTGCTTTTATTACAATATATCTTTGTTTTCTATGTTAAAATCACATATATATATATTTTAAAATAAAAAGTTTGTTATTTACCTATTATGTTCCAAATTCAAAGACACAGTAACATTAAAATAAATGTTTTTATCAATATTTGGTTCATTTCGCAAAATATCCTACAAAGGGGTTTTATTACTTTGTACAATAACAGGTTGTACATCACCATATTCATTACATTATTAGATTTTTCATAAATAAACATAAATAATTACATAATATTTTATTCCAAGATTGTTTATAACAGATTATCATTAGTAGCTAAATCGAAAAATTTACAAGTAACTGAATTTGAGCTGCTAATAATAATGCCGTATTGAAAAAGTAATGAAAAAATTTAATACAGAACAATACAATGTTTTTAACAATATAATACACGGGGAGGGGGAGGGAGGGGGTAGAAAAGACAATTTCAAATAACTCTCGCTCACTAAAAAAATTGTAACAACTATGAAGTGAAAAGAACAAAAAAAATCTAAAATCGGATCGTGTTACGCAAATTAAACAAAAATTCAGGCAACGCAAGTCATTTGAAATCATTCTTGAAGAAGATCAATGTTATATAAAATGGAAATACCTGCATAGATCACGACTAAACAAATGAGTTTGGAAATGAAGGTATTCAAAAAGAATAGTGTATGGCAAAATATGACACCACATGAAACAATGTATGTGCTTCTTTTTTGCATGCTACTCAGATACCCCAGTCAATGGAGTGGGAGATGAGGAAACTGTGGACATCAATCTGCACTGCTCTTTCACAACTGGATCTAAAAAAAACGAATATCAACAAAAGAATTCATATCGTAATTTTTTTATCATCATTGTAAATTAAATGTTAAAAACAATGACGAGTATTCGAGCAATTTATAGGATAAACTGTTCATCAGTACTTACAGAAATAGGAGTGATCCATCGCATCACGTGCTGTAAGGCGTTCTAAATGATCATAACGTAAAAGTTTATCCAAAAAGTCTAACGCTTCTGGCGACACTAAATGTTGATTTTCACTATGTACGAAACGCTCCCATCTCTTTCGGGAATGTCTGAAATATATATTTCTCAGTAATAATGCTGGAAGAACATCGATGCTGTTATTGCAAAATTGTGTGTATGCAAAAAAAACATTCCTTTCTCAGCAAAAAAACACATGAAAAACCAATAAGATTTTTCTTAGCATTTGAATATGTAAAATGTGCAATGCTAATAACATTATTAAATAATAAGTCATGTGGATTTGTTTGTATATATGGTTCTTCAAGATCACTTCAGCCTTCCAGTGCTCCTATAATCATCATCAAATTACGATAGCATTTGCATATGACAAGATATCGGGCCACCCCTGTAACTTCTGCATTCGTGAACGGATTTTTCTGAAATTTAGTACAGTTATATAAGCAACCTTTTCGGATTTGATCACATTACAATCCAATATGGCGGACTTCCGGTTTTTCTGCAAATGCCAGCAACTTTGTTTTTTCAAATGGAACACCCTGTGTATTTTTACATATTCAAGTTCAACAGGTCAAAACAAGTCCAAACCTTATGTCAAATGTCATTTTTTTTAAACAATTGAAATTAAAATTGTTTTTTCATTTTACCTCATGGATAAATGAGATTTGGTCAAAGCTATTCACAATGAGTCGTCGCACATAACAGAAAAACATAATTTTGAAAAATGATTTTTTGTGTCATTTATTGATGAATTAATTCAGTATTTTGATCAGAAATTATTTTTTTTCAAATGGAACCCCTATGGGCCACTTACCTGTCTCTCTAGAACATTCATTAAGGAAAAAAATGACATATAATTTTTGTATTTCGGTGCAGTAACAAATTGTATACATTCAAAAATCTACAACTAGTTCATGAGTTTCCTTGCAGTTCGAATAATTTTTCAACTTAGTAAGCTGTGGAAAACAACATTTCTCTTGTCAACTAATTGTGGTTCGCTGTCATCTTTCATCTCAACTCTCGAAAATTAGTTAACTTCCGGGAATTAGTTTAGTAGAAATGTAAGATCAGAATTATAGGTTCACAAGAAGTGAACAGGTTGATATGTTATTAATTAACGGAGAATGTCTTGAAAACATTGTCGCCGCTTGTCAGTTATACGCTGAACGATACCCACACAGAAGACACCCACAACCTTTTTCAAAAATGTGGAGAGAAGATTCCGAAAAGAACCCAACAATGGAGAAGATGATCGTAAGTGAGGAGGCAGAAATGAATGTTTTGCTTATGTCGATTTTGATCCAACCGCTTCGACGCGGGAATTGGAATACCAATGCAATGTCAGTCGAGAAAACGCTGGAAAAATTAAAAAAAAAAACACCATTATCGTGCTTATAAGTATAACTTACACAATTAGTTGACAAGATTCAGAAATGTTGTTTTCCACAGCTTACTAAGTTGAAAAATTATTCGAACTGCCAGAAAACTCATGAACTAGTTGTAGATTTTTCAATTTATACAATTTGTTACTGCACCGAAATACAAAAATGATATAACATTTTTTTCCTTAATGAATGTTCTAGAGAGACAGGTAGGTGGTCCATAGGGGTTTCATTTGAAAAAAATGAATTTATGATCAAAATGTGATGTGACTGAACTGATTAACCAGTGACACAAAAAATAATTTTTCAGAAAAAATCAAGTTTTTCTGTTATTTGCGACTCATTGTGAATAGCTTCGACCAAATCTCATTTATCCACGAGGTAAAATAAAAAAACAATTTTAATTTCAATTGTTTAAAAAAATGACATTTGACATATGGTTTGGACTTGTTTTGACCTGTTGAACTTGAATATGTAAAAATATACAGGGTGTTCCATTTGAAAAAACAAAGTTACTGGAATTTCCAGAAAAACCGGAAGTCTGCCAAATTGGATTGAAATGTGATCAAATCCGAAATGGTTGCTTATATAACTGTGCCAAATTTCAGAAAAATCCGTTCACGAATGCAGAAGTTAGAGGGGTGGCCCGATATCCTGTGTCACCCGGTATATCCCCATATTTTCAAAAAAACATTCATTTGAGCCATTTGACACACCTAATTTATGCAAAAATTATTATAAGAAATGTTAATAACAATTTCCAAGCTGGGAAGTAACTTCGATATACAGGGTATCTCTCCGAGTAAAGGCGAACTATCCAGAGTGGATTTTCAAACTTGTTGCACTACCTCTCATAGTTGATAATCCATTGAAAACAACCTATGAAAAAGTTAGGAAAAGTTGATGATAAATGAGAAAAAAAACAATTTATTTCCCTCAGCAAATAGCTACGTCAGTATGTCAGTGATCATTTGTTTTATTTCTCGATCCAAATCAAAGTGGATTTTTCTTGCAAAGATGTTATTTTTTGTTTAATGATTTGTGGATATTGCTTTGAATTTGTATTAATTGATTGTATCTGCA
Source organism: Gonioctena quinquepunctata (assembly GCA_018342105.1). NCBI lineage: Eukaryota > Metazoa > Arthropoda > Insecta > Coleoptera > Chrysomelidae > Gonioctena > Gonioctena quinquepunctata. The sequence goes on from JAFIRS010002405.1 coordinate 94,844, forward strand.
CGTCTTGTATAATAATCTATAGGGAAGGTATATCAAGAGTTTGATTTATTTATTGTTTACCCTCAAGAACCCTATTAGTTATCCCTTGATTCTATTACTTATTACCATTCATTATTAAGAACTGCAAGTTTTCATATATGGTAAAAAGGTAAAAAAACTGAACTATGAACTATCAGATTCTCTTTTTACATTTCTCAATCAGTTCTGGAAATATATATGATGGGAGAACATTTGGTGGTGTGAAAACATATAACATTCTTGAGTCAATTCCGATTTCAACCTTATGTTATTTTTAATTGTAAAAAGTAACATGTGCAGCCTCTGGAACACACTGCATTTTCAAGTAACATTTTTGACCATACACACAGATTCAATTATGATGACTGTAAGATGAACAGATACGGCCACATTAATATACACAAACATGTTTACGTATATTACCAATCATAAATACTAATTATAATCATTATACAATGTTTCAATACTATAGGACCAATTATGTGGAAAAAATATCTATTAGGCCAACAATACAGGGTGTTCTCAAAGTCAAGACATTTTTTTAACAGGATTTAGAACTTTTAAACTAGACATATATAAGAGTTGCAAAATAACGAAGATACAAAACTTACTGATACAGTCATGGTTCTGGTGTGTTCAAAGTTATCACTATCGGTTTGTTTGTTGTTGAAAATGTTAGTTCACAAGAAAATAAAGTATATTTAGGAGACTGCATCTGTATTTCTTAAAAAAAAAAGGATTAACTCAAAAACAGTTCATTTTGGATACATGGTATGCTATATGAAATCATAACTGAAATATAAACATGGAAAATAACAAGCATGAGACTAGAATGAGTATTATCCCAAGCTACATCTTTCCATATATAGATCACTCATCAAGAAATACCCTGTATATTTACGTAAGAATGAACATTGTGACAATATAAATGTTATTGTGTTATTTTCGCAGGTGTGTATCAAAAGGTTCTTAGAAATAAATAGAGTAGAAACAGAATATAAGTTTTCAAAGAAACCCCCAACTCAAATGACATCTAGATGCTATGGAAGACTGTGCAGTTGTAGGACCTAGAAGATAGTTGATATTTGCTTACCTTCCTAAGATATCATTGAAACGTGGATCTAGTTCTATGTGATATTTATCAAGGTATTCAAAAAGCTCTTCAGTTCCTAGGACTTTGGCTATACGGACTAACTGGTCGTAGTTATCATGACCATGGAAGAATGGTTCCTTTCTGAAGATCATCGACGCTAGCATGCAGCCCAGCGACCACATATCCAAAGAGTAGTCGTACATCTGATAATCTACAAGAAGCTCGGGACCTTTGAAGTACCTCGAAGCTACCCTAACATTGTATTCCTGACCGGGGTGGTAAAATTCAGCTAGACCCCAATCTATTAAACGTAATTTCCTATTTTCATGATCAATCATCACATTGTGAGGTTTGACATCCCTAAAAAGTGAAAATACTCGAATGAAATAAACATCAATCTTCATAACACATAAATGATTAACAAAGTAGTGACAACTATGCTGAATGAATCTCATTTACAAATAAAATTACTTTCAATAACAAATGAAAAATATTTAATTGTGTATATCTTGGAAGTATTTTCAATAGATTGTGGCTGCCGCATCTGACAGTTGCGATATGAATATCACATGTAATATTAATTTTTCCAGATTTTTGTAAATTTTTAAATGAAGTAGTTAAATAGGGATGATGTATAAATATCTCTTTGATATTCAATAATCAGATAAATTAAGATATCTGATGATACCTGTGATTCAAGACTATAAAAAGTGAGTTGAGGGTGATCAAACTCGGAAAGAATAACAAATAAAACAAGACCAAAAATCATCTGATTTGTTTAATGACGTAGGTATTCCACAGGGAAGTGTTCTAAGCAGCTTAATGTTTTTATTATATTTGAATGATATTGAACTTTTTGTAGGATGTGAATTCATCAACCTATTCGCTGATGACACTTTGATTTCTTGTAGTGATGTCAACTTCAAAAGAGTTGAACAGAAAAATGGACACAGATTCAATATCAATAAGCAAATATTTAAGTACAATTAAACTGAATAGAGAAAAAACACAGGCGATGATCTATACAACTTGTCTCAAATGTTATATGTGGGATTACTCCTGGATAACTTTTTGAATTTCAACAGTCACTTGATCGATATTAAATAATACTCTTTTTTACACAAACACCACATTTCGATTCTTGGTGATTCATTGTTGCATATGATCTATGTTGATGACCCTCAGTTGGTTTTCAGTGGAAAATAGACTTTTTTCATTGCAATATGACTTTTATATACAAAATGATTAACCTCATGGCTCCAGAATACCTTCAGGAGTTCATAACTTTCAATAAAAATACACACATAAAAATGACATATATGTTCCCATCTTGGAGAGAACTGTATGCGAACTAGAAGAAAGCAATGAGAGGAAAGATGCACACAGAAAAAAATCCTTAAAAAAATTAACTGTTTCTGAGAGAAGTGCAACAGAGGGAGGAGGAACTGAATGAGGCTTTAAGGCAACAAAATGAGTTGATGGCTAGCGCTAATACTAAAATATTCAAGTTAAAAAAAATTATTGAAAATACCCAAAAAAACGCTGCACATATTGAACCTCTTGCAAAAACTGTTGAGACAGAAACAGATTGTTGCAATAAACATGAAAACTCGGCACAATCTGGAGGTATTAACCGAGTAAATGCAATACCCTCAAAAAAGGAAGCTACAATAATTAGCAATAACAAAAAATCAAACAGTCCAAATAATAATAATAAGAATCGAATACTGATAGTAGCAGGAGCTCATGGAAAAAACCTCATAGGACATCTCTCAAGACAAAAAAAGGAACATCAAATGATAGAATCCATATTAATGACAAATTGCAGCAATGGAAATTCTAGTAGGGACTGCCATGAAAGAATAAAAAAACTACACGACATCAGATACACTGATAATATGGACAAATAGTATAAATGATGCGATACTAAATAAGCTTGCCTCTCAAACTAACACTAATATTATCATAATTACCGAATCTTTACAAAATGATTTTTCCAAAAAAACCAGATCTTAGAATGCAATAACATCCTGAAACGGACAAACTACGAAAGAAATGGACTCCAAATAAGCAGCTTTGGGAAATTGTTCCTAAGTAAAGCAATTCTAAATCTCATTGAAAGCTATCCCAAATGTTGCAACGCAACCAAATCTGATTTTACCTTGAAAAAAAAACATCCAAATGCCAAAGTTGATAAAAAAAAATAGAATATAATTCAGAGTTCAGGAAGAGCTGATGAAGAAAGGACGAACAGCAGCACTGATGGGAAATTCGATATGACGAACCAAGAGGAAAACAGTGATGTTAGAAGAGATGTCAGTAGTGATGAGGATAGTGAAAGTGCAAATTTTCTACTAAAAGCCAGGCCTCCATCGACAATTTGATATCCATTCTCTCCCTTAACATCCAGTCTCTCCGTAACAAAGGTGATGAACTCTATATATTACTCGAACAGCAAGGTTATCCAAAACTGCTACTGCTTTCGGAACACTGGCTTAAACCTTAAGAGCCTGTTCACATACCTGAATATAGCATTGTATCTAGTTATAGTAGAACAAACTCACTCCATGGCGGAAGAGCTATTCTTGTCCACAACTCATTTTTAGATATGTCTTTAATAATAATGAGATGTACTGTGATATGCGTGAGGAAAAACAATTTGAAATAACCATGGCATTCTCAAAGAACCTGAACATAAAGTTGCATGTATATACAGAACACCTACATCTAATGCCCATATATTCTTAGATAAATTAGAAGATCTTCTATCAAAAATCCCTCTCCGATCAAAAATCATCTAAGCTGGAGATTTCAATATTAATTTTCAGGACAAAAATGAGAACACCACTCAGAGATTAACAAATATACTCAATTCATTCAACATCTCAAATTATGTTACATCTCCTACTCGCATATCACAGCACTCATCAACCATGACTGACTATGTCTGTTCAAATATTGACAATTCTGCTACCTCATGTATACCATCCGGTTTGTCAGGCCACGAAGCTATATTTAGCACAATCACTCTGATTCATACAAATACCAAAAAAGATAGATATGGAAGAATTTATAGTACAAAGAATTATCGTAGGTTTTGCTCAGAAATCACTTGGCCTAACCTTGCTAGCAGAAGATCCTTTCAAAACTTTCTATGAAGCAATTGTTAAAAAATGTCAAATAGCATTTCCTAAAATCAGAATCAATAAGAAAAAACTCTAATCTTGGATCACTAAAGGCATAAAAATCTCTTCTAGAAACCTAAGCTCACTTCATCATATCAGAAAATTCACTGATGATATATTTTTACATAATTATTTCAATAATTATAGGAGAATATACAGAAAAATCAAAGCTAAAGAAAGCTGGGCAATCATTAATGAACTTAGGGGAAAAGAGGTTAAAGCAACTCGAACTGATCTAAACTTAAAGCCGGAAACCCTAAATAATGTTTACTGTTCCATAGCAGAAAAACTTAATAATCTCATCACTCCACCTCACGACCCATTAATGTACCTAGAAAGTGTCAATATAAGAAATTCCTATTCTCTGAATAACACTAATCTAACTGAATTGAAAGAGGTAATCAGAGTCATAAAAAACATAAAAGCCCTCTGGACTAGATGACATCTCCATAAAAATATTTGAAAACCTTCCTGACCATGCACTCAATGTCCTGGTCGAACTTATTCAGATCATTCACAGAGGGATCCTTTCCGCACTTTCTCAAAACCTCGGTAGTGATTCCGATCCACAAAGGTGGCAATAAAGATGAACTGGCGAACATCAGACCAACATCCCTTATCCCAACATTAGCGATAATTGAAAAACTAGTGAAACAGAGAATCATGAAATTTGTGGGCAACAACAATATACTGAGTGCACATCAATATGGCTTCCAAAAAAACAAAAATACATCTGATGCTATATTTGCTTTCCTGCCATGTTTGGATAAGATCATATCTGCAAGAAAGCAAATTGTAAGGACGTCCTCGGACTCGAATATCAGTGATGTGAAATATGGCGTACCCCAAGGCTCTATTCTGAGTCCCGTCTTGTTTCTCCTATAGATCAATGATCTGACTAACATCCCAATTACAGGAAAACTCACCATCTTTGTCGACGATACTACATTAATATGGCATGACAAAGACAAAGGCAGGCTGCATACCAGAATGAGTGCAGATTTGATTAAAGTAAAAGATTGGTGCGATTTAAATTTAACACTTAACACCAAAAAAAACAATGTAATAGCATTCAAATGTACATTTAGGAACAAAGACTATCGAAAATAGCACCACATTAAAATTCCTAGGAGTCCATCTAGATAAAAATCTAAAATTTGACGAACACATCAGACATCTCAATAAACAATTAGCGTCTGGATGTTACGCGCTGAGAAATGTTGTGAAAGAGCTAGGTTTTCCCAACGCAAAGACTGTGTACTATGCCTTGATAGATTCCCAACTGCGGTATGGTATAGCTTTCTGGGGAGGTTGCTGTCACACTTATGCAGCCAGTCTTTGCCTTACAGAAAAGAGCAATCAGATATCTTTGTCAAGCCAAGAGGCAAGATTCATGCAAACCCCTCTTTCTTGAGCATAAAATACTAACAGTCATTTCAACATATATAATGGAAACAGAGCTAATTATGAAGTCACAAACACTGCATATTGAACCCATCAAGCGAACCAACTCAGGCTTCCAATACCCAATTCAACTTTGATACATAACTCACTTATATATAATGGCATTAAGATGTACAATAAACTCCCGCTAGAAATTAAAGAAACAACAAAGCTAAAACTCTTAAAAAAAACAAAAAGCATATTGAGTGATAAAGCCTACTATAATCTACAAGATTACTTTAATGACACACTGTGATATCAGAGTTTATAAAGTATACCAAACCTTTTATCCATACTAATTTTATATTATCTGTTTAATCTTTCTTATTTATTTATTACCTTAGTCTTGGGTCGAATGTTCTTAATTTATATTATTTGTTTAATTTATATTATTTATTAATTAGACTTGTCTCGAATGTTCTTTTATCATATTATCTTACATTTTATTGATGTTATTGTGAAAACGTATCTATTTACAATAAGTTAATGTCTGACTGTGTTATAATTTTAAAATAAGCCATGTATACATAATTTGGAAATTGACAGATTATCCATAAACTTACTGTATGACATTGTGTTTGTTAACAAGAGATAACTCTTAGCAACAATAAACATATACTATCTCTCTCTCTCTCTCTCTCTCTCTCTCCCATCACGTCGTAGTACTATAAACTCACTCTTTTCTAAATATTTTCTAGAATTCAACAAATTACCGAGTTGCTGTTAACCCTTTCGTTGCTCAAGACGATTATATTCGCCAACGGATTAACTGCTCCAGACGATAAATCTCACATTGTAAAATTAAATAGGTTTTGACTGCTCGAGCCCCATATACTCGCTAGCGTAGTTTTCTATGTTCAAAACATAGTGATTGGGTGGGAGGGAGTGGCTATTCCCATCGGAATGCCGGATGTCTACACCTGTTTGTTTCGATTGTCTTGCGGTATATTTGAGTGCCAATTACGGCTAGAAAATATTTGACCAATAGGGAATTAGACTTGATTTTACGACACAAAAAGTATAACCTATTGGACCTGAGTGCTCCAGACGAGTATTCAACGCAACCTGAAAATAACGTGCACTGCGCGAGCCTCGGTTCTCGAGACGTGCGCAGCGAAAGGGTTAAGGAATTAAAATCTCTGATACATTTCCATGACAAAATGAAGGAATTCACCCAAAATAAACAGAAATTATATTATTCAATGTAATCAAACAATTTTTAATGTGCCTTTTAGGTTTTATTAATCATAAGTGATATGTGATTCTGCTTTTTAGTATTAGCGTTGTATAGGAGACATATGCCATTATTTATTTCATTTTATTTATTTTATTAATCTGGTATTATATGCATTATGTTTATCCATCTACAAAAACTTCATTATTGTGACGTTCTTTCTTAGTTGATTTTGACCTGAATTTTTTGAAATGTTGATACAAACAGGGTGATTTGTGTAAGCAGTATGACGTAATCGACTGTGTTTATTGAGTGGTAACTTTGTCATTTAATAAAAAATCCTTAAATTAACTGAAAGAGAATTAATTGAAATTCTTGATCGAATTTGGAGGCAGGATAAGTACCCAAAGAGAAGTAGTTGAACTGTTCAATGCAACTCATCCCGATCAGCAATCCATTAGCCAAAGCATGGTAAGCAATATCAAGTCTAAATACCACGAATATGGGCATGTTCGCGATCTTCCAAAATCTGGTGAACCCTCATGACCAGAAGACACTCAACTGGTTGGCTTCAATTTCAACATTTACAGTTCATAAAATTTTGAAAAAAGCGAAGCACCATCCTTATAAGGTATGCCTTGTAGATGAACTGACTGAAGACAACTTTGATATGCAAAATCAATTCTGCAAGCAAATGCCAGTGGTGTGCAATGATAATAATTTCGTAAAAAACTGACGAGGCTATATTTTTCTTGAAGAGCCATGTCAATAGGCAAAACTGCCAGTATTGGGCCACCTAAAATCACCAATGGATGATAGATTATCAGGCTCAAGGGGTTGGTTGCTTTTGGCCGTTGTCTCACTGCTCAGCTCGCTACTTGCAACCCACTACATGTACGGGGGTTCGGGCCGTGGAATGACGGGTAAATGTAGCCATCGGGTGTTTGCTTCCACGTAGCAAGATCATACGTGGTTTTGCTATTTCCTAACGAAATTTCACCACAAGAAGGTACCAGAAACTACAGTGTGGAGGATGGAACCTGTTCTCCGGGGGAGCGACTGGATGTCATGTCCGGAGCAGTCTTGATCCGCCGGAGAACTGGAACCATACGCGGAAACCTGCCTGGTATAGACCGCGTTTTTAGCTAGTAATACTAGATATACGTGGGGACTTGCCTTAACCGGCCGGCCGAGTAGACAAGAACTACAATAAAAATCTCCCCAAGTTCAAGGTGGAACAGCATAAGCCGAAGACTGCATGACTAGTGGGTGGACTAGTTACGATTATGCGAACTCCAGGGTATCTGGCGCCCCCCGGTTTAATTTGCCTTCCTGCGGCATGCGGGGCTCTGCCGCAGGTGACTGTGTTTCCCCAGCTTTTCGTGGGACCTATTATGGTTAAAAACACGGTAAACAGGGCGAGGAAAACTCCCCAAAAACCATGGGGATGCGGAACTGAGAGTCGTTGGAGTGGCAGCAGTGCCTCACCTTGGTGAAAATTCTACCCAGATGAGCCAAAAGCTCAAGGCTCTTCAAATAAACCTCCAACATTCAAAAGCAGCCACGAGTGGGCTTAGAAGGGAGTTAATTGAAGAAAACCTCAGTATAGGGTTGCTTCAAGAGCCCTGGATTAATAGAGGACTTGCAATAAAATCATGTAAGTTACTTGAGGGAGGCTGGTGTTCATACCAACCAAAGACTGGGAGATGTCCAGCAGACGAACCGAAGTCTTATCGCCCCATCAGTCTCACCTCCTGTCTCCTGAAAACAATGGAGAAAATTAAAGACTGTTATATAAGAAGTGAAATCCTTTTGGACAGACCACTTCACAGTTCGCATATCAAGGATGGCAAATTAATGATTAATTCTCTACAATGCATAGTTGAAAGCATTGAAAAGACATACTTGGCCAAAGAAATGGCTTTATGTGCATTCATAGATATAGAGGGTGCTTTCGATAACACCTCACATGACTCCATCATCAGATTGCTAGAGGAAAGGAATATAAACCCCTCACTGATCAGATGAATACATGCAATGCTGAAAAGCAGAATCATTGTAGCTGCTCTACAATGAGAGCGGATAAAGGTTGTCCCCAGGACGGGGTTCTATCGCCTTTGCTGTGGTCACTGACCGTGGATAATCTGATAGTGAAGCTACATGAATCTGGAATTATGATCCAAGGTTACGCCGATTACCTGGTTATCACTATTAGGGGCAAACATGACTGGGTAATATCCAATCGCATGCAGACAGCTCTAAAAATCAGAAGCTGGTGAGGAAAGGTGGTACTAAATGTAAATCCTAGCAAAACAGTGCTGGTTTCATTAACAAAGAGGCGTAAGTATGAACTGAAAGCCCCAACCCTGAATGGAACTCAGCTAACTTTTTCCAATGAAGTCAAATACCTGGGTGTCATCGACCAGAGACTAACATGGAACAGTCATATTAAAAACATTATTTCCAAGGCTACATCGGCAACCTGATATATGGTTATATCAAACGATTATCAAACCCATGGTCACCTATGCCTCATTAGTATGGTGGCCAAAAATCCAACAGCACTTGGCACAAATCAAGCTGCAGAAAGTGCAGCGGTTAGCCTGTCTGATAATCACAGGGGCAATATTCACGTGCCCCACTGCAGCATTAGAGGTAATGCTGAATCTTCCGCCACTGCACTTGTGTGTAATGAAAGAAGCGGCAAAAAGTGCCTTCAGACTTCAACAGGCATCAAACTTGAAGACTGGAAATCAGATTGGACATCTGAAGATTCTGGAAATCCAGGTACAAGCCATCAGATATTATGCCAGCTAGGCACGACTTTGAAGTGAATTATGAAGTGGTTATAAACAACTACCATATATTCACAACGAACGGGCCTCAACTACAAAGAACGGGCCTCAACTACAAAGAAATGCATCAGTATGGTATACTGATGGTTCCAAGATGTACGAAAGGGCTGGCGTGAGAGTAACGAGTCCTAGTTTTAGGCTCTCAAAATCCCTAGGCAAAGCCCCAACTATTTTTCAAGTAGAAACCCATGCTATAGAAATTTGCGCCCAAGAATGTCTTGAAAGAGGCTTCAGGGGGGCAAAGATCTATATCTTATCAGACAGCCAAGCAGCACTAAAAGCTCTAAAGTCATACACTTGTAAGTCTAGACTGACTTGGGACTGCAAACTCTCCCTAAGACAACTGGCTACGAATTGAAGAGTTTTGGAGCTGGGAAGCTGATCAAATCAAAACCCACTGGAATAAGGTTCCAGGGCAAAGACAAGCGAAAAGGCTTCTGAGCCCATCGCCGAAGAAAGCTGAACAGCTTCTAGAGCTGGACAAGACAGATTTGAAACTGGTAACAGAACTGCTCACCGGACATGGTCCTCTGAGGTATTACCTCAAAGAAAAATGGATAGATCAGACAGTGAACTGTACCATTACTGCGAGAACTTCTCTGAAACTGATTTGAGTGGCCAGCCAAGCCAGATCCCAGATTACTTTTTGTGGGGATACACAAAAAGCAAAGCAAAACTTACTAGGTCGGAGAATTTAGAAGATTTAGGTTGAACTTTCGTTATTTTTTTTTTAAATAATCATTGCCATTAAATTTAGTATATTGAAATAGCAAAATTGTTTTTCATTTTCTTTCAACTAATCTATACTCACTGTCACTTAATTATTACCATATGGGATCTCAAAAAATATGCTATTCCCATTATAAAAAACGAATCACCCTGTATGTATTAATTATTTCTTAAAAAATGTGCAACTAAAAATAAAATTTGGCGGGTCCGTGAGTTTTTCCCACAAATTCTTCCTTGAATTTTTAACGAGTTTATTAATTTCTTTACGGAAGCAGTGTATAAAAAATAACATGTCTTACTGACTGATTATCATCACTAAACCGAAACTGCTGAAGCTATAAATATGAAATTTGGTCAGTTTCATTTTATAATGTAGACTCCCTGAGACGAGATTTTTCAAAATTCGAATCTCAAGTGGTTAAAACTACCACCTGAATATTTGAATAATTTTGAGTTAATAAAGTATACAAAGAACATATTGTGGTAAATAAAATTGCCATCATTTGACCTTCTAAAAGGTCGGCGCTGAAGTTAGCGAAGGTGAAATTTATGTCATATTCACGTCAGATTCACCGGTATTGGAAAAAGTTATTTGGAAATTAAAAATTGGGATAACAAGACATTTTGTTCAAAATGTCAAAGGGATAAAAAAGTAAACATTGCTTTAATAATGGTACTTTCTACCGATTCATCACCTAAAATCAACTATAAAGAATTTTTGAAGTTGAGTGAAATGTGGAATTTTTCTTAAAATTATATCTGCAATAATATGGATTTTTTCAATTAACTCACATTGAGGAATGAGTAGTGTTAACATAGCGCCGTTAATTGAAAAATTCTCGAAATTAACGCGGGCAAAGTCGGGGGCCAACCGGTAGGCATAAGCTAGACATAGCAACACGAAGAAAGACAGATATGTGGAATAGAAAAAAATGTGGAGGATTCAATCCTATTTTTACATTATATGTACATTTAATTCAACGTCCTTGAAAGAATCTATTTCCATATAGTTATCCACATAAATAATTGATTGATTCAACAAAAAGAGAGACACACAATCAAATAAATGCAATGATTTAAAAGAACTTTGCTGCTAGAGATTGAAAACATTTTAGTTTAAATATCAAATATTCATTATATTTTTTAAATTATTATCAAACTCAAAGAGATAAACAAAATAGGCGTCAAAATAAAAGATAAGTTTGGATGAATTCATATCATAAAAGACGAAAACATAACTTTAATTATGCAGTGGATTTGCCGCATTTTATTAATGTAAGCTCACCCAAATAGATTTACCAATTTTTTTTTCTTTGTTTGGAAGAGAAATAATTGAAATTTTAATAACGAAAAAACGAAAGTGAAAATTAATGCATTTAGATATTGTTGAGCTTGAAATTGAAACACAACTTGCATGTGTTGAATAAGGGGCACGCAAATAACACAGTATTCCCTTACTGTTTTAATACTTTGAGGATGGGCTGTAGAGAGGATTGTTTCAAATCTGAGTATATCAATCTCAGTATGTTTTGGCTGTTTTTAACTTTTTTGTGGCCTCCTTTCGAAATTAGTCTATTCATTTGTTTAAATTTTTAAATCTTCATGTGAGGGGATTTCCTCAATAAGAATGCATCTTTTCTGGGATTGCAATGGACCCGTACCTCAATTTTGGGGAATACTGTATATCATTGGATGATCCGTTTGCCACAGATAATAACCAGAACGTGTATTTACCCAAATAACTTGTCCTTCATTTTATTTTATTCCAAGTTATTTCACAATCCAGAAAAAAATTGTCTTGTGATATCAAGTTCATCACTGAGGATTAAATCTCACACAGGGAACAAAGCTCTATGTACGTTTTTTCAAATTAACATTGACTGCATCCTTTGTAATTGGATTAAGTCCATTAATGGTCCTTTGAGAGGTTTCAATTAATTCAAGCTGTGATGATCCGGACGCTTTTACTTTAAATATGTTTCCAAGTTCTTATTTTTTCAGTTTTCATTGTCTGCTGCAGCAAAAATCCCGATAATCAGTGACACGAAATGAGCATTGATATTTTGAAAAACTCGGGATTGTATACGCTAATGTTCTAGCCATTCTCGATTCACACACAGGTGATAACGACCTTTTTTGGAATTTTAAATACTTTTGAAAACTCTGTAAAGATTACGAAAAATTCAGTGAATTTTACGAAAAAATCTGTGAATTTCACGAAAAACTGTGCCTGGCAGCGCCACTTCTGGAATTTTTAACTTCTCATCAACCTCTCAATAACTGTAATATTCAAATTTAAAAGGTTGGAAGTTACAAAAATTGTCAACATTGACACTGTGAAAACCACCGGCCTCAGTTGTGAAAAATATGAGAGCAGGAAATTCTCATAGTATTTTTGGAATCTAAATATATTGATATCCAATGGATTTTTGACTGGATCACAAACAGTTTTTAGATTCATTAGAGTGTTTGTTTCTTTGTTACCTTTAAAGTATCGTTTTGATGTTCACTGTGTTTTTAGTTCATTAATTTTTGTTTTAATGAAATTATTTTATAGTTAGGCACAGTAGTTTTGATGTTTATTCAATCTACTTTGAAGTGCCTTCAAATATAATTCTTATTTTTAAGCCATCAATGGGGAATAGAACCAATGTTTAACTTAAATTCAGAAGTTGAAATGTGAAATAGGTTCCCAATCAATGTTCAATATATAAATTCCCTTGAACTTTTTTCGTATATTCCACTTTTATTAAGATATTTTCAAGTCAACTAACCTTTTAGGAAAATTGACTCAATTTAATAATTTTTATCCAAAAGGGACCGTCTGCATCAACATCATGGAATCACATTTTATTTATGTATGTTCATGAGTTTATAATTTATGATCAGTGGGTATATTGTTAACTTCTTTATAATATTTTATTTATATTACACCCTTTATAATATGTATACTTATGAATGAACTTATCTTTTTAATGTCATATAACACTAATTTAGAATGTGCTCAGACATCTATTTGTATAATATAATTACTAGAGTAATATGATATACTGATGAAAGGTTTGTCCATCACTACACATTATATGAATGATGAGTTGAGATAAGGAACTGAGTTATTTATAATCGATCAACCACTTGAAATTGAGATACTTGGCATGCATTAGAAATAAATGAAAATATGCATAAAAGAAAAAACATGCAAGTTGAACACGCCCAGTATATTCACAAAAAACATATTTATAAGGCACTCACCTATGCATGATACCCATACTGTGGCAGTAATCCAGAGCTTTGAGTAATTCATATAAATAATAGCGAATGTCGAAATCCGTAAGAGTTTGATAAAGCTGTTTAAAATCTGTGTTATTGACATGCTCGAAAATAAGAGCAGGTGTCCTCGAAACAGGATCTTTTACAACAGCTTCCAAAGTTATTATATTTGTACCACCTCTCAAATTCTCTAAAATCTTTATTTCTCTTTTTATCTTCTTCTTTTTGACAGGCTGCAAAAAAAGAACACTCTCGAATTCAAGTATTCAAGAAAGAAGCCCTTCGAAGTCTGTTTTTTGTATTTGTATTTCCATTTGGGGAAATCAGACCAAGAGAACAAACTTTGAGACATCTATACATTGAAGCTCAAAATAACATATAGTTTTATCATATTCATACATGAAAAAGGGTCACCCAGTATATTGCCCAATTCTAAAAAAATATGAATACACTGTTCCAGATCATTTAATAATACAGCGTTATTGAGAAATCCATTGATTTGGCTACCTAAAAATACTAACTGGCTTCAGACTAGAATCAAAATAGATGCCTACAGGATGAACCTTGATGAAAACCCCTCCAGGCTTATTTCAAAAAGGATTCCGAATCTAAACCAACAAATTTGAGAGAAGAAGTAATTAACAATGATCTATTCATTTTGAATTATTTCAAAATGTTCTATGACAATAAAGCATTTCTGATTCTGAATACTGTCAAATTGTATATTTCAGCTTTTTAAATTCTACACATAGTTCTGAACTCAAAATATCTAGCATATACTATTGCTAAAACGTACTATTTCAGAAGGATGTGGTTCAATTGAGGCATTGTATGTTAGTGGTGTAAAAATATCAGTACTTAAAAAATTGTGTCTTTCAAATGGCTTTATCAATTAGTTAGTTCGAAGTCTTTTTTATCGTAGGGATTTAAACAAAATTCATATCCATAAAAAACTGTAATACCTTGGTCAATTTTTTGAGTTCAAATTGAATGTAAAAATGTGTTCTTTTTTCCAGTATATTCGGAATTGAAGGCAAGTTCAAAATATTTCAGATGAGTAGATTACTTTTAATGACCCCTGTTTCAAGTTTTCAGATTTCGGTAAATTTGCTGTATTTGGGGTCCACATCTGATCTCAATAATTTTAGGGGTACTCACGTAATTCTGCCTTCTAAATAAGAATCTGCAATCAAAACTTCGAATACTCTTGAATACTTCAGAGTTATGGTCCTTCAAAAGTCAACTAGGGTCTTTTTTCACAGTAAAAACAGTTTTAAATGAATTTTGTCAATATTTATAACAAATACTTTCTAATGTATCCTTCTGATATACACCGAAAAAAAATATTTTACGAAAAATTAGTGTTTTTAATCAAGTCGAATTTAGCCGCCTCCAAAATCACGTCCTTTTCCAACTAAAGGAGGTTATAAACACAACTATATGAAAGAAGGCAGATTTTTGCTAAAATAACCTTATTAAAAGATTTGAAATGTATCAGAGAGGTACATTGAAAGGTGAAAATGGTATAAAATCATGAAATATTTTATTAGAATTGTTTTGATTGCAAAAAAAGGAACAAAAATGGCCATAGTTGGCTTTTAAAGGACTATAACTATGAAATTATTCTAGAGTGTCAAGTTTTAATTGCAGATCCATATTCAGAATGCCCCAAAAATCATCAAGATCACAGGTTAGGTTAGGTCTCAGATCAGAGGTGGAACCCAGATACTGCAAATTTACCCATTTTACCCAGATTTCAATTTGAAGTCCTTTTTGAAATCAAGAATCACCCTGTATTGATAAACTGAATGATTCACTGGTTATACTAAATGTAAAAAAATACATAAATAAAAAGGCTTCAATTTGATGTACGATTATTCAAATCCGATTTCAACTAAACTGAAAACATTAATTCAGGTTTTTTTGTTTAGTTCCTTTTTGTTCACACTATAGAAAGCATCAAACCAAAAAACAGATTACAATTTGTCCCATATTACAATTTATCCAAAAAAGTGAGTAACAATTGAAAAACTGGATTCTTTGATAATTTCAAAGCAAATGAATGTACCGAAAAAGTCATTACAAAAACATGATTATTTTATGGGAAAATTATATAGAATATAAAATCGGAAAAGATTACCAAACTACAACAATCTGAGCATCCGATATCGAGTTAGTGATGGGTTCAACACACAGCACCAACTTTGATTAGAAATAAAATTTCCCAAGATATAAATAATACAAAAGTTTTCCATCTGTTACTGACTTTTAGGGTACCTACACAGTATTGACTCTTCTTAAGTAGCAAGAAGTCCAATTTTGAACTGAATTTCAACCAGAGGTAACAACATCTACCAACAGATAGCTTTTAATGATAATAATATACCAATAATTCAAAGAGATTATCATATACAGTGAGTTTCAAAAAGTTTGCACCATATGGGAAACTTTTTTGATTATCCATTTGTCAGAAAATTGTATTCTTGATAAAATTTGGTGCATTGCGGAAAACTAGCATTTGAGTTGTCAAAATTCTAAATTTCCATAAGGTGTACAGGGGAGAACAAAAAATAGGAATTATAATAAACTACAACTATCCTTATTTTCGACATTATCAAAAAAGTTTATTTAGAAAAGTTGTTCAGAATTAGAAACAATATTCAGATTTGAAATCAGCCACCTACCTAAGCAACAAAAAAATTGTTTTCCTATTTTTTATGGTTCTAGCCTCAAAGTACTAGTACCTCATATTCACCTTAGGTGCTTCCCTCATATTACCTTAATAATATTTTAATGCAAAATTTGGTCCAATTTATTATTTGTACTAGAATGTCAACATTTGTTGAAAATGGTTTAAATTTGTACTAGTTTTTTGGTGCAAATTTGATATTTCACTCTGTATGTATGTCCTTAATAACTATCATAATGAATTAATGGAAGAAAATAATTAAATAAATTATTTAATGCTAAACAATTAAATAATACAAATCTGCAAGTTTACGATCACTTTAATCATAGTGTTACCTCAAAGGGAAGTCCTAATTTATGTATTAAACATAAAGAAAAACCAAATTACAAAAACGTTCAGAAACCTGAATAATAAATCATTGAATCCTTAAATGTCTTCCTTCCATCCCCAAACATTTTATTGTTCGTGCACAAAATTCTTCAATGACATTTTTTGTTAAAGATTTCGGTATACTGATACAACATTCCCCCCTAATAACATTTTCTAATTCATCGATATTTTGAAATGGTCTTCCTTTTCCTTAGGCCCCATAGAAAAAACTTTTTTTTCCATAAACATGTGTCCTCAAACTCTTTGTTACCGATCAGAGCGTTGAAGTTTCAAGATTTTTTTATTTTTTTCTTCATAGCTCTTACAGTTTTTGCGATATCAAGATTAAATTTGAAACATAGGTTACATTTTAGGGTTTACATCATCCAGTATGTGATTGTAAGAATCTACAGGGAGATATTTTTTCAGGGGTCCCTTTTTTGCCTCATAATCTTTTTGTAGTGCGCCGCTGGTGGATTCTAACATATGAAATGAATTATTTGGTTTGTTTAACAAATTTTTTGTCTCTTGTAATTTTTACCATCTGCAACCGTTATCGAGAAAAAAGAAAAAATATTTTTTTGTAATTCGCAGAGTTAATTAAATTTTTCAACGAAACAATGAAAAGAGAATTAGTGGGCTTTGACTGCTATTTTCATTTTGACGTTTAGGTTTGTTTTGAAGCATGTGACATTATTTGAAAGTTGGTGGATGTCTCATCATGTATTTGTTTAACATTAAAATGGAAAATGAACCATATTCATTTGAACATCTAGCTGAGATCCCTTTTGTTTATGGTCTGGCTAATGGGCTTCCCAACTATAGAACTTTTATAAATTCCCATCAGCACCATCGGGTATATGGCAGATTTCAGACTCCAAGGCACGATGCTGGCAGACCGCGACAAGCATCAACCCAGTAAGAGATGAAGAGATTTTAAATGTTATCGAAGAAAATCCTGGTATGAGTACTCGATAGGCAGGAACAGTAGGAGATACTTTAATTGGTCCTTTTATTTTACCGCGAATTTTAAATGGTGCCACATATTTAAACTTCCTACAGAACGAATTGCCTGCATTAGTGGAGGACGTGCCTTTACAAGTTCGTCAACAAATGTGGTTTGTGCATGATGGGGCTCCCAGTCATTTTCGAGTCATCATCCGCGATTATTTAGATACAGTGTTCCCAATCGGTGGATTGGCAGAGCAGGTCCAATAACTTGGTCCCCACGGTCCCCAGATTGCAACCCAGTGGACTTCTATTCATGGGGACATGTAAAGGGCCTAGTTTATGGTGCAGAACCAGTGCCTTCCATCGAAGTTCTTATTGAATTAATTATGGATGCCTTCCACACCGTAAGAAACACTCCCGGAATTTTAGAACGCGTACAGAAGTCTATGAGAAGAAGAGTGGAAGGTTCGATTTTATTTTAATTTTTTTTAGTATTTGTTTTTACAGATTAATCCTATCTCATCTCATTCTTTCGACTAATGTTTTACTTCCACATTTATACTTCACTTGTATACTTGTACTTTTATTTTGTTAATGTTTATTTATGACACTTTGTCAATAAGAAGCTATTCTTGGACAATAAAGTATTGATTTGATTAAGTAACCAAAGAGAGTAGACGTGTTAGCGGGTGCTCTGTGTAAATTGTTCTCAGTAGAGTGAATGTAAAAAATTTGGTATGTACAACCTTCCAAACAACTATAAAACATCATAAGCTGTCATAGAAATCCAGCGACAAGAATTTAAAAAACGGGCCCCATACACACGTCTCTTTCATAGACAAATAGTGAGTAAACCACGGACTGCGAAAGCTTTGTGGTTTCTCTTTTATTTGTTTGTCAGTCTTGATTCAAAAATATAATAATTATGTATTGAATTTGTTGCAAATAAATACATCTATTATCATTATTATTATTGTATCGCATTTTCAGCACCTTTTATAAAAAGTTAGGTTCGTTAGGTTTCTTATTTTTTAAGTAATGTTCAAGGAAACTTGTAATTTAGATCACAAACCAAATAAGTAGCATTTTTTGTTTTCATTGAGATAATATTAAAATTGTTAAAAAATTCAATTAAATGTAGCGAATTACAAAAAATGATTTTACTTTTTTCTCGATAACGGTCACAGATGCGTAAAAATTACAAGAGACAAAAAAAATTATTAACAAAACAAAGAATTAATTGCATATGTTAGTGTGGATTCATGCAGCACAAAATAACAATTATCAAATAACAAATAAGAAATAACATTTAGCAATATAAGTTGAACTCTATAGTTTTCAATGACTATGTTCATGCAGACAAATAACAATTATCATTTAAGAAATAACATGTAGAAGTTGGCCAACTTTTATCTTTTTACATTATTTTAACGAAATTTTCTTCTAGTGAGCAACTAGTACGCAGATGACCGCGGATTGGTCAAACCGATGATGAAAATAACCTCACTTTTTCTAATATTTGAGGTATTGTTTTTCTTTCATATTGTTTATTGGACATTTTGAATTTCCACTTGTTTCTTATTATCGAGGAAACATGGAATTTCGAAAAAGTAGGATTACCTAATTTAAATGCCTCGGATCTCCGTCTTGTGCGCATGCTTACTTTTTATTTCTTAATTGTTATTTTGAGTGCATGAATGCTACATTTTAATTCTTGTTAATTGATAATTGTTATTTCTTATTTGATAATTGTTATTTTGTGCTGCATGAATCCACACTTAGAATCCACCAGCGACGTACTACAAAAAAGTTTATGGGGTGAAAAAGGGCTTAACCCCTGAAAAAATATCTCCCTGTAGATTCTTACAATCACTCGGCATACTGGATGATGTAAACCTTAAAAGGAAACCAATGTTTCAAATTTGATCTTGGTATCGCAAAAACTGAAAGAGCTATGAAGGGAAAAATAAAATAATCTTGAAACTTTAACGCTCTTTAGATCGGTAACAAAGCGTTTGCAGACACACGTTTAGGTAAAAAAAAGGATTATTTTGACCTGAAAAATACGCCTCTAAAATCTTGATACTGAATTTTGAAACACCCTGTATACATTTTTCACAATGAAATAAAGTATTTTGTATCTGGAACCAATTTTGACAAAAAAAAAGTTTTTGTGACTAGGAGTCGAATCCAAGCCTTTCGCGCGATTAATTTGGTTCACAGCTACACCACCACACCCTTTCTTAATTTCCTGAGTATACTGCAACTGAATCATTTGCGGCCTCACTTGACAACCTGAGGCTCATTAACCAGGCTGAAAAAGATATAGTTCAATTCCAATATCAAGTCACTGTATGTAGTGAGCTCAAAATGCCTTGTTTAATCAATTTTGCATTGAATGAATTGAATGCATTGACATATAATTTTGACATGAGCTAGTGAGGTGTGTGTGGTTTTATCGCAAAACAATCACGAATCTACTGTGGTTTTATCAGTATAAAACATCAGGAAGACATGTATCACTATAAAACTGATCTGATTAGTTCTCTGTTTGAAATTTCGGCCATTTGATTGGTTCAGGTTAAAAAATAATGAGGGCAATAGTCAAGAATAAAATTTTCTGATAAATGGATAATAAAAAGAGTTTCCCATATGGTGCAAACTTCTTGAAACTCACTGTATAAACAAGAAATACAGAACAGAAGTTGAATTCGAACTTAGAAATTGTCGAAATTGATTTTAACAGCAATATGATCACAAATAAGTGTTATATAGCAGCACATGCAGGTAGAGTTGTTTTTTTTAAGCACCTCCAGGTTGGTTGAATACTGATGTATACATATTTTTCACATCTCTTAGTAAATAGGTGTGTGTACATTAAATGTTTATATGAATATTCCATCTACCAACTAAATAAACATTATAATAAAGACTGAGTATACTGACCTTTAATATTTTAACTACACATTTTTCATTATTTGTTACATTGATGGCTTCGAATACTTCACTGTATTTTCCTCTTCCTAGTTTCCGTACCAACTGGTAGTCGTCTTGTTGGCCCCAATCAACTACATAACTTTCGTAGTCCCAGTACTCCCTTGGTTTATGTGAGTTAACATCAGCATACACTCTAGCTCGACTAGGTACGGCCATTATATTATAAAGCACTTTATTATTTACAAAATGTCGCACATAAGCTTTGTTTCCTTCGTTACACACTGAAAAAAATAATTGATGATAATATGGGGAGGAAATATTTTGTAGTATGTATCCATCTAGTATTGGGCCAAGTTACCTTGTTCAAAACACAATTTCGCGAGTCTAGAAAATTTTATCAGCATAACTATATATCATCTTCAAATTTTTCAAACGCAATGTTGATTTTCATATTGAACCTCGTATAGGTAGGTACTCGCCATTCCCCTCATACTAGACTAGCAAGGATGGATAAAGCTACACTTAAAAACATCATACCTAATTCATTCCGGCGAAAACTTAATTATTGATATATCCAGCTAACACATAGCAACTTAGATAACTTCGCGATTTATTTATAAATTTTTCCGATCTATTTTAATTCACTTACTAAGCCGGCTTCTTAGTAAAGATTCAGAATCAAGATGGAAGGAAGTCCCATCCCGCCACGATAGACTGGATTGAAAGCTTATTTCAGTATACCGTATACCCCTCTAAAACTACATTGCACACTACAGGGGCGTACCACTTTCATGAGCACCATGTGCTCCATTCAAAATATCCCATATTATACCCTCTGCTTCCTGGCTTTGTCTTATGAGCAAAGTAGAGAAATTGTGGATTGAAAAAATCTAGAAATACTCTACCTTAGAACCTCCATTGACGAGAATTATCGGTAGTTGCGAAACATGTATTGCACACCACTGATTTTAATAGAAATCTACAAGCTACAGTGACTAACATAACAAAGGTGGCGTACCTTTATTAATGCGCGAACATTCAAATAGCAAAGCTAAACATTCCAAATTTCGGTATGTTCTGCAGTTGTATCCTATTTTTGTTTATTATTGTAATTCTATAAAATATAATTCAAACTAAAATGATTTGAGATACATCTACACGACCTTTCGGATATGAAGCACATGAAAATAAATAAGAATGAATGACGTTGTATTTGTACCAATTGTATACGACGACTCAGGATTGCCAACATTCTGCTGACTTGGTCACAAGAAGGATAACCTTTAGGTTTGTTCGTTTGCGTTGATAGCTGTTCGTATCAGATTTTGAAATGAAAATTACTAATGAGTTATTTCACTTGAAAAAAGATAAAATGTTTTGAAATAATTGCTGAATAACACCTTCGAACAAACTTTTCCAACCATTCTCTACTACTTGCTAGTACAGGAACGATAGTGGTAAATTGAAATTCAATTTATAAAATAGACTCAGATGTGTTGTGCTTACTCCTAATTCGCCATTGTTTGCATATCAAACCCAGTTGTAAGAAAATTCCAAGAATAGAATTCGTTTCACTCCTTCAAAAGTTCATGTTATTATATTTCCCGATTTTTTAAGCGTTTTACCGTGATATTATTTCAAATAATTTGGTTGAAATTATTCCGAACAATAACGTCAGTTTTTTAAATAAAAAATGTGAGGAAACGTTAACGATTTATTAATCAAAAATGCAATCTTGCCCAGAAGTACTTTGAGTTTGGTCTTCAAATACCATTTTTGGCGTCCTACTAAACGAGCTTTCTTTTATTGGGGTTTGTTGTGTGATTGTCAAAATTAAGACGCAAAAGCGAAAAAATTAGGCACCAAGAGATGTCGCTGTAAATGTCAAGATGTCCGCTCAAGCACAGCAAACTACTTCAGTCATAGCATCTGTCATGTGTGCTTCAATACTCCAAGTTAGTAATACATTGCATATTGAAAAATACTCAATAATTCAAACGTTTCGTATGCCTTTAGTTGAAATCCCCACCTCAATATCAATATTATAATCCTTGAATGGAAGTTCAATTCAAGGATAATTATATTATTATTGGAATAATAATTCCAACTCATGGTATATGAGGCGTTAAGATTATTGGGTACTACCTAATACCTAGAATCTTTGCAGACTTCAATACTCATGTGTTTGTGAGTTATCTGGATTTATTATGCTGTCTCATCGAAGCAGTATTAATGATTTTCACGTCCGAAGTGAATAATGTATCTATTAAGAAGTAAATATTAGTTATTATTTTTGTATGATCGACCTTTAATTTCTGCTTCGGAGTGTATGTAAAAAATTGTTAATTGTTTTTAACCGCTTTCTTAGTTGTTTTACCAACACTCAGAAGTTAATTAAAACGTGTTAAGATCACGGGGGCCTTACCTTTTATAGTGGGATCCGAAACCACTACTGGGGCTTTCACTGGCTATGGGAGTCGAATCGGCACCGGGTGGAAACACTGGGCACAAGACTAACCCCGTGAAAGCAGGAATACAAATTTCCTGATGGTTATCGATTCACTATGGATAAAATATTCATCACTAAAATGTCTATTGGCAAACCAGCATTCATTTTGAAATATTCTTTCGCATTTTATATTCTTCAAAAAATGGAAAAAGACGTTTTTTCGTAGAAATTCCTTAGTTTTCATCATCAAATAAGACTTAATAAGGGAGTTCCGCACAAGTTGCCAACCTAAAAAAAACCCTTAAAACTTCTTCCTTTCCAATGGCAATTGTTTTGACTTTGGTTGTATGGAAAATCGCAAATTTGATATACTAATTCCATTACTTTTGATCATGAAGCGCTTATATGTTTCCTATGTCAAATGGGTCATTCATAGAGATTTTGTGTCTTAAAACAGGGAACACTTGGTAGCGCAAAACAATGACAAGAGTTTTTGTAAAGTTCTTGTTCTGTGTCTACTGATAAAGAAGAAAACTTTGAAGCCCCTATTAGGCAATCCATCGATTTGTCAAAACGAAAGCAATATGGCGGCTATTGGCACACATTGTAATCCGTCATAAGCGACCATAGTGGTAAAAGTGTTCATTTTGTGATTTTCTGTGCGAATTTGAATCATATAGAACTCTTGTCTATGATTTGAATAGTTTTTTCAATTTTGGATTATAATTCGTGCTTCAACTGAAGAAAAATGCCCCTTACTTGCATTGTAGTTAACTGTGGGTCTCGTCACGACAGGGATAGAGTCGTGTTTCACTCGGTGCCTACAGTTTCAAATCATAAGTTTTTGACCAGTAAAAATGATTAATCGAGGAGGAGAAGAGCTCTATGGTTAGCTGCAATCAATCGAGATCTTACGGATTCAAAAATCAAGTATCAGAGAGGCAGACATACCCTGTGTGCACATTCATGATAATATTCATCATTCGCCCATGGATTTAACTTCAGACTTTTGTGATTCGATTTGTTCCTACGATTACTTGTATGATTTGGCCTACTTGTATATCTCTGAACTATTGTACATTAGGGAGTCCCATTTCAAATAAAGTTCATATATATTTTCCACTTCAAATAATGTTCATATATATGTACCTACCCCCTCAAAAACATTCTTATAGGTATTGTTATTGAATTACTGGAATACAAATTTTCTTTAGGATTCTGGAGACTCAATGAATAAAAATATTTAGAAATATGTCTTTCAATCTCAACCCTCCCTTTATAAATTTTTCAGACAATTATCGAAAGCCTCGATAAAGTCTTGTGAAGGGTGTTGTATTTGATTACTCTCGTTTTGGACGTCCATCGTCTTAATGTATTTGAAAAGGTTTTCACGTTTCGAATGCTTGTATCTGTAATGGGCCGGATTAAAAGGTGTGGAGGCCCTGGGGCAACAAAGGAGTGGGGGTCCCTAATTATTTTTCAAACAAGTTTTTTTTTTATTGCGGAACAAATCAAATTATTTCGACACGAGCATATGTAGGTATAATAAAATACAAGAAATAAATTAAATTACAGCGTAAACAAAGGAATTCTTGCGAGCTTTTTTCGACGAAAAATCATTGATGATTTCGGTCAAATCCAGCATCCGCAGAAAATAATTCTCAATGCTAAGAAGCGATAACTTTGATAGGCGGCTTTGTCTCATCGTAATTCGCCTATTTTTTTCATTTTGGAAAATGAGCACTTTCCAGTGCAATTTGACATCATTACATTCTCAGTTGTAATATCACAAGAGAGTGAAAATAATTCGACAGATTTTCGAAAACTTGTTGCCAGGCAATAGACAAGAGAGACCAACTGGCTCGAGTGGCTATTGCCAACAAGTTTGAGAAAGAAATCTAGATAATTATTTTCTACTATATCGAACTCTCGTGTGGTAATCTTTAGATTATTTTTTGATGTTACGATCATAAACACATTTCCTTGCAAAATTATATAATGTACTAAACCGGTTTTGATTCATTTCACACTTTTCATGCGAATTGATGACAGACGTCAAATTAAAAATATAGGTTGTTAGACAATAAAAACAAAATACCTCAAATTATTCCCGCGACGATGAATTATTTGAATTGAACGTTTCCATTGGTTTCTAGCAATGTCAAAAAATAATCACTGTAATTTCAATGTTTGAGAATGTATCTCTGAAATTTTGGTTTTCAAGAATTTGATAGTAGAACATTTTAGATAGATAGATAGATAGTCCTTTTCAGAAGGATTTACATTCGTTGCGGAATGTCATCCTTCTCTTAGACTCACACTTTCAGATTTCGAGGATTTCTCTGTTACAAGCGCGCCACTCAGCGGACACTTGTCAACGCCAATAAATAGGAAAAACAGGTATAGACGGGCAAAGTGTTTGTAGAATCGGCAGAAAAATAGTCAACAGAATTTGAACTTTTGTTCTATTATGGAATGCGCACAGGGCTCTTATAAATAATTTGATGCAATCATATTCATAAATTGAAATATTATTTTCTTTTGCTTATGATTATTGAATTTCATTGTGTATCTAGATCGCTTGTGTCATTCGAAGAATACATCGACAGAAAATCCTTCATTTAATAAAAAAATATATATATATTTTTTTAAATTCAATTGTTCTTGTTTTTACAGCTAATTTCAATACGATATAATATTTTGTATAATAGTATGATGTTTTACTTGGTGATTGTTTCTCGCATATACACATGATTCATCAGATCGAAGATTAATATTAACCATGGATTTTGACAAGAATACGAAACATGTTTTTGAATGTTTTAAACGAAAAATGAGTGGAAAAAGTGGGAGAACTGCTCTTTCGTTGTCAGATTTTTTATATATAATTTTGCATATCCTTCGGTATTTGTTAGGAAATTTTACCTAATATCTCTTAATCTGGCTCTGTCTGTTATCGTCTTCAGAGAGCTTCCAAATCTGTGCGTAACATTGCCTCTAATATAGCACCAATATGTCGACCTACTTCTGACTATACAAGAACAGTGAGCAGTACAAATACTTTCATCCTTTACAATTATGCACCAAACATCTGAAGGTTTTTAATTTGCCTTTTGTGATTACTTGACCTGAAAAAAAGCTATGTTGATTAGAAAGAACTATTATGAAAGTTTAGAAGTAATATTCTTAAATTATCAAATCAATGTCTCTTATAATACACATAATAGATCAGATCAGATGTTATAAATTGCCTCTTATGTATTATTATTCCTAATTTATAATAATTCACTCCGATGACTCAAGATTTGCAACTGTACAACATGTACATTAGAAAAAACTGCTGTCTAGGAAAAAACATACTAGACGAACTAAAATATATGAATGATTCTGACTTTTTGTTCTCACCTTCACAACGAAGCCAGATTCAAAATATGTATGGATTCTAAACTTATATAGGGCTTCATTTGCATTTGGGAATGCCGAGTAAAAACCAAATACGAAATAATATCCATATTCGTAACAGGAGGAGCACCAACAATTGAACAATTCAGTTCAGAAATATTCAGTGTGAAAGGATCTGAATCACTGATCAATCCTCAACTTCATTTAATCACTGTCGGGTAATCACTCTCCATCTGAATATTAATAATTAACCACACAAAAGCTCCGAAAATGACCAAAAATACACTTTTACTAGCGAAAAGAGTACACTGACAATTATGTTCTTATGGCGATTATCAGTTTGTGTGCCAACAACCGCCATATTGGGTCACGTGGTATGGATTGCCTAATACTCAAGACATCCACCGACATAACCTTAATCTAGACCGCTAGAGGTCATATCCCCACCACTCGAAAAATTCATCCAAATAGAATTTACGTGAACGTGTCTGAGCGAAGCGCAGAATGCACAAATAATGTCATTTCAGACATTGACATCTAACGAGGAGCCATTATGTGATTTTGATCCGTCACAGACACAAAATACGCATGCTCTAAAAGCTCTTTGATTTCTTGTAATTGGATGAATTCTCATCATACGGGATCAGCAGTCTAGATTAAGGTTATGTCGGTGAAGACATCTCTTCAACTGAAGGACAGAGATATCTTCCAAGGACACTCCATCCTAAAGAACTGCCCCAGGAATATGTTTAGGGAGTAAAGTCGTCATATTTTGGGAAACAAAGATTGAATAGGAGAATACACAAGTCAAGCAACAAGAGAAAGAAGTGGCGTTCTTCTGCGTTAAGGCTACTCTCAGACTAGGCGGAACGCGGAAATATCAAATTTTAATTTTAGGCCAATGGAAACTTTGGAATTCAATCTCAAGGTCATTCCGGCGTAAATTGTTAAATTTCAGTCAACTTTTTCTGGCGGAAGCATAAACAAGAGACAAGAGTTATATATGGCGGAAGTAATCAGCAAAAGTAAACGGTGTACTTGTATGGGTTTGTGTTCTTTTTATTGATATTCGGTCCTACAATACATAATAGTTCCTCGAATATTTGAGGCGACATACGCATATAATTGAAAAATTTATCAGAGTCATTGAGCCTCATTTCCTCAAATAAATTATTGCTTTCTCCCTGCTTCATTCTCATGTCATTAGTAAAAATCTCTCGAACCCAAAATCTCCTCTTATTCCTCAATGTTTTTTTCAGCAAATATAATTTGTGGATCAACAATTTTTTTTTATGTATTTCTCTAGCTCTTTGAGACTTGTTTTTCATTTTGACTAATTTGAGGCACATAGCTCCAATGACTAATTTCAATTTATTAGATTTCATCATGGATGGAGATCGGTATTTAATTAATTAGAGGTTAACTTTTCAAACGTTTGATGATAGTTAGCGCCAAACAGCTGATTTCGCGGTTCCGCATAGTGAGAAAGAAAGCATTTTTATTTATAGCGGAAAAATGATAAGGAATTTGACATTTCCGCGATCCGCCTAGTCTGAAAGTAGCCTAAGGTTCAAATGGTATTGTAAATAATGGACCATTCACAATAGGCCGTCGATCGTTGACAGTCGCAAAATCCATCTTCGACGGCCGACTGCACGATTCTGACTAATTAGAGTGCATCTCAATACGTCATGAACAAATTACCATCGCTGTGTTGCCAATGACTGGAAAATTTCCCTAATTCCCATCTTTTTTTTGGATCCTTCCTTATTCAGGAGTACATTGGTTATTTCTCAATATTCAATACTGGTTATCGGAAATTTTCATGGTTGAAAAAGTGGCGTATTCAGAAGACCCTCTTGAAGAATCGTAACAAATGGAAGTCTTTAGATATCTGTTACGTATACATCATGAAGTTATCTGCACAAGGCGCCAACCGTTAGAATACCTAGGGTGTTTCGGTTTTTTATCCTAGGGTCCTGTCAAAAATTATCACACCTAACCAGCGCTGCCGTTTTGAGAGTAATTACTCCATTTGTAAGCAATTCGAAAGCTTTGGAGTAATCGTGGAGTAATGACGATTTGTAAGGATTTTGTAAGCATTTTGCACTAAGGACAAAGGAATGGGAGAAAAGTGTAATCTTCTGACTACTTGTGTTTGTTTCGTGTGGCACATGGTCAATGACCAGTCATGACATGGTACAGAGCTCGTTAACTCTTCACGTTTCCCGTCTTTGTCTATAGCAGTTTGCTAGTTTGAGTTATGTGTTGTTTGTTTATTGAAATTCAAAATTGACATGACATGACATATCTGAAATATTTTCTCAGCCTCAGGCTTCTATGAGTTTTATCATTGTTTAGATTATACTGTTTCATCAACAGGTTTCAAAGCTACCAACCCAACTTCTGACCTAGCACAGAGTAGATAATGGGAAACACGAATTATTTCATTTAAATCTTTCTTTGCCTTAGTTCGATCCTCAAAAATTACATTTTCTAAAAATAATTTCCTAAATTTCAATATTTTGTAGACATTTTCAAGTTGAAAAGTGCCCCCTAATTGAATAACTTCCCCCAAACACTAGCGCCAATTGTAGTTGTTTCAGGAATATTAATAGTCAATACTATTTCTTTCAACCCAAAAATAAATTCAACCACACTTTTAATGTGATGTTTCATTATCAACTGAAAATATTAACACAACATATAAACGGAGGCAAATGAAATTATAGTTGACAGCAACTAGCGCTAAAAGTTTGAACTGTGTGTGAAGTAACGATACAAACGTCCATCAGAGGTGCTAGGAGTACGTTTTTGAATGTTATGAAAAAATTGGCATTTCAAATTTTGAAAAACACCGAAATTTTTTTCGATTTCTAAGGTCCTTGCTGAACTTTCTAGGTAGTAATCTTTATGTGCAAATACAAATATTCCAGAAAGGGGGCACATGTGTATTCCCTATTGCAATGGATATTTGTGAATATGTGCTTCTACCCTTCTAGTCTAGTTTGTTCTGGTCTCAATTCAGAATCAGTATCTATCAGAACAAGTCGACCCTCGAAATTATCGATGTATATCAAAGATTATGTATAAATTAAGTTTGTAAGGATTTTGTAAGCATTCTCAACATTCTGGGAGTAAAACTCCGCATTTTGACAGAAGCTAGTCAGCATCATAGAGAAACTAAAAATAAAGAGAGTTGTCAAACCTGCAGTAAAAGTTGGCACCACGTTTAGACAGTGGCGACATATCTCGCAACTGGCCGAACTAAATACAGTTGGAAAAACCGATTGAGATAAGGCGGGTTTTTCAAATGTGTTACTTTTATATGATTGATATGGTATTTATTTTATAAGTGATCGATTTGCCATTCTTGTATTCCGTATGAATTGTTGTATCATATGAAATACAGGAATGGCAAATCGATCACTAATAAAATATATACAGTAATCGATTCGTAGAATCTGTTAGTTCGTTCGAGTTTAAAATAAAGTTTCAAAGTAAATCTTTATTTCATGATATCAAGAACAAAATTAAAGATCTTATAAAACAAGAATAATAAGTTGAACACTATAAAAACACATTTTATTGTATCTAGGACAAGGTACAATAATAAAACTCCGAAAAACAACAAAATTAAAAATATTCTTCAGTCTTATCATCAAATCAACCAAAATAAAAACAAATTACATTTACAACAAACCTTCAATAATTTTGTTCATTTATTAGCACAAAGGAGAACGAGTAGGTATACTTAACAAATACTCCAGTTTGATGATAATCTTCGTACTTCCTCAAATGGTGATAGGAAATGGAAACTGATGGAAGGAAATAAGTATCAGTTTCTGAAAAAATTTCTGCAACTGATGGATGGAAATAGGTATCAGTTTGTGAAAAGCAGCTTATATTTTACCTTGTGAAAGAATATTTCGAGGAATTTCAGCGTCAACTCGAATAACAAAACATTCCATTTTCGACGTTGGGTTCATAATTCAAGTCCATAGTATAATTTCTATTATTGATTTTTCGATGTCAATTAACAGTAGAATTATTCTGAAATTATTACGTGGTTTGTCATTTTCTGACAAATGTCGAAATTGGAAAGTTATCATGTCAGTCGTCTGTTGATTGCGGGCAGCGGCTCCATGCGCGACTGGCCGTACCAAAAACTTGGTGGTCAAGATCGCCAATGTTTCAGTCTCTTTATTTTTAATTTGTCTATGGTCAGGATATTGTATACTTTCAATTGGCAGCACTGCACCTAACCAAAATGTATTCTTTTCAAAATTCAAAAAAGTACTACTGTTCGCCTAAACTTTATATATGAAATGGCTATTCCTAAAAAAGGAACCTCCAGCAAACAATTTTTTATTTATCTCGAAGAAATAGAAAATTTTCCTATTCTTAATGGATTAATGGAGCCCAACATATGCCCGAAGTTAATCTAAAATATCTGGGAAAATTTTACAACAAAACAAATCTTGTGGTGATGGGCCTATATGCACAGTGCCTACGTGGAGGAATTGAGGTTTCTCTTTCTGCGCCTTTTAAAAATGGAGACAAGGTATGTTTTGCGCTTGTCAAAACTACCAATTTAATAAGGAAACTTCAGGTGCATATTTAGCAAATATTCTAAAAGACTGGGCATACTACATGCGGAAAATGGATGGCGAGGACTATAAAGAGTGCACAGTAAAGACCATCTGAATTACTACCACCAAAATTTTGATGGAGGAGTACTATAGAAGAAAAAGTAACCCCTTTGAAGACGTAGTTGATAAAGAAGCAAGAAAAGCAAAAAGAAACGAACTTCAAATGTTTTCTGAGAAGAGAAAGACAAGCTCTACAGCATTATGCTGTAACTAATTTTAAAAAACTGGTAAATACATGCGACGAAGGAACGCCAGATGGCCTGTTGAAAAAGGTATTTCATATATTATCTTATGAACTAGCTTGGAGAGGCGGCGAGGCCACAAATAGCATGATGCATTTTTTTCAAACCTGAAATTAACATATCTGGGTACATTGATAACCAATCATAAAAATCCAGATTTATGTCTGATGAAACTTTTTAATAATTATATTGAAAAGAGACAAGATGCTCAATGTGAACAACTCTTTTCAACATCTAATCCCATTAGCAACACTTTGGCATCCAAAAAGTAGTACAAGAATGTTTCGGTTAGTCCATGTGGACCCAAAAAGCAGCAAGATAGGTCGGATTTCAATTAGAATGAAAAAAAATAAAAAAAATTACGAGCTTCTGCTGTGTCAACTTTGGCCAAATGTGGACTAGGAGAAGATCAGTTAATCAAAATAACAGGCCAGCTCAATTAGACTTTACTTGCAACTTCATGACGAACATCACGAAAACATTGTCAAAAAGATGAGAGAAGAAATTCAAGTCGTCAAAAGCTCCAGGAAGTAGTTCCCACCTAGAGGCCACTTTTACAAGTATGAGATGTAATAATTTTGTTTTTTAATTCTAATACCTTGTATTGATGTTAATAAAATTAGTTTCTGATATTTTTGTATAATTTTATTCAGGAAATAGTCTATAAAATATATTTCCTGCATGCAAAATGGCCTGAAAATGTTGCATTCAGGTTTGTTGCCTTAAAAGAAGCAGCTTTCATGCATTTTTGTTAATTGCTTTAAAAAGTGTATTACCCTGCAGGTCACTTTTTGTCAAATAACAAAAATACATTCAAACTGTTTCTAGGCAATAAACCTTCATGTACGATTTACAGCAATTTTGCAGGCACTCAACATATTAGTGCAGAATATTCCCTCAGTTAAATCAATAGCACTTGATAGCGATGTAATTCCTTTTTTTTCAGATTATATACCTTGCAGAGAATATAATTAAAAAAACAAGTAATGAGACAGATTAATAGTGATGAAAATTATAATAATCATTCATTTTCATTTATAGCTTGAATTATCAATGACAATTTCAAGTGATCCATCAATGCATATTTTCTTCCAAAAGACTAAAATAGTATATTTTGGAGTTTCATAAATGGTGTCTGATCAACACAAACCCTTACAACAGTCAAGAACCAACATCTGAAATAATAGTCCAGAGTACTATTTCAATAATCTGTTCTTGACAAAGAATGGTCTCCTGAATAGAGATATTGGTTTTTTGCCAAAGTTGAACTGACATTGAGAAATAACCAATGTTTGAAAATATTTCAACTTCCAAGTTACACCTGAATAGAAAACAGCCATGATTATTAGTTATTGAAAAATTACCTATATCCTGAATAATCCTGATTGTAGTATAGAGGATTATATTTTTTTTCATTCAAATTGACAAATATTGATGAAAGTTTTGAAGCAGAGGTCGATGAGAAAGATATTGACCATTGCTTATTTGCAAAACTTGTGAAATTCCGCCTTTGGCTGTATGATATGCAGAATTCAAAATATAAAAATAATGTATTCAGAAACGTGGCGTCTTATTGCCGAAGCAATGAGATGGGAAGGTATCAATTATACAAAATTTCGAGCAACAGCGCAAAAAGTTTCTCCACTTCGACTGCAGTTCGCTGACTGACGACCAATTGTGGATGGGTCTCCGTAAGCAGCCAACGACCAACTACCGACGGCCTATTGTGGATTCTCTATACAACCCTGATGAAATTATCACAGTTGGAGAGGCAGAAGTTTTTGAAGTTGGTAACTTGTGTGGAACACCCCTATTCAGTTTGTTGTTCACTAATGGGGTTGTTGGTGTCCCCGAATGTAAATGTCACTCACTCCGAGTTTTCCCTAAATATTTTGTATCATTTGCAAATACTCTTTGTTATTTGTCTGTAGCCATACCAATTTCACTTTGCTCATGGGCTCCTACCTGAATCCTTATTTATCCAATTTTTATTATTTCACTCGTGAAAAACGGTTACTTACATAAATAAGTTGTCCTTATTCCGTAGGTTAACAAAATATGACTTTTTATAGAAGATGGATTGCATTCAACTTGGACTGCCAAGTAAGGTTGTATATTTTTTTTTGCGCATGCGTAATTCAGGTTAGGTAAAGCTAGGTAGAATTTGTATTGCTAGACCAAAGTTTTTGATTTTATCCATTTCTACGACTTAACAATGGCGTAACTGCCGAAATTGTGAATTTTGTTCAAATGTCTATATAGAGAAAGTAAGGTACAAATCGTTCAAGTCTGATTCTCGATTTGAAGCGAACGGATCACAATTTTTTTTTTCGCTTTGATAATTAACGAACAAGGAGCAGATTGGATGGAGGAAATGGATGTGATTTATAGAACGCTATACGAACGAAATTTGCATTCAGATATGTGAAAGCTAAACGTACCTATGAACCTAGATATCTTCGAACTACAGTCGTATACGAAAATGTATTGCTTTTGTTTTTTCACTTGAATATTTTCCATTAATACATTTATTTTTACTTGTATGAAACTATCACGTATGGTTCAAGAATACCACCCTTGTTCATCAAACATTTGCCAAGCTAACAGAACGTTCTTTCAATTATAAAAAAGTGTGGAATAGTGTTGCATAAACAAAGGTGGAAGTATCTGTTGTATTGTGTTGAAAAAGAGATAGACTCATTTCAGGGCAGCTGGTTGCTATACTTTGCTGCAAATAAAGTTGTTCTGTGCCTACACAGTGCATAAATCAGTAGACTCAGTACTGACACTCCTTGGTGAGGAAAATTACACGCATACTTTGGTGCATGTGAGGTCGCCATTATACGCCGTAAGACAGAACGGTATAAGCCAACATGTAACTCCGCGAAATTATCCTTTCTTCAATCATGTTAAATACTGCTCGAAGATTTCACCGAGGGGGGTCGCCTGCCCCTCCTAACGTTTTTAGAAAAATACATATCGAAAATAAAATTTAAAAAAATACTTAAAAAACGTAAAATAAAAAATAAAATTTTTTGATATCAAAATCATATTTTTAGGACGTACCGTTTAGACGGTAGGATTTTTTAAGGGTTTTAATTTTCGAAAAATATTTTTTTAAATTATTTTTATCACTTTTTAAAATATGAAAATATATTCATCGAATGTAAAATAAAAAATGAATTTTTTTTATATCAAAATCATATTTTTAGGACGTACCGTTTAGACGGTAGGATTTTTTTAAGGGTTTTAATTTTCGAAAAATATATTTTTTAATTATTTTCATCACTTTTTTAAATATGAAAATATATTCATCGAATGTAAAATAAATAATGAAATTTTTTGATATCA
Source organism: Gonioctena quinquepunctata (assembly GCA_018342105.1). Taxonomy (NCBI): domain Eukaryota; kingdom Metazoa; phylum Arthropoda; class Insecta; order Coleoptera; family Chrysomelidae; genus Gonioctena; species Gonioctena quinquepunctata. Next base: position 129,653 of record JAFIRS010002405.1, read on the forward strand.
AAATCATATTTTTAGGACGTACCGTTTAGACGGTAGGATTTTTTAACTCGCTGCGGCCGCCGTTTCTATTAGGAGTACCGTCACTGCGGCTGCGGGAAGCGCTGTCAACTATGTTCGATTCCCGCAGTTGCGTGTGCGCAATTATATTTGCTTCCCGCAGCTAATTGCAGAACAACGCGTACAGTGTTGCCAATTGTTATAAAATGTCACGAATGGAAGGAATGTGGATGGGATGAGTATTTTGGAATTGGCAAATCAATTGATGTTCGAAATTGTATGATGTAATGTATACAGTTAATTTATTTGTTCTCTCCTCAAATTGTTATAGTTTAAATTTCAACTGACACCAAACGTATTTTATTATTCATACATATTGTGAAGAGTTATTGAAACATAAATAAAACCTCTCTGCATATAAATAAAAAATCTTTCGATAACAACAAAATTTGAACATTTTTCAAAATTTAAACTAACACAGAAAACATTATATTATATATACATATCACGAACAGTAATTATAAAACAAATAAAAAATCTAGTTTGCATAAAAAAAAACAAAATTTGTACATTCTTAAGTTTTCCCTCTTAAATTTTAAGAAAAATTCAAACACAGAAAACATTATATTATTTATACATATCATAAGAAGTAATCATGTTAGCCCCCTTTTCCTTCCAGAAGCCATTTCAACAATTAAACTACAAAAATCACCTTAATACTTCACAAACATGACAGACACAGTCACAAAACAGAAGTGGAGAGCGCCGCCAACACTGCATAAATATAGTTGATTCCCGCAGTGTAGAAACCGTTTTAGTTCATGTATTCCATTCGGTTCCTGCAATCTACCTCTTTGTATACACAGTTGTCTATATTAGCAGTTCAATATAATTAATTTCCGCAGTAAACCCCCAAACAATGCAATTAAATATATTTGACTCCCGCACTGTGGGCACCATTTTAATTTTCAACTTTATTTGCTTCCCGCAGTGAAAGGGTTAAGGGTTTTAATTTCCGAAAAATAATTTCTTCAATTATTTTTATCACTTTTTAAAATTCATTGGTTGATTGTACAATTTATATTATTGATAAATTTGTTCATTGCAGTCATTATGAAAAGTACTCAATAACACATCTACTGATATCAATGAGTGATATTTGGAATATCAAAAAATAATAGGAAATGAAATATAAATTTGTGGTAGAAGAGAGAATCATGCTACATTCAACCAATTTTTATAATTCTTCATTGAAAAATTGAATGGTTGATATATTTCGAGTTGAATTAAAACATTTGATTATTTCAATGTTCTGTTTTGAATGCTGTAGGTTGTAACTAGATGGATTTACTAAAAGACACTTTTCTTCAAAAACCTTTATTTCTTTATGTACAATTAAATGAAAATATCTTTGTTATTGCACAGATTTGCACTACTGTATGACACACTGAAACAGTTTATTAATAAATATAACATATTTATATTTTCTTTGTATAAATGCATTGGCTTCAGAAAACAATAAATAAATATAATATAAAAAGTACATAATATACAAAACAAATAGATAAAATAGATAAAAGTCATTACTCTCAAGAGGCAGTTTCTAGTTTAACTGACAATTTCTTGCCTAGTGCGATTTTTCTATTTTCAAGTATTTCTCAGAATAAACATATTTCATAAAAATATTAAGGGGCATATCTTTATTGTCATACTAACAGAGAGCTGAGTTTTGAGACCAATGTGTTTTTTTATTGAAAATGATTCAAAAGCAACTTGCAAACTATAAATTTGTATAGGGGCTTAACCTTTTCAAGACCGAAAACGAACGAACACGCAAAAATATTTCGTGTCCGTGAGACCGAAAGCGGACTTAAACGCACGGCAAGAGATCCATGTGAGGACCAAAAACGATCGACACGCGGGTTGCTTTGTATTGAGCACGTGTATTCTGACCACACCCACACTAAAAACTGATTGGTTCGGCTCTTGCTCGCCACTTTTGGCGAAGGTGTGCAGAACATGACAGCTAAGCATACTGTTCTAATAGGATTAAGTACTTTTAATCAAAAATTGAGTTACAAGTGCGTTGATCAAGAATAGTTTGAAGTGCAGAAGTGTTTATGCATGTTTACGTGTATGTTACCCGCATTTTTCAAACGAAAGTTGCAATTATTCTCTACAGTGGCGAGAAAATATATATCAGAAGAAGAAATGTACGAGCTATTGAATAATATAATAATTTGAGGCTTATTTAGAGACATTTTCCAGCGATGTTTCCTCGGAAACCGGAGAATAATAAGATAGTTCTGAAAAGGTGTGTTGTTTGCGCGAAGCAAAATAAGAGGAAGGAAACATCATACACTTGTGTACCATGTAACGTCCCACTTTGTGTCATTGGGTGTTTTGAGAGGTACCTACCATTCCGTTGTAAAATTCTAATGTATATTTCATGAACATTTCTTGTACTACTTATTAGAATGAACTCTGATTTTTCTCTTACCAAAAAAGTTTTATATGTTTTTAAGTGTAATATCACAAAATTTGTTTTCTCTCTGTAATAAGAAAAAAAAAATAGGTTGTCATGAAGAAATCTGTATAATGTCTTCAATAAACACTCCACGTCTCTGGACGTTTCGGGACTGAAGCCGGACAAACACGCACACGCTTCCCGCGTCGGCCCTGTAAGCACCGCCGGCTGAATCCGGCGCGGTCCTGAAAGGGTTAACTTGGATTGATATAAATTTATTCAAAAAGATGCTTGTATGAAACACTTCTCTTTTATCACTGAAGTCCAACACACTCCAAACTATGATTGTTATATGACACTGGAAACTCCCTCTCAACAATTTCTGATATATCTATATATCCATTATTTCAAACCTATTTCAGAGTCGAAACTACAAAATTCACAAGTATTAATTCGAGTGTGTTTAAAAGTATCCTAATAATTCGAATGCATTATATAAAGATATTCAAACTCATAGATCTACTTACTATAAGAAATGTAAACATGAAAACTTCTGAATTTGGAATGAAATATACGGAATGACCACAAAACAATGTTATCACTTCTGAAAAGATATTGCATTCACAACTAAGTGATGCCCTCTCAGATTTTACAAAATTCAAAAAAAATCCGCCACTTTTACATATATACACAATATATACATTCCAAGTGACTTCTGGACTAGACAATTCATGTATTATGGCAATTTTTCTTGAATACATTCATACATGTTATCAAATTCAATGTCCAATATATTGTGTTTAAAAATTATATATATATATATATATATATATATATATATATATATACGTAGAATATATATATATAAATATATATATATATATAATCTATATATATATATATATATATATATATATATATATGATAGTTCCATTCATAAAATATATAAATGCAACCTTAATGCATTTTGGTAAATGTTAATAACATAGATTGGAAAGTAGAAAAAAGTATCCAGTCATAGTACATTTGCAAACTTGGGCCTAACAGCACATCTAGGAACCTACATTGCATCTTACCCATATTTCATATAATAATTGAATAATTGGCACCTCAAATCAAGCCAGGTTTTCTTCTGGCAAGAGTTCTCTTATGTTCATATAGTCCATATCTGATGTAAAGAAACTCACAAGTTCGACAAAAGTTGGTCGATCATCTGCCTGGTACTTCCAGCATCGAAGAATCATACTGTATATATGATCCGGACATTCTCTTGGTTGTTCCAACCTTTTTCCTTCATCAATCAAAGTGATTGCCTGAAAGAAATATTGTAGTTCAAACATCTGAAAACTGTTTGAGAATATTTCAGAACTACTTGAGAAAAGAAACTGATTCAAAAATTTTACAACTGCATCATTAACTACTTTATTTTAGCATATTTTTGTTACCCAATGGTACCCCAGAAGAAGTCACGTTTGTTAGGCCTAAGGGAATTTTTAAATATTATATAAACTGATAGCTTGTTTCTCAATTCCACTTTGAAATTCCTAGGTTTTGTTTTCCTGTATTATTTTTTTTTTTCTAAACCAATATTACTTCAGTGCATGACTTGTAGAAGTCGTGTTTATTAGGCCTTCGGGCATTCTTAAATATTGTATAAACTGATGTGTTTTTCAATTCCACTTTGGAATTTCTCATTTTGTTGGCAGCATGGGAGATAATCATAAATATAGTGTAATAGGTTTTGTTAAAAAGAGACTTTTTACCTAAAAAGTGTAAAAGGCTTTACGGCATATTGCAACTGTTCGTCAACTTACCATTAATTTTATTGAGATTATTTCATAACTAACTGAGAAAATCAAAATGTGCCACTAAAGTGTACAATTCCATATTTGACTACTCTATTTTTGTAGATTTTTTTCTAACCCAATGTTACACCACTGCATGACTTGTAGAAGGCCTAACAGCATTCTTAAATACTGTATGAACTGTTAGGTGTTTCTGAATTCCACTTTTGGAATGAGAGATGATGATACATATAGTGTACTAGGTTATGTTAACAACAGAACCTACCGAAATAGTGTAAAAGGTTTGACAATATTCCAAAAACTCGAAAAGAACTGCAGAAGTAATATACATGGTAATTTACCTCAATATGCGGAAATTAGCCAGTAGGCTGTCCCTACCAAAAGGAGTAAGAAAAATTAAAAATAAATAATTTAACAGATTTATTAGATAATACTGAGACCGCTAGTGAATATAAAAATTGTGTTATATTGAATGGGTTTGAAATCCGAAACAATATAGGCATGGAATATGCAACCAGAATTACACAACACTCTCATACCATCATTGATCATGTTTTAGCAACAAGTAATATTGGAAAGTGTAAAACAAACATTGAATATAGCACAATTTCTTATCATAATCTATGTATTCAAAAACTAATAAGTATAATAATTGTAAAGTTCAAAAAACATTTGAGAAACTAGATAACTCAAAATATGAGGAAAACTTGAAAAATCTATTGCAAACTTCTGTGCCGGTCGATACAGTCGAAACCTTGATCCATCAAGAAGCTAAAAATAAGGCTACAAAAACAATTAAAATGAAAATTAGGGAAAATAATGATTTGATAACCCCCAGTTTTTAGAACTACTGAAAAGAAGAGACCAATTAAACAAACTAATGAACAAATTCCCGCAAGATCAACGAATCTTATGAATGAAAAAAGAAAACTAAAAACTATTTTTTTCAGAATAAGATGGAATGATACTGATGGAAATCCAAAGAAACAATGGAATTTCATAAATAATCTAATAAATCATGAAAACAAGCAAATTAGTGTAGATGCAATAGAGGTAGATAAAACATTAATAACTGATAAATTAAAAATTGTAAATAAATTTAACGAATATTTCTGTGATCTAGGTCAATCAATACTCAATAAAATCAATGCAAAACTCATAAGTAACCCACCTTCACATTATTTTGATGAAATAAATATAAAGAACTCTTTGTACCTATATGATACTAACATGAAAGAAGTAAGAGACATTTTGATGAAATGAATAAGAATTCTGCTCCAGGTAATGATAAAAAAATTTCTGCTCTGTTCAAATTTGTGGAAATGCTCTTTAAAAACCGTATCATGAACTTCCTTACTAGATATGTTGAATTAGACAAGTATCAATATGGTTTTCAGAAACAATTGAACACCCAAAGTGATACAATAGACTTCCTGAACCATGTCATAACTAACATGGATGACAAAAAATTTGTCCTAACAATATTCTGCAGGAAAAAATTCAAGCACGACGGTGTCGCCATTTATGTAATGAATAACGTAACCCCACTAGTAATAAATGTTGAGAAATTCTGCACGGAAATAACTGCCGAATTCACTGCTATAAAGGTAGAAAATACTGTCACAATCTACAGATCAACGAATGGTGATCTTGAACATATCTTGAATTCACTAGAAAATATGTTAGAATTTCTTAGGAAAAATCATACAAACATTGTCCTAATAGGGGACTTTAATGTTAACTTCCTAGTTGATAGCAAAGAAAAACAGAGACTTGAGAACACTCTAACTTCTTTCAACTTTGATGCTCTTTTAAGCGAACCAACCAGGGTATCTGACCGATCTGCTACGTGTATTGACAACGTCTGTGTGAACTTCAATGGTTACAAGAAGTTCGGTATCATACGTGAATATATATCCGATCATTATGCCCAGTACATTAGTTTGGCAGCCAGTAACAAGTCAGAAAATAAAATGCCGAAAGCAATAAGACCTATAACTGAAATGGGTATAGCAGAATTCAAACATTACATGAATAAAATCGACTGGTCTAACTATCTTGCATCAGACAATCCAGATCTTCTTTCAAAATTTATATGCGAAAATATCACTTATGCTATCGAACTTTCATTCCCCCTGGAACATATGAAGCAGAACGGCCATAAACCTGAGTGGTTCAATGAAGAATTAAAATCCCTGAAACAAACAGTTAATCAAAACAAACTAAACTATAGAAATACAGGCGACTTGCAATTAAAAAGCATATTCCACAAAACGCAAAAAATATATAGAGAAAAGGTAAAGAAAACAAAAAGAGCGATGTATGACAACATCCTAGCAAATAGAAAAAATAAAGTCAAAACGGCATGGAGAGTGGTTAATGAAATCCAGGGCAAATCGCGTTTTCAAAATCAGAACTCAAGCCTTACTGTTAACAACTTATGCGAATACAGTGCCTCTATGATCGATAATATACTTGAAAAAATTCCTCTAACTGAATCAAATGTGAATCTCAATTTAGCCAATATAAATGATGCAACTACTAAATTTCATCACATATTGAATATGGCAATAGCTTTGTTTGTACCCGTAAAAAAATTTAAAACATCCACTTACCCCAAATGATGCGGATCTATGGTTTCTAGTAAAGCAGAAAAAGTTGGCTCACAAAAATGTTATGCTCAGCAGGAGAAATCAAGAATATCAAGTATTTTCTGTGTTAGGACGTGCTTGTAAAGATCAATCGAAAATTGTTATGATAACTATATACAGGGTGTTAATGCTACGCTCAACACTAACCCAAAATATTTTTGGCAGTATATCAAAAGCAAGAAATCACTCGATAGTCTGCTGTCTACAATGCATTATGAAAATTCAATCACAAGTAATAATGAACAAATTGCAGAATATTTTGCTGAGTATTTCTCTACTGTATATGACAATTCCCTTAGTGAGTCTGATGAGCATCCTAATCTAAATATTAATTCGTATATTTCTAATTCCAGTATATCAGAGACGATGATTTTCCAAAATCCCCCCCAAACTCAGCTCAGGTCCCGACGGAATTCCAAATATTTTCCTAAAAAATTGTATTTATTCTCTAACTCATCCTCTATTCCTTCTATTCAAGAGTTCATTGGACCAAGCAGTTTATCCAAATTGTGGGAAACACAGCTTCATCATTCCAATATTCAAATCAGGAGACCAGGAAAATATACAAAATTATCGAAGTGTGTGCAACCAGTCATCTATTCCAAAATTACTCGACAGTTTAATTTCAGATCAACTCAACTTCTCGTGTAGAGAAAGTTTGTTTAATAATCAACATGGTTTCTCTCGAAATAAATCGACTGTCTCCAATCTTCTCATCTATGAACAAAAAATATTGAATGTCTTGGAAAGTAGAGGTCAAATGGATGCCATATACACAGACTTTTCCAAGGCGTTTGATAGAGTAAATCACCATATTTTATTGGAGAAGATTGGGGATTTCGGTTTTTCGGAGCACTTGGTTAACTGGTTTGGTAGTTTTTTGACTGGTCGTACACAACAGGTTAAAATAGGGGGATGCAAATCAAGCGATATATTAGTTACATCTGGAGTACCACAAGGGTCACATTGTTCACCTCTGTTATTCAATATTTTTGTGAATGATATCGGATGCTGTTTTGAAAACTGTGAACTTCTAATGTTTGCTGATGACCTGAAGCTGTTCAGACCGATAAAATCATCTAATGATCAAATTCGTCTTCAGGCTGATCTTGATAAATTGTACGATTGGTGTGTTACAAACAAATTGTTCCTCAATGTGAACAAATGCCACTATATTACTTTCTCAAGAGTTGGTAGGAAATTTGATACATCATACTAATTAAATAATCAGCAGCTAGAATATACTTCATCGATTAAAGATTTGTGGGTCATTTTTGATAAACAGCTCAAATTTGTTGACCACATAAACAAAATTAGTGTGAAATCCTCTAAAACACTGGGTTTTATTTTTCGTAATTGTTCAGGTTTTTCCATGGAAGCATTAAAAAGGGTTTACTTAGCTCTAGTGGTATCACAGTTAGAATATGCAAGTATCATTTGGTGGCTATGCCCGTCTCTTGATCATTGATTTACAAAAGGCATTCAATGTAGTGGATCATGAAATACTAATCGAAAAATGGAACCATTTAGGTATAAGAGGAAAAAGTGCAAGTATATTAAAATCGTATTTAAAGGATTGGCAACAATATGTATCTCTAAATAAAGTTAATAGTGAAATCGCGAATATAAACTGCGGAGTCCCACAAGGCTCAGTCCTTAGACCACTGTTATACTCGTTACACACCTAAATCTCAAAAAAGGAAATCTTAAAGCTCGCTATTACATATTCGCAGGTGATACCCTTCTTATATGAAGGATCTAACTTGGGGTAACTAGAAGACTTGATAAATAGTGATCTAGAACTATATGCTAAATGGCTCCTGGCAAATAAATTACAAATAAATGTGAAAAAACAGTGTATATGCTCTTCAAAAATAAAAATAAACAAAGTCGAGACCCAGATATCAGAATTAGAGATCAGGCAATTCAAAAGGTCGATCATCCAAATATCTGGGATTGGAAATTGATGACAAATTGAATTGGCACAAACACGCAGAGCATATGACAAAAAAAATTGTACCAATGATTGGAACACTTTATAGATGTCAGAGCTACTTAAATGTACTAAATAAAATTATGATAATTCTTTATAGTCTGAAATATGTGGTATAGGTTAATATTTTTTTTTTACTGTAGACTTTTGTATATTAATTAAATAAAAAAAGCATTAAAAAAAAACACAAAGGACTCGGCCAAACCGCATTCCCTTCTGTAGGCACTGGCAACAAGTGACTTTTTAATTTGTCACATTACAACATTGCAAAAATAACACACTCAATACTTTCATTCACTGCACCATTTGTGATAAGTGCCGTGAACACTTATTAAACTGTACCAATCCATTAAATTAATTTACATATGATACAATTTGAAATGAATACGCGAGCGAGCACACGAATCTATTCACCAAATGACTAACATACAAAACACATGCTGGCTGCACCAAGCAGTGGCTGTGAGTCATAATGTACGGTAATTATCAGCTTCATTCAGTAATGTATCATTGGAAGCAATATGATAAATTACCTCATATTGCTCATTCCATGTGGAAGACGAGTACACCAATTTATTTTTCACAAGTTGTGGTAAATCACCTTGTATATGCTATATTACAGTACTCACCTCAGCCCCCTTCATATCTCCATAAGGAGAAGCTCCAAACGCATACATTTCCCAAATAGTTACACCGAAACTCCATACATCACTTTTGTGAGAGAACTGCCCGTAGTTATATGATTCGGGCGCATACCATTTCAAAGGCCATTTTCCACCGCCAAGAGCCCTAAACAAACCAATACTCATTGAAATTCAAATATTTTAGATGACTAGAGAATTCTCACTTGTAGTAATCCCGTCCTGCACCTAATGCTCTGGACAGTCCAAAATCGCTTATTTTGGCTTGAACTCGACTTGCCAACAGAATGTTTCTCGCAGCTAAATCCCTGTGTACAAATCTATTTTCTTCTAGATATTGCATGCCTGCGAAAATATTAATAATGGAGATTGCAAGCCCATAGTAACAAATAAAAATTATTTCAATATACCATGTATTGATGTTTGTTTATACTCACTTCTGCTAGAAATACATCTTTTTTTCAGTGTCCAGTGAGCCGTGAAATAGTGTGAATATTATCAAAAAGGAATTTGAAAGAAGGCTGATAGATTTCAAAATCAAAATTGAAGGCAAAAGTTTCAGAAGACTCACCACATGCAATTTGCGCAGCCCAGATTCGGAATTCATAGTTTGGATTAATTCCATTCTTATGTGTTTCGATGTACTGCAATATAGAGCCCAAATGGACTAACTCTTGTACCATCATCAACAGAGGAGGTCCTAGCGACAATCCGATAAGCTTAACTACACAATGATGATTCAGTTTCATCATTAGCTGGGCCTCGCTCAAAAACTCATCACGATTCGCTTCCATCTGTTCGTTGTGCAAGATTTTTATAGCGACTTTTGTCAGTTCCCCGTTCTTTCTCAAATAAGTACCTTCATAAACTGAGGCAAATTCACCTTCTCCAATTAAGCTACCTTTTGTCAATCGATCTGCTGGAATGCAGTCATTTTCGTTTTCTAAATTGTTGTTGTTATTATTGATCGGGATGAAATCGGTTGTGAATGTTATGTTCTGGAACTGAGTAGGAAAGTATTTATTTGCAAGTGATTCTTCTAGCTTCGGCGCTACTTTAGGTACAAGTTTGCTGTTCTTCTTCTTGGGCTTCGGCATTGTTGAGAACTAGAAAAATGAAGAAAATTTAGTAGTCACATCACATTTTGATCAAACATTATTTTTGTTCCACTGGAACCCCTATGGGCCACCTACATGTCTCTCTAGAACGTACATTCAGGAAAATCATTTTTGTATTTTGGTGCAGTAACAAATTGTATACATTCATAAATTTCATTTATCCACGAGGTAAAATAAAAAAACAATTTTAATTTCAATTGTTTAAAAAACATTACATTTGACATAAGGTTTGGATCTATTGAACTTGAATATGTAAAAATATACAGGGTGTTCCATTTGAAAAAACAAAGTTGTTGGAATTTCCAGAAAAATCGGAAGTCCGCCATATTGGATTGTAATGTGTTCAAATCCGAAATGGTTGCCAAATTTCAGAGATATCCGTTCACGAATGCAGAAGTTACAGGGGTGGCCCGATATCCTGTGTCACCCGGTATACCTTATTGTCCTTTTTTTTTATATCAGTAAACTTTTAAATATGCTCCCCAAAACGGTATTCCATAACGTAACTGAGAGTCAATGAGTGCATAGTAAGCCATTTTGGCTCTGTTGAACCCTAATTCTTTAAAACTCATCCTAATAGCATAATATCCCGAGGAGATTTTACCAGTGAGTTGCTTAACTTGATCCTCAAATTTTAAATTATGGTCAATGAATACTCCTAGAAATTTAGTGTGATTTTTATTTTCCAAGAATCTATCTTCAAAAAAAAGTTTGTTAAGCAAGCATCTAAATGATATTAAATTTGTTTTTGTTAAATTAAAAGATAAGATGTTTGCATCGCACCAATCTTTAACTTTTTTCAATCGGCTGATATTATGTTGTGCAACTCACAAGTGTTATTATTATTCCAGAGTATAGTTGTGTCATATGCAAAGAGGATGAACTTCCCAGATATATTGATCTTGGTGATGTCATTCACATACAATAAGAAAAGGGTAGGACCCAACACAGATCCTTGTGGAACTCCAGAGTTCATTTCTCTTTTTTCTGAAAGTTCCGCTGTTTTGACCATTTGATTCCGTCCTGTCAGGTAAGATTCGAACCATTTGAAAGTCAATCATCTGCATCCATACCGTTGGAGCTTTCTCAGCAGTATTTTGTCAAACACAGTCAAATGCCTTTGACAGGTCACAAAATGTTACATTTTTTTTTTTTTTTAGTTTCCTCTTGAATCATTTATAATTGACCAGGTCTCTTTCATCTTATTGTGAGACTCACTAAGTCTATTATTTTAAAATAATTCTTTTGCTCGCTTGATTGTAGATCTATAGATTCTACAGTAATTATTAAAAAATACAGATCATGAATTTCCGAATATAATGCATTGACCGCAGATTACTAGAGGAAATTTTCAGACCTTTTGTCAACCATGTTTTTTTGTTTAGTTTTGATTTTCTGTTTTGGGAACGAAGCATCAAATGCAGTTATTAGGACATTGTCTGAAGACAATTCTGATAGAACCTATTATAATTTGTCCTGCTGAACAGTCTTCCATATCTACATTTGTTTTGCTTCTTTGAAGACCAGAACAACAGTGAGCAGCTAACTGCAGATAATCCAGAAGAGTTGACTGAGCATAATACTTTTTGCTCATCAAAGTTGCTACAAATATAGTCAATGAGAGAAGATGAAAATTGAGAGATACAGGTATTGCATACTTGAGTTAAAAGACAGTAGTAGGTTTTTAAGCGAGCAGTGGCTGGCGATTCAAGGTCATTATAGTTTATATTGAAATTGCCAGCTACAATCAAAGAGCAGTTTACAAATAATTCAGGCAGTATTAACTCTACGTTATTTGAGAATATATTAACATCTGAGGATATATTGATATCTGATGCACATAATATATAAATTAACCTTTTTACAATAACAGATAGAAAACTCGAAATTTTTGTCCTCCAGTAAGTTTTTGAACTTGTCAACTTGAACACACACGAAGTCATTAACAGCGGTGTTTTTCATTAGTATGGCAGTCCTTCCATGATTAGAAGACTTTTTAGAATACACCACTGAGTATTCAGGTATATTAATAGGTTCACTTTCATCACACCAGTGTTCGGTCACCAGACAGGAACAAAAGGGCCAGGAAACTCCAAGGAAGGTACCGGACAAAGGTCCAAGCAGAGACCCAGCCAAAGGTCAAAAGAGGGCAAAAGGAAAAAAGCCAAAACTTCAAGGCATCTCCACAAAAAGGCTGAGGTCAGATAACAGCATGCCACCAGGAGATCTTGTGGCAAGAAAGAAGATGAGGACGGATGGATTAACCTTCACAGAGGTCGCTTGATCGGGAAAGATTGCGTGGCAAGCGTAGGCTACCCTAGAGAGCAACTGGAGACGGAGAAGCTTAAGGCTATCCAAAACTCCATTATGAGTGCCTATGAACAATTGGCGGAACAAGGGCTGCAGGGCCGCTTCGCCAAGTGTACCCATAGGCCAGGTCACCTAACCATCAATCACCTGAGCTGATGACAGTGCAACAATGGCTGAAGGACACGGTTCCAACTCTGAGGCATGGAAGGGGGCCTCTCTTATGATCATGGAAGGAGATCAAATCCCCAAACTATGGATGTCCCGAACTAAGATGGTGAAAAAATCGGGCTTGACAGGATCCTCACCAGACTCCGCATCGGAAATAGAGGCATCTTAACACAGCTCTGGACCTTCTCAATAGACAAAGAGTCGAAGGAGGAAATATCCAAACTAGGCCTAGGCTAAAGTGCTGGCGATTAAGCCTTTTGTATCTTTTTAACAACGGCCCCATGTCACTCATGATGGGGCCAGCGCAGCCACGTGACGCTGTTTAGCGATCAACGAATTCACGTGTAATGACGCGGCGGTTTTGCCTATTCTCGGTCGGTCTGATACATTTCGGCCAAGGAGCTCTAGGGTCCCTAGGCAATTCACTCGTAGTGGGTGGGGGCTGTGGGGGTCTTGGTGTTCCAAGACTATATGATGATAATGGCTTCTATCACCAAATGCCTATAGACGGCCGTGATATGTTTTCCGCCGCTGACTGATATACCTTGGAAAAATTACTTGCCGCCTCAAAGAGGCACACAGGACTGGGGAGCAAGAACGCGAGAGCACTCAAGCCACTACAGCCACCGAAACAGCAGCAGAAGTCAAAGACGCAGCTGCAAAAACCGCAACAGGTCAGCCTACCGGAGTCAGCCCGCTTAAAAGGCCTACAGCCGAAGAGCTAGTTGACATGGAGGTAGACAAAGACAGGCAGGAACCAGGAGAAGGCTCTTGCAGGTAAATCTCCAACCTGCCAAAGCCGCTTCGGCAACGCAACGCTAAAAATGAAACGATAGATAGTGATATTGCCCTATGTAACTCAAATTTAGATATAAGTCGCTCTTTTTTAGAGACAAGAGTTCCACTGTATTTGAGTATTTAGCCAAGAGCAACACCTTGAATTTACTGTCCACTGAAAAAGACTCTTCAAAGAAATCTTTCGTTCACTTTGAAAAAAAGAGTTTCAATATAGTACATCAGAATATTCAAGGTTTAAGAAATAAACTGTCACAACTCGAATTGCTTCTAAATGATATAAATTGTGATATATTTTGTGTTAGTGAACACTGGGTCAAAAAAGACCAATTAATGTCTAGTCAAAACTCGGGTTATGAAATTGCAAATTTTTTCTGTAGAAATGAATTTATACATAGGGGCGTAGGAATTACATAAATGAATAAATAATTTTATTGCACTTTAACATTGCAGAAATGTACAAGCTAGTCACAAACAAGAAAGTATACGAACTAAAGGGTATGAAGGTTTAGATAGTCATCAACTGAATATGGCTCCAAATCGAGGAGAAATTTCAGGAGTGGCTTCTTTAATGAATTAAAGTCATTCACCTCTTTCAGAGGTGGTGGTAAATTGTTGAAAAATTTGATAGAACAGTATAGAGCGCTCCTCTCAACACAGGACAGCCTATGAGCAGGCACGTTATAATTGTTGTGTCTTGTGTTGTGTGAGTGCTGTATTCATCAAAATAGTGTTTATTCAAGAATACAAACTTAATACTTTCAAATATATATAATGCAGGTACCGTGAGTATTTCTAACTGTTTGAAATGACCTCTGCAGGAAAACTAGATGTCCAAGTTCTTGTATTATGCGAACTGATCTTTTTTGGATTTTGAAAACTCTCTCAGCATCACTACAGGCACCCCATAGAATGATACCATAGCGAGCAAGAGAATAAAAATTGGAGTAATAGAAAGATTTGACAATATTGCTATTTGCATTTTTAACTAACACCCTGATGCCATAGCAAGTCTGACTCAGCTTTGAGCATAGGTGGTCCATATGGTAGTTGAACTTTAGGGTTTCATCTATGATAATACCTAACGTTCTGATACTTTTTGAAAATGTGATTTTGTGTCCGTCCAGAACTATGTCATCAGGTGTAGGCCAATACTGATTTACTTTGAACATGACAATGTTAGTTTTACCTGGATTCATTACCAGTCTAGAGTTGGAGAACCAGTTTTCTGCAGCTGTCATTAGAGAATTCGCATTAGAAATGAGTTCTGGATAGACAGGTGCTGTGAGAAAGAGTGTGCTGTCATCAGCATAGTTAATTATAGTATTATTTTGGTCAGTAAGTGATGCAAGGTCGTTTAAAAAAATTATAAATATCAAGGGGCCTAGGACGCTGCCCTCCCATAGACACATCCATGGGCTCTGACCGTACATAGTTACCTACATTATCTCTAATCTTCAGAGTGCTTTCTTTCTTGTAAGTAGGAAACCATTTTAAAGCGGTGCCTCTAATACCATAGTATTCAAGTTTAGTTAGAAGGATTGTAAAGTCTATGCAGTCAAAGGCCCTGGACAAGTCCAAAAAAATGCCACAGGCTATATTTCCACAATCTAGAGAATTATATATTTTATTAGTGAGTTCGAATAATGCTGTTTCAATACTCCTGCCTCCAAGAAAACCATGTTGGCTGTTATTGAAAAGATTTTGATTTTTGAAGAAAGTAACAATTTGTATAGATACAGCAATTTCAAAAACTTTGAGAAAGCTGAGCAAACTGATTGGCCTGTAATTATCGAAAGACTCGGTCGCTTTCTTCAAGATTTAGTAGACAAAAGGGGAAAACTCAGTTTAGGATATTTATAATTGGCAAAGGCTCAACGATGTAGACAAAACACTTCTTCAGTAGGAATGTTGAAATGTCATCGTATCCAGAGCTTCTCTTGCCCTCCATTTCATTCATTATAACAATCAATTCTTGTGATGTGACTGGAGAAAAGGAGAAACTATTATAGTTGCGGGGAATATTACATGTATATTCATGTTGAAGTGGTAGTTTATCAGCGATTAGGTTGATTGCTTTTTGGTTGAAAAAATCGTTCATTAAATTTGCACCTTCAACGCAGTTTTCGAAAGTTGGCTGATCATTCTTGACTTTTTTGCGACCTGTTAGCTCACTGATTATTTGCCAGGACGTTCTTGATTTATTATTTAACTTAGCCAGTCTTTGCTCGTGATATTTATTTCGTTCTTGCCTTAGAAGTTCATTGTATTTGATATGTGCAGCTTGGAAATAAATTTTATACTTTGGGAAGTCGAGATACAGCATTTGATAAATTTGCATTTCATTTTTGGCTGCCAGTAGTTCTGTACTTTGGAAAATAACTTTAGTTTTTTTCTCTTTTACTTTCTTGGGAGGGAAATGTTTGTTGAAATATAGTAAAAATGTGTTTATAAATATATTATACTTGGAGTCAGTCGAAACAGCATTATATACATTTTCGAAACGTTCATCTTTTAGATCAGTACAGAAATTGTTGATCGCAACATTCGAGAAGAATCTTGTTTTGTCACAGTGTGGAATTA
Organism: Gonioctena quinquepunctata; assembly: GCA_018342105.1. Classification (NCBI taxonomy): domain Eukaryota; kingdom Metazoa; phylum Arthropoda; class Insecta; order Coleoptera; family Chrysomelidae; genus Gonioctena; species Gonioctena quinquepunctata. The sequence goes on from JAFIRS010002405.1 coordinate 146,181, forward strand.
CATCACTTTGTATATTAAATGTTAGTACCTGCGCGGTATGATCAGATATACAAGTTTCTAAAATTCTAATTGATTCAGCTTTGTTCTTAGAATTTGCAATAATGTTATCTAGACATGTTTTGCTTTCTTTACGAGTAACTTGCATCACTGTCGGAAAAGCATCATATGATTTGAGTATATTCATGAATTCTTTTGAAGAGCTTGATCCCCCCAATAAGTATAGTATATATATATATATATGATAAAGTCCACACAGTATGCCATGAAAAACATTTGGAATGTACAGCTGTGAGGCTCAAAGTACATAGGGACCTTGAGATTTTAGTTATTGCAGAAGTCCTGATGGAAATTTTTAAATATTTTCAGAACAGCTCATTGAAACTCTAGAGTACCTAACTAATAAATATAGAAAATCGAAATTGGTGTTAGCTGGAGACTTAAAAATCAACTTCTTAAAAACTCTAGAAATCTTGAAGATTGTTTCAATTCCTTTTGTATTATTCCTACAATTAATTCTCCAACCCCTGGTAAAAATTGCTTGGTTAACATATGTGTTCATTTGAATGAAAGTACTTACAACAACAACACCTTTATCAGTAACATAAGTAACCATCAGTCATGCCAGATTTTAAGTATAAATATTGAACCCCAACAAGAAAACCCAAAAGTGACCTATGAAAGTAGAGATATCTTCAACTCAAATAATATTGATCGATTCCTCACATCACTCCAGAAAGAGAATTGGTATATGTTTCAGTCAAAGGAAAATATAATTAAAAAAATTGAGATATTTTCAAAGATCATTTTGGCACCATTTTGATGTTGCATTTCCCTTAAAAACAATAAATAGATCAAATAAACATAAGCAAAAAGGACTTGTACTTTCTCACTCTAAATGGTAATATCGAAATAAAGAAGCAAAAAAACTGTATAACTCAACGTTACTGGCAAATTCTAAAAATAAATCTAAGACTGCTTGAAATATCTTAAAGTCTAAAAAACTGAAACTGCAAAATAGTCTAACAATTAACATAGATAAGAGAATAGTGACCGAACCTGAAGAGGTCTCAAATTGCTTTATAGATTATTTCAATAACATTCCAAAGAATCTCATGTTATGTGCTACCAAAGGTGATATAACACTCAAATATAATAATGCTCATTCTATGTATATCTTGCCTGCCACTGAGTATAATATAATAGATATTGTCAACAATATGAGTAACTCAAAATCTGTAGGAGATGATGGAATAAATACATACATATTGAAAACATGTATACGTTTTATAGTTGAACCTCTCACCTACCTGATTAATTGTTCATTAATAGAAGGAATTTTCCCAGAATGACTAAAGGTAAGTAAAATTGTACCAATTCATAAAACAGGGAATAAAACGGACCAATTTCACTTTCCAGTCCATTTGCTAAGGTCTACAAAAAATATGTCTCAAATTTAGTTGTCACATTTTTCGAAAAATGGAATTTATTTAACATTAATCAGTTTGTTTGTCTACAAGCCAAGCTGTCACAAAGTTTCTTAACAATCTCAACCAAAATTTGGATGAAGGAAGGCTTTGGGGGTCTTCTTAGACCTGAGTAAAGTCTTTGATTTGGTTGATCATTATATTCTCCTTGCAAAACTTCAAATGTATGGTATCAGGGGAGTAGCTCATGCATGGTTTGTCAGTTATTTGAAGGGCAGAAACCACTATGTAGAGGTAAATGGTAAAAAGTCGGTATCTAGAACCTGTTTTAATGGGGTACCACAAGGCTCTATTTTGGGTCCACTCTTATATATAATATATGTCTATGACTTTTACAGCGATAACTTTCTAATGTATGCTGATGACACATCATTATTGATAACTAAAAATAATATATCAACGGTTGATAAAGCATCTAATGAAATTCAGAAAGCTCAGAAATGGTTTTCAGATAATGGTCTGGTACTGAACGACAGAAAAACGGTGCTTTTAAGATTCAATCATTCAAGGACTAATTTTGATCACAGCCTCTTGGTGAAATCTGTAAATGGTTCAATTGAACAACAGAGAGACAACATTTTTGGGCTTGAATATAGCCGAAAACTTAAAATGGAATAAACACATAGATATGATTTGCAAAAAATTGCTCCAATATCGTATTGCATTCAACAACTGTGTTGCAGTGTGAGTAAACCATTATTATTGAAATTAAATCATGAAATCTTTATTTGAAATAGGAAACATCCTAATTTACATACATTTCTAATATTTGTAATTAGTAATAAAAATATTTAATGCTAAACAAAAGAAAATACTAGAATATAAAAAAAAAGAAAAAATATAAAGAAAAAAACATAAAAATATAAAAAAAATATACAAAAATACACCTATAGTGTCACAATCATCAGAGATTGAGTTAATATATATTATACTCATGTACACTCAGTATACATGGGTAGCATAGCACACACACGCACATACACTCATACACATGCCTTCCATAATTCATCTTTTCACATGTACAGTGGTGAAATGAATTCATTTAAACGAGTTTTGAATGTGTTTAAAGACGGTGAATTTTTCACTTCATTACTATCATGCCCATTTTCACTCTAGTATCTCATATGGAATTGTGGCATGGGGAGCATCCAGCGACTGCACCAGGATATTTACAATTCAAAAAAGGGCTCTCAGGTATATTGCAGGAGTAAGCAGAAGAACTAGTTGTAGGACCATTTTTCAAAGTCTCAGAATCTAAACACTCATAGGTAATACATCTATGAGCTATTGCAATATGTTAAATCAGATCTAACAAGCTTTCAGAGTCTTAACAAATTATAAAACTAGGAATTTGCAACAGCTGGAAGTTCCATCACACAGATTGACAGTAACCGAAACATGTTCTAGACTTATGGCCATAAAAGTTTATAACAAATTACCGAATGAAATCAAGAATCTTCCTGTGAAACTTTATAACCAAAGAATCAAGGAGTTGCTCTTGGATAAATCATATTATACTCTGGATGAATATTTAAATGATAGTCTGTGGTAATATAATGCATATATGTTTATCTTTATTTCTCTCTTGAACAAATTGTTACTGACAATACTTTATATATGTATTGCAATATTCATTTATTTTATTGTTGTGCCTACTGTATTGATTTATTCGTTTGTATTGTATTGACTTATTCAATATCATCATTGATGATCTTACTGAATAAATATTATTATTATGTAGAAGATTTGACAGCGAAGGCATCTATGTGGCCCTACTGCAAGAACCCTGGCAGCATGGAGGAATAGTTGCAGGCCTATCCCCGCAACACGGTAAGGTTCTATTTAATACGAAAGCCGAAAGGCCAAGAGCTTGTATAGTCTATAGTAATAGGGTAAATTGCACACTAATACCGGTGCTTTGCACTGATGATTTTGTTGCAGGACTTCTAAGAGCACGGAAGAAGGAAAGAAGAGCTGGGGATGAGACATGTACACCACACGTAGTCGCCTATTGCGTGAACAATTGCTTACAACTCATCATCGTCAGTGACGCCCACCGCACGGTATGGGGCACGGACATCAATCAAAGAGGCGAGTCTCTATTGAATTTTATTATATCAGAAGGGCCAATAATTGCTAACATATGCATAAGCCTACTTTCGTCACAAAAAACCGCAAGGAAGTCCTAGACCTGACACTATGTTCCAGCAAGGCGAGTGACACAATTCTGAACTGGCACGTTTCGGAAGAGCCATCGTGCTCAGACCACAGGCAAATTCGCTTCGACCTAAACAATTACTCTACTTAAGTACAGAAATCCAAGAGAGACGAACTGGCAAGGATATGTAGAATCAGCCAGGGAATCCCTAAAAGGTGGTACATCGCCGGTAAGGGACGTAGATGGCATAGAACTGGCAGTGGAATAGGTAAAGGGGGCCATCATGGATGCCCACCTGGAAAACTGCCAAGAAAAAAGAAGCCGAGATACGGGCAAAAACCAAGGATAATGATCCCAGTGAACCTGTCAAAAGATTCCACAGTATTTCAAGCGGAAGTAGCAGCAATACACCACTGTATCGGAGAAATAAACAAGCCGCATAGGATCGGTCATTCCGTTGTCATATTCTCCAACTGGCAGGCAAAACATAAAGCATTGTGTGCCACACAAGTTAACTCCAAACTCGTATGGGATTGTGCCTGTGCCCTGAATGAACTAGCAAACCGTAAGAAAATGACCCTGGCATGGGTTCCAGGAAACAAGGCTTGTCAATGGCATTCTACGGCTCGGAACCCTTCTGCGGCATAGCAAAAGCAACGGTTAAGAAAACAATCAGCAACTGGGAGGAAAAACATGCCCAAGACAGAGGCAGGCAAAAAAGGTTCTCAGAAAACCATCACCTCGCTTTAGGCATACCTACTGAGCAAGGACAGAAGGTCCGTAAAGGCAAAGTAGGCATGCTTATAGGACACTGTAAACTCAACAAGCATATGAAAAACATAGGTCTGGCAGAAGAAACCACTTGCAGGTTTTGGCAGACAGAAGAAGAAACCTCCATCTATATCCTATGAGAAGGAAAAGCAAGAACAAGGTTTTCTTTCACTGAAGGGAACGGAATACCCAAAGGCAGAAAGCTACGTTGAAGAGCCATTGTCAGGGATCCTAAACATACTAAAAAGGACTAAACTCGCGCAAGTCATCTAAATATCAAGGGAACCACAATAGATATGCAAAGGTCACAGTGGAAATAGGTAGCAGGGCCACCTTATTACACATCTATCTGTCTAATATAATTTTGGTACCAAGTTTGTTTTCAATAATTTGCGAAATTCTTTGAGGGAATCAATATCCTTAATAGTTTACCATAAGATATCCCTCATCTTCAAAAAGCTTCTGGTAATTCACTATAAACTTATGCTGCCCGTGATTTCATCAGTGTGGAATTTGTTTATTTTTCCCTATTCCATATAATTGAGTTTCTTCTTGTTGCTCCATATAGCTTAGGCCTGTCACCTTTCATTTTAAAATAAATCCTACATTTCTTCTTACAAACTAAAATTTTGTTTATTCCTCCTAGTTAATTCCAGATGATGAATCAAAAAACCATTAATTATTAAGGCAATTTCACTTATATATGCCTTTGGCCTATTGGACAAAATTATATCCCAATTTTTAACTAGTTAAATATGACATAAAATTCACCATCACCAACTTCAGCGCTGACCTATTCAAAGGTCAAAATGACGTCAATTTGACCTGCCATAATGTTCATGGACACAACTTTTTCTAGTTTCAAGTTAAACCTCTACAAGAAAACAAAATAAATACCATATGATTAAATAAATTAACGTTTTCAAAGATAAAAATAATTCAAATAATCATGGGATAGTTTCAACTCCTTTGGATTCGAATTTTGAAAAATCCTTTCAGACCTACCACTGGAATGTAATCCTAGGAGAAATTGCATTCTCCTATTACCGGTAATCTTTGAGAATAATCTGTTTTATAATAGCATACTATTTTTGGTTAGTTTTTTATATATAGTTTGTTATAGTTAGGAAGATTGGTCTTATCATAAGTGAATGATAAGAAAAAAGTTTTATCTACATTTACTTTAAGTGTTCTATGGTTGAACCAATTCATTACATTATTTAAATCTGTTTCTGACTTGTTTTCCCATGAAACAGTATACAGTATCGGAAACAATTTATCTGGGGTATAGACAGAAATCCACACGAGCAACAAGGAACGCAATGATATGATAATACCACATAAACAAGAGAGACACACTGCTGTGCACCCCTCCTGTTACCCCACCCGACGCATTAACTGACCATGTGGCAATGCGACACAGCGCACAGCAACTCGACTCATTCTTGCCGAGCCGTGGTTGCGAAAACAAAAGACCGTGACAATTATTACCTTTTGAAACATGCCGCCTATTTACACAACCGCAGAGAAAGTACAGATCGTTAAGTGGTACTTTGGGGGTAATTCTGTACAAGATACTGGAAATCTATTCATAGTGGCTTTTGCAGATAGACCTGTACCTACGACTGTCTTTTCAATTATTAATAAGTTTCAGAATTTTGGGTGTGTGGCAGAAATAATTGTTTTTCTGTTAGAAATAAGTTTTTTGTTTTTATAGTCTTACAGAAATATCGTTTGCTTTTGTTTATGTTTAAGAATTTTCTTTTGTTTTCGCGGCCACCACGGCACCAAAGATATTTTGATCTACCTGTTGTCCGACAGATTGAATTGAATCCTAAAATCCTAAAAATGGCCACAGTAATTCCTCTGCACAAAGGCGGAGATCATGATTTGCCTGCAAATTTCAGGCCAATATCATTGCTACCCAGTTTTTCGAAGTTAATTGAGAAACTTGTAAAAAAACATAATATTTTGAATTCCAACCAGTTCGGGTTTCAATCATCAAAAAGTACACCAGATGCCATATTCTCGTTTCTGGAAACCCTTTATCTAAATCTAAATGACCAAGACGCTGCAGCTGCAGTATTCTGTGACTTAGCAAAGGCATTTGATTGTGTGAATCATGAGATACTCCTCCGAAAGCTGGAACTCTATGGTTTTTTTAGAGGTACTGCACTGCAGTTCGTATTTGGCTGACCGTCGTCAGACAGTGCTACTAAATGGGACAGGTTCAAGAGAAGGCATAGTGAGATGTGGTGTACCACAGGGATCGGTATTGGGACCACTGCTCTTCTTGATATATGTCAATGATTTAACTGAAGTGGACATTAAAGGAAAATTTACAATGTTTGTAGATGACACGACGATACTATGTCATAACAAGAATAGCGCAGAGCTTCATAACGATATAAGCACGGATATAGAGAAAGTGAAAGAGTGGTGTGATGCCAATCTTTTATCGTTCAATATCAGGAAAACAAACATTGTATCATTCAAATGTACTCTAAATGATGTCAATCTAGCTGATGAAGTTATCCCCAATGTCTCTGACATAAAATTTTTAGGACTACATATCGACGAAAAATCAGCTTTTGAAGGTCATATTAGTCAATTGTGCAAGAAACTAGCTTCAGGCTGTTATGCAGTCAGAATTGTATCAAATGAGCTGTGCATCACAAATGCCAGACAGGTATATTTTTCACTGATAGAGTCACACCTTCGTTATGGCATTTCCTTCTGGGGTATGTGTTCAAAAAACCTATTCAACATGGTCTTCTTACTACAGAAACGGGCAATGAGATATATATGTAAAGCCAAGTACCGGGACTCTTGTCGTCCACTATTTTTAAAACAAAAAATTTAAACTCTGGTTTGTATTTTTATAATAGAAACGGTATGCCTTCTGCATAAAAAATACAAGAACTTATTAGTTTGCTTCCCCTCATATAGTACCCGTTGCCCTAATCAGATTTCTCTTTTGAAACCTTCATCTGCTCTTACTCAGAAGTCGCTCATCTACCAAAGCAGAAAAATCTATAACCACCTGCCATTAAGAATAAGGGAGATTCGGGATCTCAATAAATTCAAAAAAGAAGTAAATAAGCTTTTGGTTGAGAAGGCCTATTATACACTGTAAGAATTCTTCCTAGATTCAGTAAGTTGAAGTATCATCGTCAAACTAGTCAAATATTGTATGTATAACTGTATGTATATCTTATTTTACAAACCTATAATTATTTTATATATTTATACTTGTTCATTTCAATATAATAATTTTTTTATGACCAGACAATGTGAAGAAATTGTTTTATATTCTATGTTCTATGTTTATACCATTTTGACCCTTAGTATATATGTATATATCTATATGTCTGTATATGTGCTCAAATATGCTTATATATTTTTATGTTTATAGGAGTTCATTTATATACCATTATCATTATTTAACGCTTTGTCTATGAGATTTTTGTATCTTCTGACAATAAAGCATGATTTGATTGATTGATTGAATCAATGATTCAGTTTAATTTGTTCAAATTATCTGATGTGAAATTATCGTCAATAATTCTTCTTCATTGCAGCGCACACATTCTCCCGACTGCTGCTGGTATGATACTGACGTCCTGAGCTGACCGCCCCTGACTCTCCTATCTCTGTGTCGTGACGTCGATATCCCTTCCTCGAGCGAGTCGAGGAGAAATTGTAATGCTCTCTCAATTCTTTACGCTCTCATGAAACCACCATACCCAAGATAAGTTCTTTCCGATACTGTATACATAAGCTGTGTCATCTGCGAATCTGATGATTTTGCCGGAGCTGTGAGATGAGATTAAGATTTTTTTGTATAGTGAAAAAAGTAATATTCCCAGAACTGTTCCTTGTGGGACACCATAATTCATTGTTTTTTTTCTTCACTTAGCTCCGTTTCGATTCTAACAACCTGAATTTTATCTCTAAGGTGTTCTTTCAATAAGGAAAGTGGTGTTCCACATATTCCAGACTCCTCCAATGACTCTCTAGTTGTGCATGATAAACTGTGTCAAATGCCTTGGAAATACGCACAGGATTGGTTTACTATCATCAACTAATGTCCTGTAGTAGATTATTTATAGCATCGTTTGTCGATAATCCCTCTCGAATCCAAATTGATTGTCCAATATTATTTGAAATTTGTTCAGATATGATGTTCATTTATTTTTTAAAGCTATTTCTACAATTTTTGCAATGTAAGATATTATGGAGATTTGTTTGTAATTATTCATTCTGTTTTCCTCACCTTTTTTTAATATGGGAATGACAATCGTTTTCTTTAGTTTACACAAAATTTTTCCACTTTCGAATATAGAGTTAATCAGATGGGTCAAAGGTCGCGCTAATTTTTTTCTCAATGTCATTTTTTCAATATTGAATTTAATTTTTTCAATGAAATATTCTGTGTTTCTTTCAATGGTTTCCATATAGTAACTTGTCCAATTGATATATATTCATCAAATTCATTGACTGTAAATGAATTTGATGGCTTTTCTCTCTGGTTCTATCGTATTATCAATTAAGAAAGGTATGCTTGCTATAGTTGCCTTGTGATCTGTTATATTTGTATCTAACACAATAGCTTTACAGTCTTCATGAATTTTATGTATTCTAGAGTCCAAAAATATACGGTCAATACAATTAATTGGGGCATTTTGCACTCAAGTATGCTTATTTATTAGAGATATGAAATTGTTTTCGCCCATTAAATCAAGGTACTCCGATACATTTTCCTTGAGTTTATCCAAATTTATAACCACAATTAAAATATGGTTTTCTAAATTTTCCTTTATTATTTGTTGCAGGTAGATGGTCAGATTCTCTATATATTTTCATCAGTCGATGGAGGTCTATAGATGCCTGTTATCATGTTTACTTTCTTAGTTTCGTGTTTTATGTTTATTTGAACTGGTTTATTTATACCAATATTTACTACTTTACTCACAAAGTTGAGGTTATTTTTCAAATAAATTCTAACTCCATCATTTCTGTTTACATCACCTTCACTGTAGTAGTGGTTGGGTTGGTGTTGAGGGAACAATGTTGGGTTTTTATTGGGAGTTTGTTTCACAGTATATTAGATCATCGGGAGTAAAGACGAGATTATCCACAACTAATTTAATGTTTCTCATGAAACAGTTTCTTTATTTCTGACGTTCTATTCCAAGTGTTTTTTGAGTATTTGATATTCCTCTCGTTGGCGGAGGGCTAGGTCTGTGATATAGTTATGATATCAATTCGATTTTCAATGGGCTGTCTGGTTTTTTCCTAGGCAATAAACTCGTCATTCACGGATGTCCAAGAGGTAACATTACACTCTGTATGTATTGTTTCTTCGTAGATTTTCGCGGGTATAATGTGTTGAGATAGTTTCTCGGGTTTCCGTCCGCGTTCTGTGTTCTTGGTCCTCAGAAGGTCTGATTTCTTGACGTTTCGGCAAATTCACATTTGCCGTCTTCAGGTGATGTCTAATTCATTCGATTGCTTTGAACTCGACTGATGTTTTCATGTTGTGTTCCTCAATTTATAGTGGTGGTTAGTCGATTGCGCACGATCGGTTTCCTTCATTCGTGCCCTGTTGCGTATAGAGCCGGAAGACGTCGTTTTTGGCTGCATTGTTGCCAGATCGCCACTGGTGTTGCTCAATTGTGCGCGATCGGTCTCCTTCGTTCGTGTTCTGCTTTGTATGGGGCCGGAAGAGGTCGCTGTTGGACGAGCCTTTGCCGGGTCGCCATGGATGTTGCTGTTGCTCAGTGAACTCTCTGCTGGAAGCGTCGATATTCCATCTCCGTTGATGTTTTGTTGTTGATTAATTTGTCGGTGGGTCAAGATAGATCGCCATATGGTTGGTAGTTTTGACAGTCATCCCTTTTGTCATATTATGTGGTCGTTTTTCGATTTCGATGGCTTCTTGAGGGAAATTCTCATCATTTGCCAATGTCGAGTGTCATTAAAGTTTATGCTGTGTCCTTTGTTAATACATGTTGGAATAGGACATGTGGTCTCCTTATTTAGAAATCTTGTGTTCCTCTTTGTGGATGTTGATTCTTCTGTTTGTTTGGCCTATGTACGTCTTTTCACAATTTCCACATGGTATTTCATAGACTCCTTGGCACTCTAGTGGTATACGGTCCTTGGGATTTCTGAGGGTAGATTTTATTGTACGGTCTGTTGTAAACGTTGTAAGGATATTGTGTCGGTGAAGAATTCTACAGATCCTCTACGTTGTACCATTCATGTATGGTAAGAATGTTTTGCCAATCGGTGGTTCCTGATCCTCTCGTTTCTTTTTGACTCTAGATGCTGCTTTGATAGTTCTCTTGCCAAGGAGTCTATGAAATACCATGTGGAAATTGTGAAAAGACGTACATAGGCTCAAAAAAACAGAAGAATCAACATCCGCAAAGAGGAACACAATATTTTATAGAAACAAGGAGACCACATCGTCACTATTCCAACATGTATTAACAACAGGACACAGCATAAACTTTAATGACACTCGGACATTGGCAAATGATGAGAATTTTCACTCAACAACAACGAGAGAAGCCATCAAAATCGAAAAACGACCACATAATATGAACAAAAGGGATGATAGTCAAAGACTACCAACCATATGGCGATCTATCTTGACCCACTGACAAATTAATCAACAACAATATATCAACGAAGATGGAATATCTACGCTTCCAGCAGAGAGTTCACCCAGCAACATCCATGGCGACCTGGCAATGGTGCGTCCAACAGCGACCTCTTCCGGCCCCATACAAAGCAAAACATGAACGAAAGAGACCGATCGTGACGATCGCACACAATTGAGCAACACTGGTGGCGATCTGGCAACAAAGACGTCTTCCGGCTCTACACGCAACAGGGCACGAACGAAGGAAACTGATCATGACGATCGTGCGCAATCGACTAACCACCATTACAAATTGAGGAGCACAACAGGAAAACATCAGTCGAGTTCGAAACAATCTAATGAATTAGACATCACCTGAAGATGGCAAATCTGAATTTGCCGAAACGTCGTGAAATCGGACCTTTTGAGGACCAAGAACACAGAACACGGACGAAAACCCGAGAAACTATCTCAACATATATATATTTATTATTATTACTCATACCTCAGGCACTGGCGGTTTTGGTCGAGGTGGAATAGGTGTTTGTAATACTGTTGGTAGTCCATCTGGCATCATACTATAATGTTCGACAATATGTTCCAAAGATTCTAAATATGGTCCATCGTCGATGAATAGAAAGCCATCCTGCAATAACTCAATGATCAACAAAATTCACTTGAAGATTATTCTAATACTAGTACCTTATTATGAATAATATAATTATAAAAACTATCATCATTGAGCAACGTAAGAACATTTTCCTTATTTCTATCACTAAATCTCACTAAATAGGCCCCATTGTTTGTACTATATTGTTTTATTATTGATTCTGCTTCTTGTCTGTCTAGAGTACCGTGATACCATTCACTTTTGATGGTTTTTGCAGTATACTTGTAGTTTTCTGAAAGATTAGTTAAGTTATTAAACATAAATTATCCAAACCCTGCTTTTTCCAATAGATTTCAGAATCGAAAAAACACTTTGTTGAAAATCTCAATAGGCTCATCTTGGAAAATATCAATTATATGTACACCACCTCTGAAAATGAATGATGAAAAAATAGATGTAAAGAATAGTCCACATGAAAACTGCAACAAAGTGTTGAGAAGTCACCCTATATATTGCCTTAGTTCATCTAAAAACTATTACAATGAATCAACATACAAACGATATCAATATGAAAAATTATTTATTACATATTGATAGCTCATTCACTTAAAAGCATTTCAATGACTCATACTCTTGAAATCCTTCCAAATGCATCATTTGGTGATTCATCAATAATGTATCTTCAATATCAGAAGAAAAAACATACAGTAACAAAATATTAAAATGCAAATCAAAGACACACAAAATTATGAGCTATTAGAGAGAGAGAGACAGATGAGAGATTTTATTTCCATAGAGTACTATATATATACAACATATACAAAATAGGTAATACATTCCATATATACATGGTCTAGGAAATAATAAGAAATATATTTATGTTAGGTCCCCAATATTTCAAGACCTACGATATTTTGATGCTCGAGATATATATGGCTGATAATATTTCGAGACGAATTTTATTGCTGCTAGCAATATATTGGAGGTGCACGTTATTTCAAGGCCTTCGTCAAATCGACCCTTAAAATATATTGTCGCCCATCATATTATTGGACGCTTGCAATATTTCAAGGCTCACAATATATTAATGGCCAATTATATTTCAAGGCTCATGATATATCGATGACTGAAGACTCACTATGTTTTGAGGCCCTCCACTATTCTAGACGCTGGCTGTATAATGCAAACAAAATATATTGGAGGATCAAAGGATCGTGGCACTCACGAAATTTTAAGGCCAAAATATTTTGGAAATTAGGACCACGGTAAAATGACACATTGATGCTAACACATAACATAACAATATGTTGAGGGCTCACGATATATTGGAGGCGCACTTTATCTCTACGCGTATTGATCCTCAAAATATTTTTTTGCCCACCATATATGGATGACTGAAGACTCAAATTGTTAGGCTCATTATTCTTTGAGGCCCCCACTATTCAAGAGGCTGGCAGTATATTGCGTCCAGAATATATTGGAGGATCAAGGGATCGTGTAATTCACGACATATCCTAGACCTAAAGAGAGCTTTCGAGACAATCGACAGGAATATATTGATATCCAAACTAGAGCAATATGGTATTGGTGGTAAAGTACTTGAATGGCTAAATGACTATCTTACTAACCGTAAGCAACGGGTAAGTTTTAAGGACAACATTTCTGCTGATGTGGTCAACGATGTAGGTGTTCCACAGGGAAGTGTTTTAGGCCCCCTACTTTTTATCCTGTATATAAATGATCTTGAGCTTTGTGCAGAATGTGAATTCATTAACCTGTTTGCTGATGACACCTTAATTGCATGTAGTGATGTTAACATTGAAAGAGCTGTTGAAAAAATGAACTCCATCTTGTTATCAATAAACCAATATTTGACCCTGAATAAACTCAAACTTAATGTAACCAAAACACAGGCGATGGTTTTCACAACTACTTATAAGTATAATTCTCTTGATATTGAACATTAATAATGAAAGAATCAAAATTGTATCAAATTGTAAGTATCTGGGATTGCTTTTAGATAATGTTTTAAACTTCAATAGTCATTTTGATTATATTTATAAAGAGATTTCGAAAAAACTATTTTTCTTCTCTCGTATATCCCAACACTTATCAACCGCAACGAAAATCACTGTGTATAATTCAATCATTCAGCCACATTTCGATTATTGCTCATCGATTGTGTATCTCTTTAATCTGAGTAAGTTGAATATGCCCCAAAAGCTTCAAAATCGTGGAATGAGAATAATACTGAAAACTAATCGCCTCACCCCTATAAGTTCAATGTTAATGACCCTAAATTGGTTTTCAGTTGAAAATAGATTGTTTTATTTCACTGTGATTTTTATATACAAAATAATAAACCACCTGGCACCTGATTACTTTCAGAAGTACATAACTTATAATAAGGATATTCATAATTATAATACACGTTGCAAAAATGACTTCTATGTTCCTAGCACGTAGTACAATGAATTCACTATTTTTCAAAGGTTTCTTGGAGTTCAATAAATTACCAGAGTATGTTAAGGCATCTGTTTCACTGATCCAGTTCAAATCAAACTTGAAGAATACATCCAAAATAAGTAATTTTGTATTTTAATGATTGATATTAAACAATTTACTATATATTTCATATTAATTTCAAAACCTAGCTGTTTCTACTATTCTTTTTTGGATGTATGTGAGTATATATATATATATATATATATATATATATATATATCAATGATGGAAGACACAAATTTCAAGGCTCACTATGTTTGATGCCCCCACTATTCTAGAGGCTGGCCGTATATTGCCTCTAGGATATTTTGGAGGATCAAAGGGATTGTGGGGCTCATGAAATTTCTAGGATAAAATATTCCGGATATTAGAAACACGATGTATTGGGCACATTTGCCACGGTATATGAATCATCACCATATTATTGAAGGCTTGCTATATTTCAAGCCTCACAATATATTGATGGCCAATGATTTTTCAAGGCTCATGATATATGGATAGACATTGATATTTCAAGGCCAACAATATATCTATGCTAAGAACTCGAATTTCAAAGATTAATTTGCTTTGAGGCCCTCACTATTCTAGAGGCTGGCCGTATATAGCGTCCAGGATATATTGGAGGATCAAGAGGTCGTAAGACTCACGAAAGTTCAAGGCCAAAATATATTTGGACATTAGTGCCACAATATATTAGGGCTATGATATTTCAAAGACTATATATAATATACTAACATTAAATAATATATTGGGCTTGCTATATACTGGGACCACAATTTATTTGAATGCCAATACCATTATGACAAAGTGAACAATATGATGAGGCTATTCTGATGTTCATGATATATTGTTTAAGAAAAACTCTCACTAGATCTATAAGGGATAATAGAAATGTCCAAAACATCATAAAAGAAACTGAGATATTTTCATTATTTGAGCAATACAATGATAGGAAAAATGAACAATCTTGTAATTTGGATGAAATATCAGCGACAATATTTCAAAATTTGGCTGATGAAGCATTACATGTGTTAGTGGAACCAATCAGCATATTGTTCATTACCGAAAAATGTCCAACCTGTTTGAAAACTGTGATATAATTCCTCTTCAAAAATTAGGGTCAACTCGATGAACCCTCAAATATTGCGTTACTTACAACTCTTTTGAAAATAATCAACTTAGTTGTGGAAAGGCTAATAACATTAATTAATCAACACAATATATTGTTGTTCTCGCAATTTGAGTTCCAAACTTATTAAAGTTCTAATGATGCAATCTTCAAACTGGCGAATGAAGTGTTTTGTGATCTTTCAAAAGCATTGGATCGCATGAATCATAGAATACTGCTCCAGAAGCGGTACTGTTATAGATTCATAGGTGTAGCAAACAAATGGCTGGCGTCATATTTCTCCAACTGAGATCAGATGGTTAAATTTAAAAATGAATTATCAGATCTTTCTAATATTGATTATTGATCTCGGTAAAATCAACATTAATAAAAAATGTAACATCTTTGCAAATGACACTACTATAACGTGGTAAGGAAATAATGATAACCTTTGATAACCTATCTCTAGGCAACCATAGGGTAATTAACTTCACCAATAATCTGGGAGTACTTAGCACAATATCAATTAGCCTATATTTATGTGACCAGCCTTTTATACCATATCATTTTATTTCATCAGATCACTTTAACTAAGGTATTACATATAATTGTAAATTATGTTTGGTATATTGTTTTAAATGTGATTGTGCCGACAAAAACAAAAATCTTACAATAACTTTTGTAAATGTTATTTCTTGTATATTTTGTAATTTCACTCTTTCATTTTTTCACAATGATTTGTCAATGAGATTTTTTCTTGGACAATAAAGTATTTTTGAATTGATTCTTTATCAGGGTGCATAATATAATCCTTTTGTGGGTGCAGAAAAAACAAATCACCATTTTCCATTGTCCAAACAACACATATTTAATTGAAAATTAGAAAAAAAAACAAATTAAAGGTATTTATCCAGTATTAAAGACTTCTTTTTCATCTCTATCCAAGAATGTGTCATTTTGTATTATATACGAGTTGAAAGTATCAGAAAATATATCAGCTGGCTTTAAAGTGAACAAAAAATATCACAGATATCTGAGAACAAACGACCAGGGCTAAACACCCCTCTCTAACCGGACATTTTGCCAAATCCTCTGGTGTTTCCAACCAGAGGTAGGAATCTTTAACGAGCTCAACATCCATGAACTTGGGACCGCCATCTTAACGTCCTCTCTGAAGGACGGCATATCTATCCCCATATCTCGTACTCATTGATATAACGCCTGCAGCTGTGAATATGCTACTAAACTGCAGTTATTCGGGACTAGATTGTCGCGAGTCTTCCCTGGCAGGTGGTCACCCATCCAAGTACAAACCGTGCCCAGCATTGCTGCTACAGATATCGATAAGACTCTCGTCAACCCGACCACCCGGACGGTGCCCTGAATGTAATATTCTCTTGGAAATAAGAAGGTGCCAGATTATGAGAAATTAAAATCATTGAGAGGAAAAAAGTATTCTTGTTATAGTGAGCCTTCCAGAGAATTCAGCTTGGGGATTATAAATTATCCATTGAAATTATTGTTATCTCTTGTTTTTGGAGTTTTTGTAATCGAGTCAATTTGTTCAGGTCGAATAGATAAAAAACAGAAGGGCAACAATGGAAGTGAGGTTGGATAATTGATTTATATATGGTTATTTTAATTTCATTCATATATATATTACCAGATATTTTTTTTTGTGAATATTTGCCAAATTATTTTCAAAGGTCTACTTGAAATCCTAGGTATTTGATATTATTACAAATGCAATGTTCATACCATCACTTGAATGTTTCAGATCATTCAAGTTTACATTAGTGGATTTATATTTTGTCGTTGTTAACATGGCTTCAGTCTTCGAAACATTCAATTTGGATTAATTCATTTGCATATATTTGCTAACTCCAGTCATTTCATTCAAAGCTCTATCCAAATTTGAATCACTACATGAAAAAAATTACATAAAAAATGAAGTTTGAAAAGGTTGCACAAGAAGATTTTACCTAATATTTCAGCACAATCAGAATGCTTGTTCTTTCTGGCAAGGTGAGCTGGTATGAGATTATCTTTATTCCTAGGTCTTGCAGGTGCATTTAGACTCAATAGTTCTTTAACAGCTTCTTTATGGCCCCGACTGGCGGCTTCATGCAAAGGAACTGCCCCTGTTTCGGTGTTTCTTGCTTGGATATTAGCACCACCTACTTGAACTAATAGTCTTGCCGTTGACGGAAAATTACTTTGGCATGCATACTGAAAGGAGACTCAATTATAAGCAATATTATCTCGATACTCCAAGCAAACATGGCAATAACTTGCTACCATATTCATCACATTTCTAGTAATAATAAAAGAGAATAAAAAGTGGTAACTAAAACTGATCATATTGCCCTGTTTATGAGCTGTAATTTTATAGACAGGTGTGAAGTTAATAAATAAAATATCTTCGTGTATTTCGTGCATATAATTCATATTTAGCAGAGCCTTTTGATATAAAATGTCATCTTCAGTGCTTGCCTGAAAAGTGAGTAAGTGGTTCGAAATCTTCAGGTAACATTTACTCGTCAAGTTAGCACAAGAAAAAGTGATACCTGAAGATTTCGAACCAAAAAAAAACACAAGCTTCACTTACTCACTTTTCAGGCCAGCGTTGAAGATGACCTTCTAGGTAGAAAGCACCCTGCTAAAAATAAATTTATATGCACGAATTATATGAATATATTTTATTGGTTATACCAAGTGCACACAGCTCCACTTCCACTTTGGGTGTGAAGTTATCCACAATCACAAAATACACTGAGAAAAATGTAACTGCACTGCAAAAATCTCTGTTCCTCGTTAAAATGACGATATAGGGCTCATTCCATTGCATGATCAAATTCTGTAGGTTGATTTATGTAGGAAATGATTTTTAGAATGCTACATCCCGAAGGCGTAGGTGTAATTGGGGTGGAAATGTTGAAAAAACGGCAGTGTAGAGTTTTTTCGTTGGCAGAATCGAATTCAGGATATTCAAATACATTACACCTGATATATATATATATATATATATATATATATATATGAAATCATTTGTCGCCCCTTCGGAGAGTGAGTAATCATTTTTCGCCCCGTCGGAGGATGTGTATTTGTGGTGGAAAAACTCAGTTTAAACGGCAGTATCGAGTTTTTTTGTTTGCAGAATAGAACTCAGGAGGTTGAAATACATAGCACCTAATATATGGAATCTTTTGTCGCCCCATAGGAGGCTGTGTAATGGGGGTGGAAATGTCTGAAAAAAATCAATATTCAGTTTAAACGGCAGTGTAGAGTTTATTTTTTTGGAGAATGAATTCAGGTTAGAATAGAATAGAATATCCTTTATTCACCATAAAAAATACAATAGTATTATAAAGTTTTGTCAAGAATATATAAATACCATAAAAACATTAAATAAACAAATGAGAGGTGAACAATTAGAATATAAATATCACTGTTTCACTAGAATATACATAACTATAATTTTTTTTGTTTTTTTTTGTGTCTACGTAGATTGTAACTTCGAAATATATTAGTTGGTGTTGAAGTCAAATGATAAGAATTCGTCGATACTATAAAAAGCGTTTTCCAAGCAGATATTCCTCATGTAATTTGTAAACGAAGCTGTATTTAAGTTTTTTATATCTTCTGGTAGTTTATAAAATAAAATAGGACCATAATAATTTTTCGAAATCGAGAGTGATTTAGTCTTGTGAATTTAATTTTAATTTGTTGTGATTGTCTGGTGTTATGTAAATGAAAATCGTTTTGATTTAGATATAAGTGAGGATTTTTTTTTTAATAATTTATGCACTAATAGACGTAAAGAGAACGTTAAATAAAATACATAGCACCTGATATATGGAATTTTTTGTCGCCCCATCAGAGGGTGTGTATTGGAGGTGGAAAAGTTGAAATAAATCAATATTTAGTTTAAACGGCAGTGTAGAGTTTTTTCATTTGCAGAATCGATTGATTTCTTTTCAATATTTTCACTCTTAATACACAACCTTTGACAGGGCTACAAATGATTTTATATATCAGGTGTAATGTATTCTAACACCCTGAAGGCGATACTGCTAACAAAATAACTCCACATTACTGTTTAAACTGAATATTGATTGAATCTTCACTGCCGTTTGAATGGAAATTCGATTTTTTCAATATTTCCAACCCAATTACACTCCCGCCTTCCGGGCGACGAAGCATTCTAAATGTTATTTCTTACATAATTCAACCTACAGAATTTGATCACGCAATGAAATAAGCCCTACATTATCATTTGAACGAGAAACAGAGATTTTTGCAGCAGAGTTAAATTTATCTCAGTGTATTTTGTGGATAACTCCACACCCGTATCTTATAGGTGCTTCAACTCACATGTAAAGGTGTGAAACCAGCGGAATCCCTCAAATTAACACTGGCTCCAGATTCAATAAGCTTCATTAAAATATCATTTTTTCCTGTCATGCTGGCAAGATGGGCAGCAGTTTGCCCATCCTGGTTCTTGGCATCATGCGGATAATCAGTTTTCAAAAGTTCAGACACCACTGTATAATTTCCTTGATGAGTTGCACGATGTAATAAATTTGTTCTACCGTGTCTCCTGGAATCAGGCGGTGGTGGATATTTAACAACATATTCGGTTAGAACCAGGTCTCCGGACAATACATTGGGTGTTACTGTGTAATGTTCTATCAACACTTCGAGCCCATGGAATTTCAAACATTTATCTGAAAAGGTATCTTATATCATCATTCTTTGAATCATCACGGATAATTCAATTGAATAGTTAGTGCCAATTTATGCAACATTGTCATAGTCACAATCACTGTCTTAATCAAAGTCCCAGTCGCTGTCTTAAGAACATTTTGTAGTTATGCATCAGTCTTTAGCATTATTTCAGCAACTGTTTTCCACGAAATTCCCAATGGCCATATTGTCTATGAAAAAGGAATCTTTTTTATCCCAAAGATGGGAAAATTTTCAATCATTTCAACAAGAGTACCCTTTCTCAGACTAATTTTTTCAGAAACATAAGTCGAAATGATTAATTTTTAATGTCATTTGTCAAATAGGTATCCATGCATATGCACATTTTATATGTCCTCTTAATCCTAAGCATAAATATTGAAATTCACCAACTTTGAAAGTCATATTCTTATGATAGTGATTGAGACTAAAATTAATAAAGTAGAATAAATGCACAGATTCAACTCGATTTTATGATTGAGACAGAGACTGTGACTAGGAGTATGATAGTGATATTGTTTCAGAAATTGGCCCTTACCCATTGAAAAAAATGCGTCTTCAGCATGTCTTCTGATCTGAAAGTGACTGACTTGGTCTTTATGAAGGACTGATAGCACATAATCTCCTGTGGAAGAGTGGCTTTCCCTGACAAGAAATAATCCGTCTCCTCTACCATCTGAAAATATTCAGAAGGCCATCAAAATGTTGAAAAGGGAAACATTCTCAATTGAAAATTTGAGGCAAAGAAGAATCGTGGATTTTTGGATTCACAGAAAAATCTTTCTATCAATATTCAATTGAGAATGTTTTCCTTTTCAACAGGAATACCATCAAGAGTTTATCTTGAAGGATGGAAGATAGTGACTAGAGTTTATCTTTGAGTCACAGATGATTCCAAATCTGATTTTATGAACACCTTGTTCATATTTTCAAACAAATCAAGCCATCAAAATATTCTGTTAATTCTTTTGTTTTGTACCTTGCATTAAAACTTTGTCTGCTTCCTCTCGTGAAAGTTTTCCATGATACCAGCGAATATCTTCATAATTTTTGTTTATTTTATTCATTGTCTGAGAATCAGCTACGTGCGAATTCATTTTATGTGTGTTATGATCATCTCATACTAATAAACTACAAACCAATACATTGCGAATAAACAATGGCAAAAATTAATGACACAAGACAATAATGACGTGAGAGGTGATCTCTCATTTTCATCTCATCTCTCTCAACTGGGGAATTCCGGAGTAGCGTTCCGAATCTATGTCGCCGCGCCTGTACTTTGTCGCATTATATTTTTACAAAAATTTAAGATTTCTGAAAAGAGACAGCTTTTCTTCCATTATAAAAAGTGAAAATACCTTGACCATCATTGAAAACTATGTTTGAATGCAAACTTTCCAATACTACATAATTAATAAAGGCCACGCAACCAAACAATATGAATCATGCACGTGCCCCTTTTCTAAAACAATTTGATTTGCACCTGAAGATTACTACTTAGAAAACTCAGTAACAAACTTGAAAGTTGAAAAATTGTTCAATATTTTTCATAATTCGAAATTGAAAACGCCATTTTTTGTCAGCACATTCAAAACGGGGCACGTTTTTATATCCAACAAATTGGTGTGGTTAAGGTGGAAAGTGGTGGACGAGACGTCCTTTTTCAATTTGGAAATATTTTGTAGTCTTTTGCTAGCGTAATTCATCCAGTTCATCGGACGAAGATTTAATGATCTCCAATGTTTATACAAAAGCCCCCAAAAACATTCAAATATACCCAATTATTTCGAAGTAATTCTTACATATTGCGATTTGGAACCCTGATTCTGAAGAGAAAATCTAAAAGTGATTTTTTTGAATTCAGATAGTTATTAGATTTTTTATTCCAGTCTTAATTAGGAACTAACATAGATGAATGAGGCAAAGAATAATGTTTTCCAAAAAGGAGTAGTTACCAGAAATCATTTGTAACATTGATGCAAGAGAGGCATCGCATTAACTAGGTCTTGAATACATTTTTGTCTGCAAAAATCTATTCAATTTTCAATTGAGAATGTTTTTTCCTTTTCAACACCTATGTGATCTTGTGATGCCTACTATTATGATCAATTAGACCTTAAGTTATCCCTAAGCGATGTTTTTGGGATTGCACGTATTTGAAAAAAATAAAATAAGTGAAGACATATCCTGACCATGGATGGGTGATGTGGAGTTTGAATTGAACCTAAACAACTGACACCTTTATCGTTATTTCGTCGAATGAGTACATAATAGGAAACACACATGATTCGGTCCTCAAAAACAACATTTTCTGAAAATAATTTCTCAAATACCAAAATTTGGTCAAAATTTCAAGGTGCTCCCTAATTCAAACTCGATTTAACCTTTACTTGAACAACTTTTTCCAAACACTAGCGCCAATTGTGGTTGTTTCAAGAATATTGATAAACAATAATATTTCTTATAACCCAAACATGAATTCAACCTCACTTTTAATGTGATATTCGATAATAAAAATATGGGTACAACATATAAATGAATATAGATGAAATTATAGTTAACAGTTCGAAACAACAAGCGGTAAAAGTTTGAACTGTGTGAAGTAACTCTGCATACGTCCATCAGACGCGCTAGAAGTACGTTTTTGAATGTGATGAAAAAATTTGCGTTTTCAGTTTTGAGTTATGAAAAATATTAACCATTTTTCCAATGTCTAAGTTTATTGCTGCATTTTCTAGGTGGTAATCGTCATATGCAAATCAAAGTATTTTAGTAAAGAGGCACATGCGTGTACCCTATTAATACATTGTACTTTTGACCTTGACAATCGAACGCACTCTGACGATTGAAGATTACTGTATGTATTTCTTATACGTCAAGTTAGATGGCGTTTAGTGTTGACTTGCATGACGTGAAGTTTATTTTATTCCGTGAATTCTGAAATCTAACCTTCTTTTCTTAACTTACTTTAGTAAGGTACGTCGCTGTTTGGATTTATCGGAAAATCTCGAAAATTGTGGGCCATCTCATCATTGTTGAAAAAACAGTGAATTAGAATATGCCCTTTGAGTGTTGATTCAATGAATTTGTGTTATATTTTTGTACGAAAATAGTGAAACAATTTTTTATTGACATTTTGTTAGTGTATCTTAGTGACATACTGAAATTTCAGATTCAAAATGGGCCGCTACGCTCGTGAACCTGACAATGCTGGAAAATCTTGCAAAGCCCGTGGATCAAACTTGAGAGTCCATTTCAAGGTATGTGTATTTAACATTCTGCTGTACTATAAATGTTTGAAATTCACATCATAACCTCAAACTTTTGTAAAACGTGTTATTGTCAGTTGTTTCTTTGTTCTAGAACACATGTGAAACGGCCAATGCTATTAGGAAAATGCCCCTGAAAAGGGCAGTAGCCTACTTGAAGAATGTCGTAGCAATGAAGGAGTGTATTCCATTCAGGCGCTTCAATGGTGGAGTAGGCCGTTGTGCACAAGCCAAACAGTTTGGTACCACGCAGGGACGTTGGCCCAAAAAATCTGCAGAATTTTTACTCCAACTGTTGCGAAATGCTGAAAGTAATGCTGACTACAGTGGACTTGACGTTGACAGGCTTGTTGTTGAACATATTCAGGTAGGTCAGTCAACTCCAGTTGGGTTCTTTACTTTTGCTTCTTTAGAGTCTACAGTATTAAACATATATTCACAACAACAATTTATCTAGATTAAATGAAAATATTTCTCCAATCTGGACCTAAAGTACATTGAGGGGTAATTTATTAAGTTGATTCCGTTTGTTGTCTGTTGCAAATAAGCTGTAACAACTACCTCTCGCTCAATGTATTTCAAGTCAATTTGACTTGAGAAACTATTGGTTTCTTGGGAGTAGAGTTTATTTGCAGCTTTCTTTTTGGCCATGTGAGTAGATCATTCCTCAAGCCCCGGAGCAACTCCAAAATCTATCCACTGCCCCCTCTTGCACCTACCAAGAACTTTGTGCAACAAGCCCTTTTTGGTTATGTTTATGTTTGAGTAGCATTCACAGATTGCAACAACTAATGTTATCTCTGGTAGCATCACCTAAAAAACATAATGATTAGTGTGGCTGAAAATAGAGAGTTACAAATAAATGATATATATTTTCGACAGCAAAGATTATGATCGGGCTCTTTCAGGTGTTACCAAAATTCAATCCCTAATATATTGTCTTAATGTTTTAGATATTTTTCGTATCACTAATTATCAAAATAAATATTTATCAGTTAAGCTTTCCAAAATTCTTATAAATGCAAACCTTGTGCACGTAAGCAATAAGTTTATAGTAATACACTTCTTTAAATGTTTTACTTGGGAGTAGCTCAGGTGCAACAATCACGATACAGCTTAGGTGCACAAAGCTCCAAAAAGAAAGCTTCTTATATGTCTTGAAGTATTAACCACTTCAAGAAACTGTAGGCTCAAGCAAAGAGGCACTTGGCATTCGCAGAGCAGGTGTCATAGGTTAGGGTCCAGTGAATATTTTTTCGTATTCCATCTGCTCATATTTTTTGGTATCCCCTAATAGTTTTTCCACTGTGCTCGTGTATACTTTCTTTAATATTTCATTTAGTATCCTATATACATGGCAGAACCATCTTAGAGGTCTTTTATTTCTTATCATTTATAGGATCTCTGTATTTCTTGTCTTTACCCTATCTCTTCTTGTTTTGCTCACAATTTTCCTAGGAAATCCTTTCTGCTGCATTTATTATTAGGCTTTTTATTATTTTCTGTTAGGTTCCATTTTCACTGTTATCATGGTTGATGGTCTTACTATTCAGATTTACTGATTACTTCTGTCTTTATCATTTTTGATACTTCCCTATAAAAAAAATATTTAATCTTGCTCTTTCAGTTTAATTATTTCCTTGTACAATCTTCTGTTACTCTCAATTACTGATCCTAAATATGTACAACTTTGGACTTGATATATTTGTTATACTATAATGGATTCTGTGCTAGTGCTTGATCTAGTACTATTAGGTTATATTGCAGATTTTCCTCATAATCCTTGACTAAGGTCATATCATTGAACAACATCCCTGTTGTTTGAATTTGCTCCATTTGCCTGTCCATCCATATCCTATTGCTAACGGCTTCATATTTGTTTTGGCTTCCTTTGAGTCCTAATCTAAGACAAGTGAGAAACCAATGGACTACCATACATCATTGTTTTATGCTGATTATTGGTTCATAATCTTTCGACTACTCATTATTAGTTCTAAGTTTGTGTTGTTTTTATACATGGCTTTGATTATTTCTACAGTATTTTTGTGTATGCCCCCTTTATCCAGTAATTTTCATGTGTTTCCTGAAAAAGTGAAACATTTGTGTATATCTCTATTTTTAAATATTTATTGATTATAAATATTAGGTATATCCATTTTTATATTAAGGCAACACGACACCTGAATCCCATGCTTTTGGTATCTCTTAATTTCGAACGATCTTTTCCATTATTTGTGTCAATCATGTTCCATCATCTCCCATGTATTTGATCATTTCTGTGGTTTTTCCTTGTTTTAGCTTCCTTATTGCATTTATCACTTCCTCTTCTATGATTTGTTGAGATTTTCATTTTTGTTTATTTCATTTTCTTCTATGTATTCTGTCTCAGTATTGGCTAGTCTTGATGTTTGTTGCAGTGCCGGGTAATATGAATGCCTTGACCATGCTACTGAAACTTGTCTCGACATGTATGGGTTGGTCTAGTAGTCAGAAGTTTTGGTTGATTGCAGAGTTATGGCTGAAGATCGCGAATTTTTGGAGGAATTTCTCTTTGCCTATGGTATTCAAAATCTTGTTGTACGTTTTGACGGGAATTAAAAGTAATACAGTCATTGAAAAGTGGAGCGATGTTCAAAGATGTCTATGTACCAAGCCTCAAAGCTATATCTAGGAGCTAAATACCGCAAAGTTACCATTAATCATTCATTTGCAATTAGAGCTTCTCTCATAGATGTATTTTATTTCTTAATTCTCCCTTTTATACTTAGTAATATATCATTGAAAAGTAAATCAGTAATTCGCAAATAGTTTCTCTAATCGTTTGGTTCTTTTCCAACTCTCACATATTTTTTTTGCCCCTACTCTTTTTCGACACTTTTAGTGTTTTAACAACTCCCACTGAAGCTTCTACTACCACAGGTTTAGTGGGCACCATTTCAAATATGTATATCTATACTAACACGTATTATGTATCTTTACAAATCTCAATGTGAATAGGACCCTTCAAATAACTTCTAATCATCTCAAATCTAAAGTTGACTTGGGCTAATAAATTGGCTTTCATATCTGAAACTATCCACAAATAATTTAATTTTTAAGGCCAATGTATTTGAATTTGATTAGTTCACTAGCAATAAATGATTCCACATTCATTTTCGGGGAAAATATTTTGTTATTTCTTCATTTTTAGGGATTAATGTTCGATCTGAACACATATGTTGAAAACAAATGACCATTTGGCCATCAATCTGGTTGAAATGTCACGATATTTGTGTACAAAGTCCTTCATATAGATAATATATAAATAAATCTTGTTCCAAGAATTATATCGAAAATAGCTGATATTGGTTATAAAATTCTTTTTTATTCAGAGTTGTTGTGGTCATTGATGTTGATAATGCAATTCCTTGAAAAATGCATTTATCAACAAATAGTTTTTTGAAAATTTATGGAATTGCAGTTTTGATGAAGAATTCAACTGGCCTTAATAATAATTTTCAATAATTGACATCGATGTGTTTTTAGCATTGTTATTAGTCTTGTTTATTCATTCATGAAATAAATGTCATTACCATTTTTTGCGAATATCTAATAAATAATGTTCTAGTTAATGGTTAACTCCTCTTCGGTATGAATTTTGAGTAAGATTGGCTTACTGATCGATTTCAATACACTATATACTCTCTCCTATGGTTGTTTGATAGTAAAAATAAATTAATGTACAGGGTGATTACTAATTATGTAAATCAATCAATAATTTCTTGTGGTATTTGATGTAGATGTAGTTAGTTCCTGATATACAAGGTGTTGTGAGTCGAGTTGAATAAGATTTACAAATTTAATTGATGTGATATTTTATGAGTGAAGGAAACTACATATACAGGGTATCAATTTTAACAAATCAGAACTCGTAAAAATATATATACTTTTACCAAAAATCACTCATATAAAAATTGCAAAATAACGAAAGTAGAAATACAATCCCCGTTATTTTGCAACTTTTATATATTCAATTAAAGATGTCTCAACAATGAGAACACCCTATATGTCCAAAACTGGTATATAATGTTAAAGCCAAAACTACTGAAAATTAAAAAAATGCCATGTTCAGTGAACAATATGTCCTATCAAGTAAATAATTTTCTGCCATCAGACTACTACTCCTAGTAAGTGGTATTTACACTGGGGTTATCTAAGTAACATTTTTGAAATATTGATGAATAATTGAACTTTATTATGACATTTATAAACATACGGAATGCTCATTCAATTTCATGCAAAGGGACCCTTGTTGCTTTTTTGTAGGACTCTATAAAGGCATTTAAATAATTTCAGTCACTTGAAGACCTTGAAAAGAGGGGGTGAAAGTTTTTGATGATTCTGTTCTTGTAGTCGACATGAAATTTTGTATGGGCAGTGAAAATGGATGTATTTCATGAGATTTTCCAGATAATTGGACTGACTTTGAGGAATCCTAATAATTGCAGTATTTCGGTTTTGTTTAAAATGAAATATGTTGGTTTTTCTTGCTAAAAAAAAACAAAATCATCAGACAATTTTTTTGGGTCATTGATTTTTTATTTAGCTACGGGGGAGATAAAGTATTATAATCTTTCAAACATTTGATTTTGAAATTTTGATATAATTGATTGTATATATGTGTGTGTGTGTATCCATTTCAGTTCTTCTTTATTCTTAAGATTGAGAGTACTTTGCTTTTTTATTTTGAAAATATTGCTCTGATTTCTTCAATTATGTCTCGACTTACCTATCATTTAAAATGATATATTGAATTTATATTTCAAAATCTCCAAAGTAGTTTTTTTATATCTTCAATAAGATGAAATTAATACCACCTACTAGACATATTATACAACAGTGGTTGTGGTGTTACCATTATTTTATCTTGGTGGTGGTAGAAACCAACCACAAATTGAATGATAATAACTTGATTGATCTTTAACTCGATTTATTTATGAAAAATGTTTTATCTTCGTTTTATATCCAGAGTAAAAGTTTTTCTTTTGAAAGGGTAATAGCTCTTTCCCCAGAATTTTTCCATGAATAATTTTTCAATTATTTGATTTTAATAGAAGATATGATAAGATTTAAATGTTATGTAAATATTTCCTTTCCCTTTAATCAAGAAATGTAGATTCATAACTCGTTAAATTTCAACTACACTCTGTTCATTCTATAAATACCCACGATAAACAAACTTCTCAACGGAAGTTTGTGTCATGTAAAACTTTTGTATTAATAATATTACAAAAATATGACTGTTGGTTGTGATAGTTGGTGCATTATTTGAAAATACAAAATAAAAGTCCTTGAAAGCTCCCGATATATATGAGGGAGATAATAATATGTTTTTTATTATGACTTACATAAGTGTATACAAGTTATTTTCTTTTACACAACTTTGTTTTTGTACCTAAGTATAAAAATATGTGCAAATATATCAGTATATCATATATAAAGATATGAAATCTATTTTCAGGCTAAAATTGTATTTATTCTGTAGTATCCCGCTACTGAATACAGATCAGTAAGATATTCCTTGGTAATTTTATGGCCATATTGTTTCCATCATAGGTATTTGTAAAATAAACCAATTATAGTATTTATTGAGTTGGACAATAATTTTTATTGGATATTGTGCATGTGTTCCCCAAGAACCATCAATCAAGTTTTCCTAAATTTTTTTTTTTTTCAAATGTTTCGGATTGCCTTTTGACATTTTTCTTGTCCAGGTCAATAGGGCTGCATGTCTGAGACGTAGAACATACCGAGCTCACGGTAGAATCAACCCCTACATGTCCTCCCCATGCCACATTGAACTCTGGCTCACAGAATCTGAATCAACCCCAGAGGCGCCCAAGAAGAGTTCCAAAAAGAAGACTACGGTTGATAAAACGAAGAGGGTGAAAGCTTCCAGTTCAGCTGCCCATTGAGTTTCTTTTTGAATGTGAACTTACATCCGTAATTTATATTTCGAAAGTGGGAATATACGATTTGTGTTACTTTTAACCACTCATAATTGTTTTTTTTTTCCTAAACACCATTTATCCCTATGATAGTTCGTCTCGGTGGAATTTAGGGGTATTGTTACTAGGAGGGTAGTATTCATATTATGCCTAATTCATAGTAAAATTAAAAACAATTTGCACAATTTTTTAATATACATATTCTATTTTTTAGTATATTAAAGAGGTAGCCTCAGTTGTTCTCTCACAGCCACCATCAATCATTTTTATTGTGAACTGATGGACTAATTGCATTACAGGCATATAGTGAAGGCGTTTTCGTATGGCGAAGAAGGCAATAAATCATTGGTGAGAAGAAATGTATATCTATATCATTTCAACTTTATCTGCTTATGGTAATAAAATGAGTGACAGCTGTTGGGCCAGCCCGAATAGGGCGTGCCTTGAGATATCTCGAACAAGTGGAAAGGGGACGTATATGTAGGATCTCACCAATGATTTATTGCATACTTTGCCATAAGAATACGTCTGCACTATAATTTTGATACACTTCATGGAAAAAAGAGCGAACATGCAACCTAGAAAGCTTGTAATAAAAAAATCGCAGTATTTATTAACCAGGTTAACTCTAGATATTTTGAAGGGGTGGTTTGGTAATCTATCCTGTATGACTTCTGGTCAACGTTCAATTATAAACCTATTATTTCTCTAACTTGCTTCTGGACCTTCAACAAACCTCGCAATTGTTATTTAGTTCAACCAACTGATGGACTATTGTAAAACAACTGTTGTGGTTTTGTAAAGCCACTATAGTGATTAAAAAATTAATTCAATGCAGATAGAATAGCGATTTGGGTAGTGAATTTCAAGCAACTTATGGCGTAGTAATATAATTGTTTGTAACTTCTGGCAACTGCCTCTCCTAGAACTTCGAGAAAGACTCCACCGTCAGACGTTTATGAGGAGTTATATCCTTGAATATTACCATATAATTAAATTTGTGTTCCCTTGGAAAATAATGGTGGATTTATGTAACACCAATTATCAAGTAACCATTAGCAATTATAAGTTGAACCATCATCTTACAATGGCCGTGTTTATGCAGGCAGGTAACGAGTAGAAAGTTGGCCAACTTTTAAGGTCTTACTTTAATTGAACCAAATTTTCTTCTAGTGCGCAACTAGTACGCAGATGATCCTGGATTGGTCCGAAGAATGATGAAAGCTAACCTAACTTTTATCAAATAAAATATTCTGGTTTGTTGTGGGTTGTGGCGTCTTTTGGAATTTTATTTGTTTGGGAAAATATACTGTAAAAATGGAAATTGATGATGCTATTTTGATCGACCTCGTTCGGCAATTTCCTGCGTGGAATGACTTGCGCGCATGCTAACTTTTCTTCCTTAATTGAATGTGCATAAATGCAATCATTTCTAAGTATAAAATCTCCAATTCAAACTCGATTTGACCTTGACTATCGAATAACTTCCAAAAACTAGCGCTACTTGTGGTTGTTTCAGGGATATTCGAAGAGAGGAATAATTCTGACTGAAGGTAATCGTCATTTTAATGAAAAATGTCTAGTGTAGCTCTGTCCACTCATGATTTTTACAGAGGGTTCGACACCGGAAAAATTACAATGATGAGGAAAATAATAATTCCCGCTGGTCAACTTCCGTTTCCGGCGTGGTGGCGAGTAGACGTGAGAGCTGCTGCTGGACACGTGGGAGATGGGAGTCAATTTATTTGTGTGAAAGTTCGCCGTTTGATATAATGTGCAATGCAAAAAAAATTTATGTATGTGTGTGAATGAAGTAAAACAACCTGAACACAGGATTGTTTCGAGCAAGACTGCTTGTTCAAAGGACGAAGCCTCGATTAGGTGAGAGAGGGAGTGCTGGGTAAGTGCCCCTAATATGGTCAAAAAATATTGCAGAGAGATTAGGCAATCCTGTCAAACGGAAAGCAATATGGCGGCTATTGGCACACATTGTAATTCGTCATAAGCGACCATAGTGGTAAAAGTGTTTATTTTGTGATTTTCTGTGCGAATTTGAGTAGTTTTTTCAATTTTGGATTATAATTCGTGCTTCAACTGAAGAAAAATGCCCCTTATTTGCATTGTAGTTAACTGTGGGTCCCGTCAGGACAGGGATAGAGTCGGGTTTCACTCGGTGTCTACAGTTTCAAATCAATCAAGTTTTTGACCAGTTAAAATGACTTATCGAGGAGGCGCTTAGCTGCAATCAACCTAGAAGATCTTACGGATTCGAAAATCAAGTATCAGAGAGGCTGCAGCAGACATACCCTGTGTGCACATTCGTGATAATATCCTTCATTCCGTCATGGATACCTATAACTTCAGACTTTTGTGATTTGATCTGTTCCTACGATTACTTGTAATGATTTTGCCTACTTGTATATCTCTGAACTATTTTACATTAGGAGGTCCCATTTCAAATAAAGTTCATATATATATATATATATATATATATATATATATATATATAAATATATAGATAATTGATATATTTTCCACTTCAAAAGTAGAGAAAACTCCAAATGAATGTTCATATAGGTATATGTACCTACCTCCTCAAAAAACATTCTTCTAGGTATTGTTATTGAATTACTGGAATACAAATTTTCTTTAAGATTCTGGTGGCTCAATAAATAAAAATATTTAGAAATATGTTTTTCAATCTCAACCTTCCCTTTTTATATATTTCAGGCAATTATCGAAAGCCTCGATCTTGTGAAGGGTGTTGTATTTGATTACTCTCGTTTCGGACGTCCATCGTCTTAATGTATTTGAAAAGGTTTTCACGATGTTTTGAATGTGAATACTGTATTCAGACGATTGCAGATACAAACATTCGAAACATCGTGAAAACCTTTTCAAGAACATTAAGACGATGGACGTCCGAAACGAGAGTAATCAAGTTACCACATCGTCTACAACCTTCAAAGGGTATTGTAATTTATTAACAGTTAAAATTGGATATATCGTGATATTTATCGAAATTGTACTATATACAATAATCAATATTGTGTCACTTTTTTATAATTGGTATTAAATTAAGAGTAATCAACTGAATCAGTAAAACAACAAATAAACAAACATTTATTTATATATATTCATTTGAAACATTTTATTTTTTAAAACAACTGAGAAAGAGGCAAGTCGTCCAATAAATTTCTGACTGAATGGCATTGGCCACACAGCTTCCAAATCTGTGCGTGACATTGCCTCTAATAAAGCACCAATATGACCACCTACTTCACTGTTTCCGGCCATACAAGTACAGTGAGCAGTACAAATGCTTTCATCCTTTTCAATTATGTACCTACCAAATATCTGAAGGTTTTTAATTTGCCTTTTGTGAATACTTGAAGTGAAAAAAAGTTATGTGGATTAGAAAGAACTATTATGAAAGTTGAGAAGTAATATTCTTTAATATCAAATCAATGTCTCTTATAATAAACAAATGTGGCAATAAACATAATAGATCAGATCAGAAGTTATAAATTGCTTCTTATGGATTATTATTCCTAATTTATAATAATTCACTTCGATGACTCAAGATTTGGAACTGTACATATACCCATTAGAAAAGTGACCTACGATGACGTCATTTTTCCGTCAATGACGGAAAAATGACGTCATCTCAGGTCACTTTGCTACCTGGGCTACTGCCTAGGAAAAAACATACTAGACTAACTGAAATATATGAATGATTCTGAATTTTTGTTCTCACCTTCAGAACGAAGCCAATTTCAAAACATGTATGGATTCTGAACTTGTATAGGGCTTCATCTGCATCTGGGAAAGCTGAGTAAAAAGCAAATACGAAATAATATCCATATTCGTAACAGGAGGAGCACCAACAATTGAACAATTCAGTTCAGAAATATTCAGTGTAAAAAGAATCTAAGGCCCGATATTATAATGTCAGTTTAAACTCTTGAGTGACGTCTTCGAGTTTAAACCTTAAACCCTACCTCAGGTATGGTTTAAAGGATTGAAAACGTTTAAGTAGGTTAGCCAACAGGACAAAAAATTACAAATATTGACATCTTGAAATCGAGTCTAACCTTAAAAATTCGTTTTGAAATAAGCTATACTTTGTAGTTGGAAATACTATAAAATGGACTACATTCAAGATAATATTTTTGAAGTGTTCGAAGAGGTAATGTCGGATAATGAAGAGGAAATCATTTATTTGGTGGATGTGCCAAGAGCCGCTCGCAAATTTAGAATTAGGCCTAATCATTATGATGAATGGAATGACATAGAATTTCTAAATAGATTCAGATTGTCTAAGCAAACTGTTGACAATGTATTGACTCAGATAGAGGGTAGATAGATTACAGTACCCTACTAATCGGTAAATAAAATATTCATGTACTTGTCTTGTCTTGTTTTTTATGGTTTATCCAATACTGGATAATATACCAGTAAACGGGGGCTATAGCCACAAATTCGACCCCCCTTCAGTGGGCAAACGGGATTGTCTCACTCGAAATGATACCACGAATGCCCAAAACTTTCACAATAATTAATAACTTTTTCAATGCACGTGGAACGGCTGTACAAAAACTGATATTAACCTGACTTTCTGCCCGCGTGGCAGACGTCCGTCCACCACGACACCAGAAAGTCGAATCCATTCATGTACTTATCTTAAACCTAATATACCGTACCTATCAACAACTCATCTGTCATTCTATTATTAATTGAATTTATTTCATTGGCACTTTTCACAAAACGAAACAGTCATTACGATAAAACACCATAAGGCCAAGTGACAGATGACATTTATATACATGGAAAATAAAAATCTTATGTGTTTTTATAAAATGACTTTTTCACCACCTTTGGTTTAAACTTGAAGATAAACTGGTTTAAGGTTTTCGGAGTTTAAACTGACATTATAATATCGGCCCTTAATCAGTGATCAATCCTCAACTTCATTTTATACCTGTAACAAATACATTGATAAAAATGTAAACAGAAGATGGGGATGTATTTTCAAGCATACCGTTCACCAAAGCCTCTGCTTTTCAACAATAGTGTCTTCAGGTAATCACTCTCCATATTAATATTATCAATTAACAACACAAAAGCTCCGAAAATAACCAAAAATACACTTTTACAGCCAAAAGTGCACACTGACAATGATGTTCTTATGGCGATTATCAGTTTGTGTGCCAACAACCGCCATATTGGGTCACGTGGTATGGATTGCCTAATACAGAATAAAATCACTGATTGTTCGAGAAAAGAAGAAGATTTCAAGAATAATGACACAAACAGGTTATCAATATTTGTCAAACATGGTTGTTTATGGATGGTTAATTTTGTAATTTTGAATGTTTTTTGAAGAAAGTTAAAGAAATAACCAATAAGCATGAACGAATTTAAAAGTATAGAATAACTGACAAAAATTGAAAAAATTTCAACTGGTGTCATACCCTAATCCATTTCAATAAATGGGAACTAACCCGCACAAAAATGTATTGAAATGTTTTTTTCACATTGGAAAGTGTATACCGTTTAGAATTATCTGTTAGTATCTCAAATTGCTGCAATGGATGAATCCGAGGAGTAAGTGAAAATGTTGTTCATCAAATACCTATAACATAAATTCAAATTTCAGGTCTTTGCAATATTTTTACGATAATGAAGAACCATATGAAGAAACAATAAGTGATGTCTGGGATCATTGCATAGAGCCTTCCATTACTAGTATTTCCCACTTGCTTTATAGAATCATTCTGGTCAATTTAATTTTTGGTACAATTGTGTCAACAAGTAAGAAGTATACCTATACATATGAAGCGTAAGGCTAACCTCTGATGGAGGCCAATTGTTCTTCATAGTTTTTGTTGAAATTTATAAAGTGTATTCACTCATTTCAGTCAAACTACCTCAGACAGTTTTCCACATTTTATCAGGTATAAGCGGTATATATTTAATCACAATTCTTCAGTCATCAGAAGGCAAAATTGTCATCTTGCTCTTCTTCACTCAGACATACTTCCTTCTACACATAGGCTGCTATATACAGAGCAAATATGATCCACTCGACAGATATAATGTTGACAAAATACGATACTTGAGTAATTCCAACATTGTGAAGTATAGCCTGGTAACTCTTTTAGTATTGTGGTAAGTTGAAAAAGACAATTCTAGGTTCGATCAAAATACCTAATTTCTAACTTTCAGTCAATATTTGTTACTTGAAAAAGATACATGGATGGAAATAAGAGGCATTGTGATGATTTTCAGTATGAAATTGATATCCTTAGCTGATGACATCGATAAAGGAGTAACAGTATTTCCAACATTTCCCCGGTATTTTGGATATATATTTTGTGGTTCTAATATTATGTTTGGACCATGGATATCATTTCAGGAATATATAGTTATGTATCATCACCCCACCAAAAAGGTGATTATAAAGCTTTTATTGAAAAAAAGTTATTTATTATAATAACATTTCTTGAAGTATGATATTTATCCAACTATTCTATTTTTTATTTTCTAGAGTTTTTGGTGGTTGGTTGCAATCATACAAGCAGTTATTATCTCACTAATATTTCTGACAATATCAAATTGTTGGTCCAACTATTTCATCAAAGATGATACAAATAGATGGTTTGTCGCATATAGAGAGGCGTTATCTGTTAGAACTAGTCATTATTTTATATGTTATTTGTCAGAGGCTTCTATGCTAGCAGCAGGTTTTAAAAATTACAAAATTTGGTATGATCCAAGCAAGTGGAGATTTGTACTTACTGATCCGTTCAAAATAGAGTTTCCCAATGCTCTAGCAATAGTGGTTACAAACTGGAATAGTCCCATGCATGACTTTTTGAAAAAATGTAAGTACAGAAATGATTGAAAAATCCATTTTTGAATATTTCAATTGAAAAGTGAAGTGTCATTTTCTTTATTACTGATCTAATATTTTTTCAGATATTTATCGGTCCTGGCTTCCATTGGGTAAATTTTATGGAATATTAGCAACTTTCATTGCCTCATCGTTTCTACATGGCTTTGAAATCAAAGTTTCTGTAGTACTAATAACAATTGGTGTTTTTTCATACCTACAGTTTGGCGTTAGAGATTACTTCGCTAGAGCTTTCAACTGCTGTGTGAGAGTTTACCCTTGTAAATCGTGTACTCATAAATTCAAAAGAAATAGTGTGATATCTAGGGTTTTCCAACTATTTTTCTTGTTAACAACTGTTGTTCATTTGGTTTTCTTGGGAATGATTATGGATGCAAATACAGACGAAATAGGCATCTATAGAAAGTGGAAGAATTTGTATTTTGTGAGCTTTTGGATGATGCTTTTTAATTTATTGATTAGAGTGTAAATATTTTCACTGCTGGCATGTACTTATTGTATTAAAACTATTTTTTTACCATTTCGTTTTTCATTTGATTTGACATTTATGGAAAAATATCTCAAAAACTACTAGAAATCACAACTCTATAATCTACACTATAATTTATTGATCAGCCATCACCAATTTGTTGAAATATAAAATAATAATAATTCTTTAATTAGAGCCATATACAGTTTATATCTACAGTTGTAGTGCCACCTACTGTATCATCTTGTAACATATTTCACAGATCGCGCTCCTTAAGAAATCTGTTTCGTTTGTGATTCGCAAATCGGAGAAAAACCGCCGCATGAACGTTCATACTCATATGGCAAAAAAAATACTAATAACTATAAATTATATCATGTCATTTTTCTATATTTATTGTTCATGTTTGTTATTTTTTCATTTAAAAATGTTCCAATTAGTTCCATATAGATTCGGAAGAAGAATATAGCTAATTAGTTTATACATTTTATCAAATTGGAGTACCTGAATACGACCTCTTCAATTTTGAATAGACAATAGTTCGTCGAACTGACAGCAAGTTATTCTGAAGAAATTGTAATATTTCATAGATTTGCATATCCTTAACGAGATTGTAAT
Organism: Gonioctena quinquepunctata; assembly: GCA_018342105.1. NCBI lineage: Eukaryota > Metazoa > Arthropoda > Insecta > Coleoptera > Chrysomelidae > Gonioctena > Gonioctena quinquepunctata. The sequence goes on from JAFIRS010002405.1 coordinate 183,477, forward strand.
GATCTCCCTGCCCTTTCCTAAAAATAAATCATGAACAAAATGTTCCCTCATTTTTATTTGAAGTACTTCGTAGGGTTCAGAGACGGTATAGTCGGTTAATTTCATAAATATTTAACAGATCCTCCATTCCATAATTAACGTGAACATATCACATGAATGCCAATAGAAACTAATAAGTATAAGGTTCGCATCGTTGGTTATGTGGCGAAAGCAAAGAGTAGGACAATAATATTTGGCGAAGGTATAGCTCATAGAGAAACTAAAAATAAATTTTTAATTTGTCTATGGTATAGCTCGTCCAGTATTCGAACGACCGTTTGGTAGGTAGAGAGGGGGAAAACACGATTTGCAGTGCTACGGCGAATCTTCACCAGTGTCTTGGCATGCAGCGTTGGAAAGGTTAGGTTTGTTTGATTAACAAATAGGTAGTGCAGTTATTTATTCAAATTTTTTTATACAAATATATCTATATCCCTCTGGGAGATTTGTCGAAAAATATTTTTTCCATTCAGAAGTTATAGGAATGTAAGTTCTCTACTTCTCTTGTATCGCCTATACAAAATAATTTGGTACGCCTATGGAATTTCTATTACTAGCTATAACTCGGACATCCTCGAGAAGAATTGGTTGTTAGGTAGGGGAAGGCCAAAGTGGTCGTTTCAATACTGGACGAGCTCTATAGTACAGACTGGTCTGAATGATGTGGTTTCGTGGTTTGTACGAATTCGCAAAAAGTTAAAATATTTTAACTTTTTTGCGGCATATTTGGCAACCATTTTGTTCGAAGAAAAATTGCGACATTTGGATGTGTATGTTTTCGGCTTAAGACGGCATATAGAACGCGCATGTACATTAATACCTATTTGACAAATGACATTAAAAATTTATAATTTCAACTTTTGTTTAGGTATAAATATAACACATAGTGGTCAATTTTTTTGTTCAATTTATTGATCAATTTTATTGGCTCGTGTAAATTCGCACTAAAAATAAATGATCCAGCATATTCAGTTTGTGATTCTCTACACAACCCTGATGAAATTATTATAATTGGAGAGGCTGAAGTTTATGAAGGTTTTTTTGAAGTTGGCAACTTGTGTGGCACTCCCCTATTGATTTTTCTGAGAATAGTGTCGCAAATTTGTGACGAGAGGCAGCACTTGTGGTAGGGACAAACATCTACCCTCCATTTAAGAAAGTGTTATTTAATAGTTGAATTATTTAAAATTATTATGTGAATATTTTTTTTATAACCACAATGCCAACAAAACATTGTAGTTTTGCGAACTGTACTTCGGATAATCGATATCCAGAGGAAAACATGTTTTTTATACCATTCGTAAAACCTCACATTGATGAGGTTAGATGTAATAAATGGATCCATGCCTCGATGAGAGAGGATTTAACAAAAGAAAAAATAAATAAATATTCATATGTTTGCTCTAAACATTTTATTGGTGGTAAAGGTCCAACTGAAGAAAATCCGGATCCAGTTTCTGCAACGATTTAAGGTAAGTTATTATAAAATAATTGAAAAATAATGTTTTCAACTTTGGAGTTAAAACATGTGGGTTTATTAAATAATAGTCTGTGTCTTAACAACATTATCAATAATTAAATAATAATAACTTACATAGGTAGTTACAAATATTATAAAAAATAATCAAATAAATGAAAAATGAATATCTAATTAATTTACAGTAAAAAAACATTGATTACAAAAACATATAACCTCTCTATTGGTTTCTGAATCATATTCACTGTAATGTATTGAATTTATCTTAATTACCAAATATATTTGACTCATTTTTTATTCTGAAATCAATTTATAATTATTTTAACGTCTGATATCAGAGTTCAAATATACCGCTGCATAATAACTAAACCTTGCGTACTGACCTGTCAATTAATTCATTTTATTCCGGAAATTTTAAAATTTCTACAAGCAAGCCAACGTTTTAATGTTGCTACATTATTATCCTTCACATTTGCAAATTTTAATTTGGCTCCTAGAACGTGGTCTTCTGTCAAGAGTATTTTTGTTATTGTTTATTTTTACATGTATTTTAATGTGAGTTAGGTAATGTTTGTCCCTACCGGACTACTAGCGCTGCTAGTGGGGAATTTTTCGTACTTGAGGAAAAAGGCTCATTCGGACTTCAGTTTTCAACATGGTAGCGAGCAGACGTCAGACATGTTCTGCTGGCATAGAAGGAACATGGATACCACGTGAAATTGTCGGATCGGAACTGAGTAGATAGTCTTATGTAACCGAGCTCAAAAAAACTAATACGAGCAACAATTATACACAATGAAAAGGATGGCTTATTTCCTAACTTCGTACATTGGCCAAATTTCGGCTGCACACGCGCGGATTTGCATCGTCATTTGACGTCACCAGGGAACCTGGAAGGTTCCCCTGCCACAAGTGCCCATGTATTTTTCTACTTTTTCACAACGGTTTTTCTTCCTGTTAGTAATATTTTTCCGTCGTTTTTTTTTAGTGTTTATGTTTGCTTGAATCATTTGACTTTCGTTTCAATGGATTTATAGTGCCATAAGCATCTATAGTTTGTTATGAATAAGTGAAAATTGAATCGACTGTTAAGTGAGTGTTGGAGCCCACTTCGTGATAGAACACTTGTTTTTTTAACTGTTTTCCAATTTTTTGAGGTAAATATAGCCCTCAAAAAATGCTGAAGGGTTGACATTATTCCTTAGGCATTGTTAGTTCAAGCTGTGTTCACTTCAGATCATGCCTGGAAGCCGTATATAGTTTCTTTTAAGAACCATCAACAAGCTCTTACAAAATTCACCTAAATTTTCAACTCATAAAAATATCGAGACAACTCATTAATCCCTATTTATTATAATGGGCCCAAAGTTTCCACAAATATTCTCAATAAATCGAAACAACGAAGCGCCCTATCACGTCATTTTTTCTCAAAATGTTGAGAAAAAATCTCAAAATTTTGAGATTTTTTCTCAAAATGTTGACTTTTATTCTCAAAATTTTGAGATTTTTTCTCAAAATGATGACTTTTTTCTCAAAATTTCAACTTTTTTATTCTTAAAAACTTTTTTCTCAACATTTTGAGATTTTTTTTCAAAATGTTGACTTTTATTCTCAAAATGTTGAAATTTTTTCTCAAAATTTTGAGAATAAAAGTCAAATTTTGAGATTTTTTCTCAAAATGTTTACTTTTATTCTCAAAATGTTGAGATTTTTTCTCAAAATTTTGAGAATAAAAGTCAAATTTTTAAGAAAAAATCTTAAAATTTTGAGAAAAAAGTCAAAATTTTGAGAATTCAATAAAAAAATATATTGGTAGGATGGCGTCAATACGCCGTCGTACCATACATAAAAAATTTGTCTCCTAAAATTAATAATGTACCTATTCAAAAGTGAATTCATTATTAAAATTTCACAAAAAAATATCCTTCCAATAAATAAAATATATACAAAATTAAAAGACGGAGAATGTGCACCGATGAAAAACAATTTAGTTTATAGTATATACCTTGTGGTACTTGTGATAAAAATTACATTGGACAAACGAGTCAAACATTGAAATCACGAATCATTGGTCATAAAAGTGACTATAGACTCCAAAAACTTTCTTGTGCACTCTCTGATCATGTAGTAAACCAAGATCATATAATGAACAAAATTTGACAAAAAGACTTTTTTTAGGAATGGTGGCAATTAATAGTGACATAAATATCATGAATAAGAGATCTGACATCGACCAACTAAGCAAAATCTACTCGTATTTACTTTCAAAATGAACTTTTATTATAATAAATATTCATACAGAATCCCCTGTACAACCTAACAAAGAAACATCAACTACTCACAAAAATGCAAATGTCTATCAGTGTGACAATTTTTTGAAGTCATAATGTCGATATATTTTATACACTTATATTCGTTAATTTAACTCATTTTACATGTAAGTTCATACCGATTTTTCATATTTGATATTTTTTAAACATTCTTGTTTTTTAGTCTTGATAAGGACAAAATAAATTGTCGAAAGCTTGGAAAAGTAAAGAAGAGTTTTAATTTTTATGAAACCAGACTGAATACTCGCTAATTCCTCAAAATATATATATATATATATATATATATATTTATTTATATATATATATATAAAAATATATATAGTGTCCGTCATGAAGTTGGAAAAAAATGGGGAAAAAAATTGTTATTGAAATTTCTGGAAAACTCTAATGGCGGTTCGTTTCTGCATGTCTGACAACTAAAAAATCCGTTGCGACTTATATCACGTGACCTCAGATTTGGCGAGAGTTTTAAAAAAGGTGTTTGTGGTGCCGAAAAATGGGTCAAATTGACAAGATATCGAAAAAGAATATTGAGAAAATGTGTGGAATCCAACAAAAACCCCATGTACCAATTTTGAATCAGATTGAAAAAAATTAAAAATACCATTTTATTCCTCTAACCTTACTAAGAAACATTATACATTCTTGTTTTATCTGGAAACAGCTTTAACAACCTAAATCACATAAGTTTGGGTCAAAACTAATCAAATATTGGTGGAATAGACATTTTGCGGGAGATTAATTATGAAAAAATGATTAAGTCTTGTCACTAGGTGTAGTCATGCCCTGTATATTGATGCACATGAACTCATTCAATATTCTCAAACCGTAGGTGAAATTTAAACCAACTAATATTTGTAATTAAAACTTCCTAGCTATTTCGTGAATTTTCAACAGGGTGTCCTTCAGTTTATCTGCATAGACTCGCACTTCTACCTCTTGGGTGCTTGGTGATCCTTCCGAAGATATTGCTAGCCGGAGTAAGCTTGGTTGAATCATGGACCTACTGCCCTGTAGGCAGAAAATGGAGTGGAAGGTGTATATCCCAGTCCGTTTGATGTTTTCTACAACCTTGGAAAAATATTCTATAGTTCGGTTGAATCTTTCAACCATACCATCCGAATGGGGGTGGAGCGCAGTAGTTCTGGTCTTGCAGATGCTCATCAGCTCACAAAATTTCTCGAATAACTCAAAATTCCTTCCTTGGTCGTAACTCCATCGGTACAAGGATGTATTTGTTGCCATCATCCGTCACAGAATGGCCCAGCTACATAAATGGCAATCCGTTCGAATAGAGCACCTACGTTGTATTTCTTCTTTTCACCCCAGGACTGTGTTTTGGGACCTTTAGTAGCTCCGTACTCTGGACATCTACACCAGCTTTCTACGTCGTCTCGACCCAGTGAAACCTCTGCCTGATCTTGTCAAGGTCTTATAACTTCTAGATGTCCTCCAGATTTTCCTTCACCAATTTTCTTCCAAATCTTACCTATCCTCTTCCTGGACACAACCTATTGGGAAATTGATGACTTCTCATCAGCTGACTCAATTTCTCATTCAAGTAGTCCATTTTCCACCACCAGAGAATACCAATGTGCAATCTATGTCCAAAATATCTCTCTATGGGAGTCCCCTGATTCTCTGTTCTCCCCAATGTTTGTATCGGTTTCTTGGTCCTGTCTCCAGGCGCGTGTTGTGGCGATTTGAGGGCCCGGGAAAATATTCTATTACAGGGCCCCACCACCCCGTTAAAATATTTGGTTATTTATTTAGATTTATTATTAGACACTTTGAATTCTCCAAGGGTTTTAATAAAACTTGTTAGGTTGATACATAAAATATTTGGTTATTCAACTAAAACATTTGAACAAACACGAAATGTAACAAATAAATAATTTACAAAAATACAAACATAATAAACCGAATGAGCCCGAGATTATAGATATGTGCGATAATCAATTCGTCTTCAGTTGAGTCTCGTTCGTCTGATATTGGCGACTCTTCATGGCATCTAGTTCTCTGACTTTGCTCAGATGCTCTAGGATATGGTCTTCTAGATAAGACATCTATTGCTATTCGGTAGTTCTAGGTGATGTTAGGTATTGTTAAGGTACTGGTTCATATTCTCTCTCATGGACAGATCATCGGTAATTAATTGATCCTATTTACTTAGATTACCCTGGAAGCTTTGTTTTTACTAGCCAGCATGCTCCCCGATGATACACTCGCTAGATGATCCGATCCTCGTCGGTGAGTAGGAACGTGGATGCGTCCTCGCAGGGGATGGTGAACGTGGTGTCAACCTTACCCTGCAATATCTCTGGATGTGTCATCTCCTACCACATCTGAAACAGTTTCCTCTTGACTCTCTAGACGATCCTGCCCTGCTAGGTGAGAAGGAACGTGGGGATGTCCTTGCGGGTGATGCGACGAACGTGGGGGCAACCATACCCTGCAATCTCACTGGAAATGTCCATTGCCCACATCCGAAAAAGTTTCCTCTTGATTGATTGTTTGTGCTGTTAGTCTTGGGTTCCAGTTTATCCAGTATTCTGCTGAGCATGTCTTCCATTGTGTCGCTTTGTTTCTCTTCCTGAAGTGGCTCTTCAATCGATACCGCTCTCTCTTTCGGTCCTGAGATGTTGAAAGCCGTTTTCACTTCCAAGGAACGAACCAAAGCACTGCACTGCAATTCTTAAAGTATGTTAATCTCATGCTTTATATTTCAATATCTCTCAATCCGTCAATGAATACCTGCACCGCCAACTGTTCCTTGAAATTATTCAGGGCCTCTGGGTAGGCAAGCTAGATCAACCTCTGTACGTCCGCTTCAAATTCCTGTAGGCTTTCTCCTAACTTTTGCACTGGTGTTTTCAATTATTTTTCCCAGTACAGCTGTTCTCGATGTTAATACCCGTGCCTTAATTCTGGAGCAGCAATCAGGTCTCCATACTTGCGCTGCTGGTCTTCTAGAATGGTTTGCAATATGCCTAAAGCTGGTCTTCTCAAAGCCACCACACGTACTTAATCATTTTCATTATGACCTCCATATCGTCGCTGGGTGTATTTCTTGTATTCGCCATTAATTGTTCTCAAATAGTCACTAATATCCTCACTTTTGACTTCAACTTTTACGAATATGGGGTTCGTGACTATACAATTACCGAACTAGTTATTTTATGTTTATTTACACTAAAAATAACACAATAATAAATTAATCACAATTCACTGTTAAAATACCGGCACGACACTGCACTTATAATATGAATCAATATTTGAAAAAAAACTGCACTAAACTCGCTGGTTCGCTGTCGCTTGTATTAACGCACATACATTTCTCGGCAATGACCTTCTACATACATGGAAAATTATCGACCCTTCGTAATGTTTTCGTAACAGTATGTTTCATTTGTTTGAAGGTTGTAGACGATGTGGTAACTTGATTACTCTCGTTTCGGACGTCCATCGTCATCGCATTATTGTAGGACGGAGCACATCCATGGTGGAGTTGCCATTTTTGCAACAAAAAAAGTCAAATGTAGACCCTTATCACTATCTGATTTTTGTAAAGAAAGAGACATAGAAATATGTGGCATTGAGTTACTTCCTTTGCACATTGCTGTCCTCACTCTATACAGATCCTCTTGCGTTTCGGACTGCACCGATTTCTTTTCTAATTTAGAGCAAATTCTGAGCAATGTCTGCAGAAGATTTGAAAAAGTTATTTTATTGGGAGATTTCAACATTGACTTTCTCAAATCGTCGTTAAATTTGTCGAACCTCATCTGTTTAACCAACTCGTTCGGTCTAGATGCATCCATATCTCAATATACCAGGGTTGATAACGGCTCTAAATCTTGTATAGACAACATCCTCACGAATCTTGAGAGTGAAACATACGAGAGTGGCATTATTGATCCTTGCCTCTCTGACCACTATGCCCAATATATCACCATTAAAAACGTTTCTTTTGTAACTCCCAAACAAAACCTCAGAAAAAAAATCACTCCTGCTATTGAACATTAATCCTTACAAAACACAAGTTGGGACCCATACTACAGTTGTAGAACGGCCTCTGACAAAGCCAAATTTATACTCAAACAAATTTATACTGCATATATGCAAAGAGCTTTCCGTGTCCCATTTTCCCTTATCTAAAACGTATGGCAAAAAAGGAAACCCCATAAAATGGTTCAACGACGATCTTAGGAAAATGAGAAACACACTGCAAACTATCAAAATCATTCGTGACTCCACAAATAATACAACTTTTAATGATACTTACAAACAAATGACCAGAGAATACCAACATGCAATTGAAACTACAAAGAAAAAATCTTTCAATAATTTCTTGAATAATTCTTCTAATAAAACAAGGGACAGCTGGAAACTTATTAATTTTGAAAGAAACAAACACTCCACCAAAAATGTATCTGAAAGTTTATCAGCCGATCATCTCAACAACTATTTCTCGCAGGTCGCTGATATAATTATTAGACAGTTGCCTTTAAACGATGATAATTACTATTATGATGGATCAATTCCTGATTCGTTGAAGCCCAAAGTGCCAGGCTCATTCTTCTTTGAACCTATATTCCCTCATGAGGTAGAAAGTGCTATTCACCAGTTGAAGAATACCTACTGCTTTGACATGTATGAACTTAACAGCAAAATAATCAAAGAAAATTCCTTTTCACTAATTGATCCTCTCACTGATTTATTCAATACATGTATTGTGGATGGTATTTTTCCTGACGAGCTGAAACTCACCAAAGTTATACCTATTTTTAAAAGGGCGATAGAAAACCCTGAGAACTATAGGCCAATTTCTATTGTACCCTACATTGGCAAGATCTTTGAAATCATATTAAAGCAAAGGTTGAACAAATATTTTGAGAAACTATTAAGCAATAATCAATTTGATTCCGTCAACAACGTTCTACTACTCATGCAATAGCAAGGGTTGTGAGAGAGATAGTCGAGGGCTTTGAACAGGGTAAACTAACAGGTGTAACATTATGTGACCTGAGCAAGGCTTTCGACTGTGTCCCACAATATCCTGGTGAATAAGCTCTCTCAATATGGAGTACGAGGGTAATCTTTAAAACTAATTGAGTCTTATCTCCAGAATAGGAGTCAATGTGTTACTATCAATGAAACAACCTCCCAGCTTAATCTGGTTAAAACAGGCGTACCCCAAGGCTCGGTTCTGGGGCCACTTCTATTCATAATTTATACCAATGATTTTTTTTGTCATATGTTGCCTCATTTAGGTATTGCTTTTGCTGATGATAGCTCTCTTATAAGCTCTGAAAACAGTTATGAATCGCTATTAAATTCGATGAAATCAGCTGAAAACCTCGCCCAAGAATGGTTTACCCACAACTTATTAAAATTAAACAAAGATAAGACAAAACATATTATTTTTCGACAAACAATAAAGTAACAGTAGGTGACCATGCTAAACTTTTAGGATTAACTATTGACGATAGTTTATGCTGGGAACCACATATCGAAAATACCTGTTCCAAATTGAGTACTCACAATTTTCTTCTGAGAAAACTGAAATCGTTTGTTGATAAAAATACCCTTCTTTCTGCGTACTTTGCTCTTATCCAATCATATATCAGCTATGGATTGACCCTTTGGGGAAATTCCTCTCACTCTGAAAAATTGTTTAAATTCAAAAGCAATCCATTAGAATAATCTGTGGTCGGGTTATAGGGATTCTTGTCGGCCATTATTCTGCCAACTCAGTATTATGCCTCTACAAACTCTGTTCATTTATCAGACTTTGCTCGAGATTCATGAAAATAAAGAAAAACTCCTGACTAACTCAAATTACCATGACTATAATACACGCAACGCGAATCTGATCAGGTCTCAAAGATTTAAATATAATAAGTCTCTCAAAAACTCAATAAATGTTGATCTTTACAATATACTTCCTACCACACTAAAAAACAAAAACCAAGCTACGTTCAAGAACTCTATCAAAGTGATACTGCAGAAAAAGTGTTACTACACTATCGCTGAGTACATGGCTGACCCACCCGGGATGTGATTTGATCCAACTATCTTATCTTATACTATGTGTATGGTTTATCGTAATGTCTACATATGTGTACACGCAATATTTTATTTTTATTGTTATTTTATTTTTATTGTTATTGTATTTCAATTGTGAATTATTATTTTCTGTATTTATTCAATTGCTACCTGACTTGCTACAAATGTTTTTTAACATAACGTAGTTAAATAAAGATCTATCTATCTATCTAATGGATTTAAAAGGTTTTCAAGACGTTTCGAATGCTTGCATCTGCAATCGTCTTCAGGCGAATACTGGCAAGTTTAGGTACTACTTACCAATTTATATGTCTGTCGGTGCAATGGTGCGTGTAATTCCGCTATGTGCAGTGGTGCGTGTAATTTTGCGCGGTAAGGTGGTGCGTGGTTTCTCCAATTATCGCCAACATATACATGGAGTGGTTCGAGGAATTGGCTATACGGGAGGCATAATACAAACCAAAGCTGTGAAATCATGGAGATAAATATCTCCAGGATTTCTTCTCAAGAATTAACAGAATCAGGGATTCGATCAAATTAACGAAAGAAATGGAAACCAACAGTGCCTTACCCTTCCTCGATGTGAACGTTGAGAGAATAGGCAATAAAATCCACACCTCTGTCTACAGAAAAGAGACACATACGGGGCAGTATCTCAACTACAGCTCCAACCATCCGAGTTCGACAAAGATAGCGATCGTCAGAACATTGGTAGAGAGAGCGATGCACATATGCAATGACGAGTCACTAGATGCCGAATTAAACCACATCAGAGAGGACCTTCACAGGAATGGATACCCCAAGAAACTCATAGGAGGAGTATGGAAACAACTCCAGAGAACGAAGACATCTGAAGAGCAACAACAAAGCACAGTGATCTGCCTTCCGTACATCAGAGGTGTCTCCGAAAAGATCAGAAGGATCGGAAACAAGTTCAACATCAAAAGCTGTTTTCAATCCGGCAGTACTTTAAGGAGTTTCCTCAGCAAGACCAAATCTGACGACAAAAATGTAATCAGTAAGTATTGCATTTATGAAGTTCCATGTGAATGCGGAGATTCCTACATTGGAGAGACAAAGAGGCCGTTATCGGTAAGATTGGATGAGCACAAGAAATGGACTCAAAGTGGAGAAATGTCAAAATCGGGAATTGCTGACCACGCAAGTGTTCTACATAGAGAGGAGCATTGGTTCAAACGAAAGTTCAAAGAGGCCGCCTACATCGAAGCTTTTAGTCAACCAAGCGTTGAGACATTGTCTAAAGATACCTTTAGACAATGGTTGAGATCAAGAACGTATGGAAACTTCACGCACCACCACACCGCGCAAAATTACCAGTACCACTGCACATGGCAGAATTACACGCACCATTGCACCGACAGGCATATAAATTGGTAAGTAGCACCTAAACTTGTCAGTATTCACCTGGAGACGATTGCAGATACAAGCATTCTAAACGTCGTGAGAATCTTTTAAATCCATTATGACGATGGACGTCCGAAACGAGAGTAATCACGTATGTTTCATGTCTGAAAAAAGACTTAGGAGCTATTAGCCCGGGCAATTTCATGAAATTAATATAATCAGAAGAGTGTGAAAATACATTTAATTAAATGAAAGCTGGTAATAAAAGTCGTAAAACTTAAACAAAATGGTTGTCCCGTTACGACCGAAAAATTCTAAGAAAAAAAAGTTTATCAAATTGAAGGAATCTTATTTTCAATCATGTCTTGTGAGTAGTATGTAGAAATAACATGTAGCATAATATTTCAACAAAAAACTCAAGAGAGTAATCTAGCAAAGATTAATAAGGCTCTGGTCCCAACGTTTGAATATACCTGAATCTATTTAATATTTTTTCCAATTGGACTGGTCTGGTAAGAGAAGTTAAGTTAATAATTTCCCTTCCTGAGACTCGCGTGTCTCTATATTCGTCTTTGTTTCCCACTCATTGCACTTTATTGACATTTAAAGTAAACAGCTTTGAACTTTACTATACCATAGCGAAATGTTCTCTCCGCTGAATCGTCGAAACATATTGAAGTTCATTCTGCTAGGGCGTTGGTTCCAACCTTTACTTTTAATAACTGGGGCTGCAGGTCGGATATTTTCACGGGGAGTGACCAGATTAACCCATATTTGACGCGAAAGAAATTATGGTGGCAATAAAATAGCATGAACCAACGCCTTTTTTTTAGTGAAAAATAAAACAATGCGGGGCAGACCATATATTGTTGTTATATCTGCAAGATATACCTAGAGGCCACTCTCCAATGTGAGGGATATATGAACATATTTTTTATTGTCCCGCACTCTCATTTATAATTGAGAAAACTTCAACGAAAAACTCTAGAAACCACAAAATTGGTACCCAGCGAGACATCAAATCTCCAATTCATACATGAACAGAATATCTACGAACCGACAATATACAGTGTGTCTCACTTCCGTAATGATTGGAGTAGAATTCTGAAATTTTCACGATAGTTAGATATTCCGAGGATGAGTCTAAATCTATTCTGAGGTCAACCCGAGTGATCTAAACTGCGCGCCAGTGGCGATGGAAATACCGATTTTTGCAAAAAAATAAAATTAGGGGGCAAGATAGGCTCAAAATTCTCACGGTGATCAGGACATCAACTTTAGTAACAATCCATATTTTCGCCGAAAAATGTTCAGTTCTGAAAAATCCGAGTTTGTCTCATTTCTCATGGAAACACCCCCTCATCTTCCGTAATTATTGGTGTAGAATTCTGAAATTTTCACGATCGTTAGATGTACCGAGGATGAGTCGTCTGAATCTCCTCTGAGGTTGGGCGATGTATATACCGATTTTTGCGAAAAATAATATTAGGGGGCAAGATAGGCTCAAAATGATTACTCCCGTTTCAGACGTCCATCGTCTTAATGAATTTGAAAGGTTTCCACGACGTTTCAAATGCTCGTATCTGCAATCGTCTTCAGGTGAATACTGACAAGCTTAGGTACTACTTACTTTTTTATATGTCTTCCTTTGTCCGAGTTCGACAAAGAGAGGGATCGTGAGAAGATTGGTAGAAAAGCGATGCACATATATATGCAACGACACTAGATGCCGAATTAAACCACATCAGAGAGAACCTTCACCGGAATGGATACCCCAAGAAACTCCTAGGAGAAGTATTGAAACAACTCCAAAGACCTGAGACATCTGAAGAGCAACAACAAAACACAGTGATCTGCCTTCCGTACATCAGAGTTGTCTCCGAGAACTGAACTGAAACCACACCACACTAAGTATTGTATTTATGAAGTTCCATGTGAATGCGGAGATCACTACATTGGAGAGACAAATAGGGCGTTATCGGTAAGATTGGATGAGAACAAGAAATGTACTCAAGGCGGATAAACGTCACAATCGGGAATTGCTGGCCACGCCTGGACTGAGCACAATCGAATTATATGGGTTCTACATAGAAAGCAGCGTTGGTTCAAACGAAAGTTCAAAGGAATCGCCTACATCGAAGCCAATAACGTCGTTAGTCAACCAAGCGTTGAGATTAAGAACGCATGGAAACCACCAATTGCCCTTTTTGGCGGACTGCAGAGGCGCGAAACTTCACGCACCACCACACCGCGCGAAGTCACACGGACCATTGCACCGACAGACATATAAATAAGTAAGTAGCACCTAAGCTTGCCGGTATTAACCTCAATACGATTGCAGATACGAGCATTCGAAACGTCGTGGAAACCTTTCAAATTCATTGAGACGATGGACGTCCGAAATGGGAGTAATCGATTTTGAGCCTATCTTGCCCCCTAATAGTATTTTTCGTAAAAACCGGTATATCCATCGCGTCTGGCGTGCAGTTTAGGTCAGTCAGAATTTCAGAATTGTATTCCAATAATACGGAGAGTTTCCATGAGAAGTAAGACAACTTCGGATTTTTCAGAACTGAAAATTGTTCACCAAAAATATGGATTGTTACTGAAGTTGATGTCCTGATCACGAATCCGTAAGAATTTTGAGCCTACTATGGTTGCCCCCTAATATTATTTTTCGCAAAAATCGTTCTATCCATCGCCCCTAGCGCGCAGTGTATGTCACTCAAGTTAATTATAGAAGGGATTTAGACTCATCCTTGGTATATCTTACGATTGTGAAAATTTCAGAATTCTACTTCAATAATTAGGGGAGATACGGGGGTGGTTCCATGAGAAGTGAGACAAATTCGGATTTTTCTGAACTGAAAAGTTTTCAGCAAAAATATGGATTTGTACTAAAGTTGATGTCCTGATCACGAATCCGTAAGAAATTTGAGCCTATCTTGCCCCCTAATATTATTTTTCACAAAAATCGGTATATCCATCGACCCTGGCGCGCAGTGTATGTCACTCAGGTTAGCCCCAGAAGAGATTTAGACTCATCCTCGGAATATCTAACGATCGTGATTTAACTTTAAATTACTCCAATAATTACGGAAGATACGAGGGTGTTTCCATAAGAAGTATTATATATATACTGTATATATAAAGTCTAGCGTACCGTGGTAGTAATTCGTTCATAGCGAGTTCATTCATTTAGTGCAGGGTGGTACGCGGTGCATTTTAATAGTAAACTGTGATTGAGTATTTTATTGTCATAGTGCAATATTGTGTTGTGTTTTCGAATTGTAATAAACAAACAATAATTAGTCGAGCATTTTTAATAAAGATGGGCCCAGTTTCCTAACAATACAATAAACCATTTTTTCCATTTTCGTGACTAAAATGTGACATATTTCAAATCAAATTAGTGAGAGAAGTTGTACTTTTAATCACTAGTAATTAAAAATATTTTTTCACAAGTGATTGAAAGTGTTACCTAGGTTACCAATAAACAACCATCATACACATTGCTCATAGCGCAGCAAAAGTGTCGAATTATTCGTATCGAGTAGGCTGGTTTCCAAATTAAATACAACAGTAGCGCAGATTTCTATTCTTAGTAGGCTGGTTGCAATTTTGTTTCGATAATTCAATGCCACAATAGTTATTTATGCAACAATTGCAGAATAATTTATTTTAATTTCAGCGAAAATGAAAAAAATCTGATTTAAAACATGTGAGTAAAGCGCATTTAATCACTCAACATCCAGGTTCGTGGTTAAATGCTACGCTGTACTCACTTGTCCTAAAAATAGCTATTTAAAGATCACATCGAGAAGCTTCTTGAGATTTATTTCAACATCTCAAGATATCAAATGTTATTTAAAAAAAAAGTAAATTTTGTTAATTTTCAACCTTCTCACCCTTCGCAAAATTTTGAATAAAATGTATAGTAAATTTTGTCTTTTTTAACTTTGAACGGTGTGGTATTTTCGATAAAATGTAGTTTCCAAGTTACGGGCAAAAAACTGAATACTGTGCGAAAATTTCGGTGTTTTTGCGAATATCTCGGAACGCTTCCGGAAATTTTGTCAGCACACTTCAAATTTCGATTCAGCACCCCAAAAAATGTATAGAACCGCAGATAAACCGACTATTTGAATTTTGTCCACGAAAGGGTCTTTTTCGCTACCATTCCACTGGGTTATTGAAGACCCTAAGATCACTTTTATTAAAAACGATTCTCGTCGCCAGTTGTTATATATGCACATTTAATATGAAATGAAGCACTGATCGATTAACAAAAAAATGTTTAATTGAGATATATGTGTGTTCTTTCGCCATTCAAAAACGAATAAGCTCTACTTCGTTTTAAAAAATAATATTCAATATTACTAGAGAAAGACGATGAACTTGAAAATAGTAGCCTGTTATCCTCTTTTGAACAATGTCAACATATTATCTATATCCATTTTTTGGAGTACTTCGAAATTTCAATAATTAAAAACGAACTTTATGAAACCATGAACCATACTTGTGTTCGGTTGGGTTTGAACAATAGATAAATGCTCCAAATGGATCATAAAAATAATCAAATCAGTCACGTCACATTACGTAATCTGCTTGATTTTTTGTGCAAGCTGAGCATTTCAAAGGAAGGAGACTATATATATATATATATATATATATATATATATATATATATATATATATATAAATATACATATATATATATATAGTAAGTAAAATCAGCAGACTCAGAATCGGTCGATTAAAATCAAATAAATATTCGAAAACGTATCTTACGTCACATACCATTTTTCGTCATAATGCTGCGATCAAATAAAGTTATAGTTCAACCAGAGATCTCACAGACTCATTATAAATGGTAATCCCATACCCTATTGTTCGAAGTGCGAAAACAATAGAAAACGTTTACCGGCCCTGGGGACTCCAGGTAAGGATTTAAAAATACGTATATTATCTCATATATTACACTTTTATCCGCAAATTAAAATTTGTCAATGTAATTTGATAATTATGACTAATTGAAAGTTAATCTTTTTAACCTTTTTATATTAGGTTTGAATGTTATACTTGTTGTTATTTCCTTAGTTTCCATGCTTATTTGTGGTTTTGAATTTCAGTTAGCAGTTTGTATTTGGTTAGAAAATAAGTTATTTGTTGTCAATTACGTGTTGTCTAAAAATGTTCCGTCCGTGGGAAGATGTACTGGGTTATAAGGGGTCTACAGACTGCCAATTTATCGGACCCGATATCGGGGAGCCGACTTCGGGACTCGAAATCGTGACGTGTGTAGGCTCGTCGGCCGACTAAATAATTGTGGTCGGAGCTGTCGGGACACGGTTTCCTTTCCATCTTCATTTCATTTAATTTCCTTCTTCTCGTTTCTTGTGCAACTGTTTATGTTCTTGTATGGTTTGATCATGCCGAAGGGCTCATTAAATATTTGTAACTGATCTGGTAACTGATAGCACTTGATCGGGAAGTTTGAAATCGGAATGTGTGTACAGTAGAGCCAATCAGGCCCGACGTCGGCCCCCATAAATCGTAACGTCTGTAGGGGCCTTTACTCACTCACGTGGAGGTACGGCTGATCAAAGCGCGATGTTTTATCAGACTCTGGTACTTTTAAAGAAACTGAACAAAGGAAAGCAATAATCCATGCTGAAACAATAATTGGGTTTCATACCAAATGCTTTGGCCTTATCAGTCAAAAATATAAAAGACTCATGTGTTCACTATCACGACGATAGTACGACAGAATTATTTGAAGACTGATTTTAAAATAAACTTTTAACAAATATACCACCAAATAGTGTGATTGTGATGGATATTGCGCTAACATAGTCAAAGTTTAATTGAAGTTCCGTGTTCAAATGACACAAAACTTACCATCCGGGACTATATCGAAAATAATATGTATTTTGAGGATAATTATTCAAAAAAAATTGCTAGAAATAATAAAATTATTTTAAATAAAAAAATAATACTATTCAGGAAGAAATTAGTTATATAATGGTAAGACTTACCATTGCATATTCAATACAATTAAACACATATGGTATGAGCTAAAAGCATCGCTAAGGAGTAATAATGTTTCGCCAACTTTAAATCCATCTCTGGTAGGTATTAGCTTTGATTCGGCCAGAAATGCAGAATATTCCAAATGAGAGCAGGAAAATTGCGGAGCACATGTTCAAAAAGTAGAAATATCTTATGTAAATATAGATCTGTTGCCCAGAGAAAAAGAATGTTGTGAACTTGGATGACGACAATGACAGTGAAACTGACTTTCGTTAAAATTTACTAAATCCATACTAAAAGAAAAACAATTAATCATTGCAGTAAATGAAGCTGGTGCTTCAGTGTAGTTCCACAAATCATCAGTGTACATATGTAAGCATTTTAGTGGAAAAAATTATCTAGCTGCATGCAACTAACACACATGTATTTCCCAAAGTATAAGAAATAAAATGTGATATGTTAAAATGAATTACAAAAAGCTTCACGCGATTTCCTGTGTGCAGAACGTTATGTTTGGTCTATGAAAAGGCTATGAAAAAAAGGTGGAATAATTCACTTTGTGATGTCTCAGGAACATCCATTATCTGTTATAGAGGGTGTCCCAGAAAATAGCGGATTCCTTTCACGTGTGGATAGTGGTCGGTATCCAGAAGTGAAATCTGGAGAAATTTCCAACAGCTGGCAACACCGCCAAGGTGATTGTTCGCGGTAGATGGAATGCGATGATAACACGACGTTTCACGTTTGAAGTATGCTGAAACCGGTAACATCTGAGAGTTTCAACTTTAGAGGTTATTTTCCTAATTGTAATAGGTTTGTTGACATGTGTTAGTTTTTCCTTATAAGGAATCGTTTCTTCTGTAAATCGTGTTATTTGAATAAATGATTGCTACTAGTGTATGGAACGATGTGAAAGAGCCACAGATCGTGTACTTACTGTTGGATCATCTGCGACAGTATTAAAAATATTTTCTTCTGCATCGAATATGCATTCTCTCATCTTTTTCAGTACCACACTACCAGTTTGTAACAGCTTTTGAAACACAGCCATAAAACTTGGATACCGTCAGACATAAAGAACTGCATTACCATCACAATGAGCTTCACCATAAGTAATTAGCATATCGTGATATTCTCGAATGGAAATCTAGACTATCGCGACAAAAATTTCAACTCACCGGGTCAAGTTGGTACGTGATTACTAAACACTCATCTTCGACTGCACAGCCGTACTCTAAGCGGGGGCAGCGATGAATGAATCATTGAGTGCGGGGTAGCCAGTTATCACTTGTTTTATATAAATTCTTATGTTCAATTATTGGAAAAACGGATCGCTTCGGGAAAAAAACTTGTTTGTTCTAAATGGCCTGTTCTACATACACTTTCAAGGGACGCATTATTTTCGGGGACACCCCTTATATAGGTATGTTCTAATCATGTATGAACAGGACATCTAATCATGTATGAACAGGACATGTTTGATCACAAAAGTTCTCACTTTTAACATATCTGAGATGTTTTTGTGCTCACTAAGATGTTCAATTTAATAATCGGATTATCCTAGGCATGTACTAATAAAATAAAATACTGAAAATACACGGTGCAATATGGCTTTTGTAGAAGTAATTTCCAGTTTGTTCTCCAATTAAAAAATACAGCCATAAAAGAAGAAAAAGAAAAAGTCAGAAATATGAAGTAGAATACTGGAATATGATAAACCTAACTATATCAGAAATTTGCTATGCAGATGATATGGTGATATTTGCTAATGATGGAAAATCACCGAATGTAAATTTCGAAATACACGTCGGAAACAATGGTAGGTAAAGACTTATATCAGCATAATATAAATATAAAGCACAACATTAAACACAAGTACAAATATTCATGTATCTAGGATCGATGATAACGTTTAGGGGCTTGTGGATTCATAATAGTGTGTCGAAATTTCTCTTTTTCATCCAAAAACTTCATTCACTAATTAAATTCCACAAACAAAATCAACCTATTCATTCTGTCGTATCTTTCATAACAGTACCTTCTGTTAAACTTTCCGGAAAACTAATCGATTTGATTAGGAGATATTGTAATTTTGTTCCAAAATTTTGTTTAAAAAATAGTTACGAACTAATTGATAAAATCAAGAATATGCAACTTCCAGGCAACGTCAAACTTATCTCCTTTAATATCAAAATTTTATTTCCGAGTATTCCACCAAAAGAAACTATCAGTTTGGTAGATAATCTTCTGGTTAGGAATAATGTAAATCCAGTTATTAAACAAGAAATATTAGACTTGCTCACAGTTAGTTTATCTTAAAATTATTTCCAATTTAACGATAGTTTCTCTTCTGATAAAGTACTAATAATGGGTAATCCCTCGAGTCCTTTATTAGCTGAAATATTTATGGACAATTTGGAACAAACAATTCACAATAATCCTTCAATTACAAATTTCTTATATTGGTACAGGTATGTGGATGACAATTTAGTGTGTGTGTGTGTGAAGACAATTAGATGTATTCTTCGACTTTAATACAATTCACCCTTCAATTAAATTCACAAAAGAAATGGAAACAGGTCATTTTTTAAACTTTTTAGATCTGACTATAACAAAAATTAGTAATACACTTTTCAATTTTCCATAAACCTTCATATACCGACAACACAATACAAAGTACATCAACGCATCCATACCAACATAAATTAGCCGCGTATAAATGTATAATACACAGATTAATTAATATTCCGCTTTCAGAAGAAAATTTCAATAAAGAATTAAATATAATTAAACAAATTGCTACTAATAACGGTTATAGTCCAAACCTAATGGATAATATTTTTTCAAGAAAACTTTATAAACAATCTATGATAAAAGTGTTTCCTACTGAAAATAAAATTCATAATTTCAAAGTTATTACATATTTTGGCCATCCTACCGAAAAAATTCTACTTTTTGCTAAAAAAAATCAATTCGCATAAAAACAGATAATAATTCAAGTAAATTTATTGAGAACAATGAAAATAAAACTGATAAATCTGGAGTATATAAATTACTTTGTTGCTCTTGTGCAAGTTTTTACATAGGTCAAACAGGCAGAACATTAAAAAAACGATTATCAGAACATAGGAACTTTTACGTCAATCGAAAAACAAATTCAACTTTTGCTACTCACCTCTTGACTGAAAAACATTGTTTTGTTGACGATTTCGAAATATTACAAACAGAAAACAAAGGTTATAAACTCGACCTTCTAGAAAGTCTAGAACTTAATAAATACAAAAAGTCGCAATTTGTTTTACTGAAGATTAAACAGGTAATGGATATAATCTCCGTTCCACTTGGTCTCATTCCTTATAAATACCTAATGGCCTAATGGATAATCCTTAATATCCTCAATATTCTTAATTAGATTCATATACCTGCTACTACCTGCCTTGACTATTTAACATATTTACATACATCGTGACTTTTTGAGTTAGTATTATCTCCACTTGAAAAAGCTATTGTATAGCGAAACACGTGTCGAGGTTTTGTAAACCCAGTTTTGTGAGAATCATTTAGTGAAGTGAGTGTCTTTTGTTTACTTTAATATGGATTTTCATCAAATATCGGCCGCATCAATTCAAAATTAAAAAAAAAATACAAAAAAGTAGTGACACTTATTTTAACGTAGACCGCACACAAACATAAGTTTGAAGCCATCGAAATGGGATTTATAAGAAAAATAATAGAAAACAAAATTAGATAAAATAAGAAATAGATCACACAGAGAAATCTTAAATTTGAATGGAAAACTCGAGACGAACAAAAAAATATTCGAAGCGAGAAGTATCCGAAAAAAACAAAAGGCAGGCCTAGGAAAATATGGCAAGGAGGAGTAAAACAAGCACAAGATAGACGGGGGAAGAAATATGAAGAGATAGGGAATATGATAAAAAACAGAAAGGAATGGAAAAATATATGGAAGACTCAGCTCAACCCATCTCTTTATAGCCAGGAGGGTAGATAAACTATAAGACTAAGTAAGTTGTATGTTTTTCCATGATTATGGAAAAATACGAGATTGTTCAGCGGCATGTTACAGAATAAATTCAGTTAGCAAGAGCTGCATATCATGGCAACAATAGCCTGTAATATTTTCGTTGGAGATTTTTGTAGCCGATCAGCCAATAGCGAACGCAGGACTCGGATGGTCACACGACCACCACATCTTGATATAGTTTACATCGTGGGCATTTGTAGAATGAACATATTACATTTCATATCATATGACATCATATTGGTCGGCGTTTGAACAGAAAAGTAGACACAGTTCCACCCCTAAGTCTGCCGGTCAATCTACAAATCTGCAGTGTAATATAGGCGTATAAATGATCCCGTATTAAAAAAATCTGACCCATTTAAAGTGAATTTTCTGAATTGATCGCAGATTGTAGCAGTAGCAGGGGAAATTCAACACGCAACAAATATAACACACGGTTTGCCTGAGCGGTACTGTGCAGTCGCAACCCTAACTCGCCCCAAGACGTTTCCAGGCCTTCGTGATTTTCTCGAAAATGCATGCTATACATTGTTTACTCTCTCTCGTGTTATTGTTTTGTAACTGTTTTGCCCGTGACTTGCGGACGCCAATCACGATACCTAACCAAGGAAAAATTCTCGGGGTTGAACTGTCGCAGCTGAGAGTTCAAAAAATCATCGCTTATTACGGCATTCCGTATGCCCAGCCGCCCCTTGGAAATTTGCGGTTTGCCCCACCTGTTACCGAAACTTTGCCCAGTTGGGACGATGTGAAACAAGACAAGGATTATTCTCCCTCTTGTATGCAGATTGTGAGTGATTACAAGGAGTCGGAAAAACCGTTTTTGCAGCTGATTTCCAAGTTAAATTTCACTTTGGCCGAGGACTGCCTTTATTTGAATATTTTTGTTCCATATGGTGAGTAGGTATTCATCACAATATTTTTCCACAATAGAATGTAAGGTCATTTTTGGTAGCAAGTACGGATACAGGGGGATTTGGGGGTCCTGCCCCGTCTTTGGCTACATGAATCATCAGGCCGTTTATAATGTTATTTTGATTCCCTTTAACAATTCATAGCACATAAGTGAGAAATTTTTATGACATTCCTTTCTATTTTTGTGTTTTATCTCCTCCTGGGAGTGAAAATGTTGTCCAAGAATAACAAATTACTAACTTTGGCGGCCTGATTCGTTACTGCGTTTTGGTATTCTGGATTCATGAATATACAAATAAAATTTAAATTTAAATTGCTGGTAGCGCATCGTTTGAAAATTGATTCGTCTAAAATACCTCACAATAAAAATAATATAATTTTTTTATTTTCCTTCATTTTGAGCCAGTACATTTCATATGGAATTACAGCTGTGCCTTAATTGCCACTAAAAAAAATCCATTATAGTGCTTGTTGCATTTTTGCTAAATGTGCCATTTTAAAAAAAAAATCTGTGCGTTATTAAGTTCCTCCACTGTTCTACTTCAACTTTTTTGGTATCTTCTTCTACCTCGATTTCCATCTGCCTTTTGGTCTACCCCTGGGTCTGCTGTATGTGTACATTGGGGTTGGCGGCTGCGGTACATACTTTTCTTTAAAGAAGAAGAAAAAAAAATGCCACAAGCCGCAATCCTTAATGGCGCTTTCGCACAAATAAAAAATAAAATATACTTTTTGCAACGTAGAAGTAGCTCTGAGAATGTTCCTATCACTGATGATTAGTAATGCCAGTGGTGAAAGGTCATTCTCAACTTTAAAAAGAGAAAAATTTACCTTGGGAATTCGATGGTAGAGGATACTTTGAATAGCCTATCGTTTTTGAATATCAACAGTGACTTGTTATTAGAACTGAATTTTGGTGATGCCATTGATGAGTATGCATAAAAAAAAATCCAGAAAAGTATTTATATATTAAAAAAATATTTGTTGGTAGGTTTCAGTTTGTGAAGTAAATAAAATTTGTTTCTTTTATGTAATAATTTTATGTTATAGTTAAAAAAAAAACGATAAATGGGTAGGTACTTTGAAACTGACAATTAATACTAATTGGTGGCGGCATCGTAAGAAATAGCCCCCGGCGTAAGTGAGTATAAATCCGGCACTGATTATACATGGTTCGCAAAAACGTGAGTCAAATTAGTTAATGAAAAAAATTGGTAATCTGAACTTTTTTAAATGGAAACCCCAATTGTTTTTCTCCTAGTTCAAATCTATTTCAAAAATTTTAATTCGTTTTGCGTATTTGCCTGCAATTTTAATTTTCCAGACGAAGTGTTACGGCAAATGAAATAAAATGAGTCAGTCTGTAAGATTTATCTTGTTTTTATATGATAGAATATGGCTCGCGTTGAATATACTAACGATTTTATGATCAATGGTGCGGAACCGACGGTCCCCAACTTTACCCACCGATGTCCAGATCTAACACCAATATATTTTTTGTGTGAGGTTATGATATATGCTCATAAATTATCGGCAAAAGAGATAGATTCAAACCACGAGAAAAAACATTGGTTTCCATTTGAAAAGCTGAGATTTACAATTTTTTTCATTCACAACTAACTGCTTGGAGTTTCAAATTGAGGAGTGAATAATAGCCACCATAAACAGTTCTACTTGAATGTAATTGCGTCTGCCACCAGCGTTTTTACTTAAAATGTTTTCTTTCTGCACTGCATAGTGCATAACTATATAGGTTGCAATGTCCATTTTTCAAAGATCGCACGAACTGATGGTTCAGCATAATGTTACGCGCTGATGTTATACGGCGACGCACTGGCGGATCTGAAGAGGGGGGGGCACCCCCCCCTAGAGTTCTGAATAGTTGATATTGGTTCAACAACCAGAGTCGATTCAGTGCTGAAACAACCAGTTTGTTCAATTTGAACATTATAATACCCACGGTAATTGGGGAAATTGGTATGACATCTCTGGATTCAATGGCACGGCACTTGGTGGAAAGATTTAACAAACTTTTTCATCAGAATCTGGAGGTTTTGTTCACAGAATTCAAAAGCGAACTGAGGTTTTAGAAGGCGAAGAAAAACTTCCTATTCCTGACGAGGCTTTAGGAGCCCTTGCTCGCTGCGACAAAGTAATGTTTCTTTTGATAACATCATTTTTAGAAATTCTTATTACACTTCCTATCAGTGTTGCCTCATCGGAAAGAAGTTTTTCTTCGTTGAGGCGGTTAAAAAGTTGGCTCCGATCTACTATTTCAGAAGATAGGCTATCTGGCTTAGCCATTATTAACGCCCATCCGGACATTGAGATCAATGAACAATTAGTTATTAACAGATTTGCCAACAGTGGCCAAAGACATGGATTTTGTTTTATAAACAATAAATTGATAAGTTTATTATTGGAATTGTGGATTTGTGTTTTTGTTTATTTCGTCACATTTTTTTCCATCTTATTTATGTTATTGTTAACTGATTTCAGTTGTTTTCAGTATATTTGCAATACGCAAACAGTGGCCAAAGTCATAAATATTTTGTTTTATGAAAAATAATTTTATAAAGTTTTTTTTTTCGCAAGTTTTATTTTCGAGAGTTTATTATTTGAAATAATTGTCGAATTGTGTTTTTGTTTGTTTTGCAATATTTTTTCCATCTTATTTATATTATTGTTGACTGGTCTCAGTTGTTTCAAATAAAAATATATATATATATATATATATATATATATATATATATATATATATATATATATATATATATATATATATATAATATATATATATATATATATATATTCCATTTCATTCCATATAACTTTGGTTACAAATTTCCATTAACTCATGCCCACCCCCTGAAAAACTATCTAGATCCGCCAGTGCGGCGACGTTATGTTCACCACAAAAGTATTCCACACCGAATTCTACACCGCGTCTCATCAGTTAGAGCAATTTTTTCAAGAAATATGAATATTTCAGTTACATATATATCTTATAAGTATAGTTTTGCACTATTCAGTAGAGAACAGAATTCAACAAAGACGCTGGTGGCAGACACAATTATAAAGTAGGTATGTAACTCCTCAGCCTTTCTTCTCAGGCATCTTTATTATAATATTTGGGCATAGTATCCCACAAATTATATTTTTCTCAATAAATTACTATAAAATGTATAAATTCGTCCACTCCATACCGTCCCAATAATAATGTAGAATGAAAAAAAAAACCAGTACTGTTTAATATCAAAAAGAACCAACCACTAAAAATTTATTCAGTTTCTTTCGTGTCACTAATGAAATGGTAAAAAAATGCATTCACGATATCAAAAACAATGCGACGGGTACAGATCCCTCACTCACTTCGAATACTTCATTTGATAGATGACTTCTTACTGAGACATATCACACCATAGAGAAACTAAAAATAAAGAGAGTTGTCAAACCTGCAGTAAAAGTTGGCACCACGTTTAGACAGTGGCGACATATCTCGCAACTGGCCGAACTAAGTACAGTTGGTAAAACCGATTGAGATAAGGCGGGTTTTTCAAATGTGTTACTTTTATATGATTGATATGGTATATATTTTATAAGTGATCGATTTGCCATTCTTGTATTCCATATGAATGGTTCTATCATATGAAATACAGGAATGGCAAATCGATCACTAATAAAATATATACAGTAATCGATTCGTATAATCTGTTAGTTCGTTCGTGGTTGAAATAAAGTTTCAAAGTAAATCTTTATTTCATGATATCAAGAACAAAATTAAAGATCTAATAAAAGAAGAATAATAAGTTGAAAACTATAAAAACACATTTTATTGTATCTAGGACAAGGTACAACTACAGACAAAACAATAATAAAACTTCGAAAAACAACAAAATTAAAAATATTCCTCAGTCTTCATCAAATCAACCAAAATAAAAACAAATTACATTTACAACAAACCTTCAATAATTTTGTTCATTTATTAGCACAAAGGAGAACGAGTAGGTATACTTAACAAATACTCCAGTTTGATAATCTTCGTACTTCCTCAAATGGTGATAGGAAATGAAAACTGATGGACGGAAATAAGTATCAGTTTGTGAAAAAATTTCTGCAACTGATGGATGGAAATAAGTATCAGTTTGTGAAGAGCAGCTCATATTTTACCTTGTGAAAGAATATTTCGAGGAATTTCAGCGTCAATTCGAATAACAAAACATTCCATTTTCGACGTTGGGTTCATAATTCAAGTCCATAGTATAATTTCTATAATTAATTTTTCGATGACAACAGTAGAATTATTCTGAAATGATTACGTGGTTTGTCATTTTCTGACAAATGTCGAAATTGGAAAATTATCATGTCAGTCGTCTGTTGATTGCGGGCAGCGCCTCCATGCGCGACTGGCCGTACCAAAAACTTGGTGGTCAAGATCGCCAATGCTTCAAACAGTCTCTTTATTTTTAATTTGTCTATGTATCACACCATGATAATAGATAATTCTTCTTCTTCCCGATTTTATGGCCCTTGCTCCCTCTTGGTGCCTTCAGTCAGGTCAATTCGTGGGGCTACTACTTAGTCTGATTTCCATCATTTCGTAGCCCTTGTATCTTCCACTTTTCTACTCTCGTTTTTTTTTAAGTTCTTCTTTCTCTTATATATTTTTTGTGCTAAAAGGTTAGTTAAACAAAGTTACACAACAAAGGATATACAACTCTTCTCAGTTCGGGGCAGCAGCGAAGCATTTCACACCCTAAAACTGCATCGGACAACAAGCACCCAGGATGGGATAGAAATACAGTAAGGATTGTTTTAATTTTTTTTAAATTTTTTCTCTTTATTTGTTAATGAGTTTTTATAACTAACTATATATATACATTTTATTACTTTTATATTTTGAAGGTTTTTTTTAAAATAATATTCTTGTTTATTTTTCCTTTTTTTCCCCCAATTTTAATTCATTTTCACTTCCTCATTATTCTTATAATTATTTACTTTTTTTTTAAGATTTTTTACTTTACATTATTTCTACAATTTTGTATAGATATATAACATCTTCTTTCTCTCTCTTTTTTTTAAATATCTATTATTATAATTTTATTTTATTATAATTCAAGAATTTCATTATTACATTACTAATCCTCGTACTATTATATCTCAAAATTACAGGTAAATTGAACGGAGCTGGGACACCTTTATTGATTATTTCTCTATATAAATCAAACTGAGGTATCTGATTAATGGGACATTCAAAAAGTATGTGTTCTAGGGTTTCTTCCCTAACACGCTCACAATTTGTATTTTCTTTTATGCCTATTCGGAATAAATGTTGATTATTTATACAATGTCCTGTTTTCATTCTTATAATCGTCGTGATGTGTCTTCTATCCATAAAGGCGTATATTTTATACCATGTTTCAATTGGATAAGTTTCATGTATTTTCCCATACGTTTTTCCTTTATTTTGTCTATCTTTTCACCATGTTTTATAATATTCCCTAATATTTTACTTTTTGTTATAGGCATGATCGAATTTTTGTCCTCAATGTTGTGCCAGTTTTTGCTAGTATATCAACTTGTTCGTTTCCCACTATGTTAGAATGTCCTGGTATCCAGGCAAATTCAAATACAATCCCGTTAATTTTTGCTAGGAAACCCATTTGTTTAATTTTAAGAGTTATGTAATCACTGTTGGCTTCCCTTTTATTTCCCCTCATTTTTTATCTAAAGCACTTTTTGAATCTGTTAATATTAATTTTTTCTCTAGACATACTGTCATTCCTTTATGTATCGCTATCATTTCTGCATCACATATATTTGAGATATCATGTAACCTTGACATGAATGAATATTTATTCATCTTTACTGCAAACCCCACTTTACCATCTTTTTTTGACCCATCTGTATATACTAAATTATACTCATTCTGATATTTCTCTATTAAACTTTGATATTTTATTTTATTTCCTAAATCATTCTTTTCCAACTTCAAATCTATTACCTCAGGTTGATGCATATATACTTGATATTCAAAACTACAAAAAGGACTCAACACATCTTATATATATATATATATATATATATATATATATATATATATATTGTTTATAAGGTAAAACATATAATCTAACGCTTCTACTAAATAAGGCTTATTATTATTTTTGCCGTATCCCTTCCCTGTTTTACCTATTTGTCTTAAACTTTCTATTACTTTTATTATCGGTGAATTATTATTGTCTATTCTTTTAATTATTGCTAATATTTTTCTTCTGTGCTCTAAATCAATTTCTCCCGTTTCAGCCAACAACGCATTCATCGGAGTGGATCTCATACATCCAGAAATTATCCTCAAAGCTTGATACTGTACTTTAATAATTTTATTTGTTTTTCATAGGACATGGTTTGATTAAAATGGTCCCAAATTCAAGATGTGCTTTTATTATCCCATTGTAAATCATTAGCATGCTTTTGGGATCCGCTCCCCACCACACTCTACAAAAACACTTTATAACATAAATTCCTTTATTTGCTCCATTTGTTATATTACTTATATGTAAGTCCCAACTCCAATTTGGGGTTATCATCACCCCATTGTAAATCATTAGCATGCTTTTGGGATCCGCTCCCCACCACACTCTACAAAAACACTTTATAACATTAATTCCTTTATTTGCTCCATTTGTTATATTACTTATATGTAAGTCCCAACTCCAATTTGGGGTTATCATCACCCCCAAGTAATTTACTTTTTTTCCCCTCAATTTGATTATTTCCTATTTTAATTATCCCCTTATTATCCAGTTCCTTTCCCTTTTTAAACCAGATGGTTTCACATTTTTCTATGGATAAATCAAAACCATGTTCTTCCATCCATTTAGTGATCAATCTCAGATTGTTATTAATTTTTTCCGTCATATCTCCAATATTTTTCCCCTTTGTGAACAATAAAATATCATCCGCATATGAAATCATGTCGATATCCTCTGTTACTATATTAAATAAAGATCTTAAATATATGTTGAAAAGAATTGGGCTCAAGGGAGATCCCTGTACCAATCCTTTTGTTGTTACTCCCGGTCCATGCATATTTCCCTCTTCATCCTTTATGTAATTTTACCTGTTATTTAATATATTAAATATTACATTAACCATGTTCCTTTCCATACCATATTCTACCAAGTATCCATATAATTTGTTGATATTTACATTATCATATGCTAACTTTATATCTAAAAATACTGCAACCACTATTTGATTATTACTAAAAGCCATTTGTACATTGATTAATAAAAAAGCTACACAATCTAAGGTTCCTTTTCCTTTCCTAAAACCCATTTGATAATTTGACAAGATTTTTTCTGTTTTCAATTTCCCAATCTATTTTTCATCATTTTTTCTAAGATTTTTAATCCACTACATGCTAACGCAATCGGTCTATAGTTCGTATGATCTTCGGGGTTTTTACTTTTTTTTAAAAAAACCTAAAATAATATATTTTTTCCATTCCCTGGGTAATTCTCCCCCTTTTAAAATTTTGTTATATATATATCAATATATATATCAACAATTTCTGTATTGCTATATCTGGAAGATGGGCAAACATGCTATACGTTATTCCATCTATTAGAAGAGTTACATAAAAACCACTTCGGTGGGAAAGTTTGAAGATTTATATCAAGAAAAAGTTTTTGAATTTGCTGCTATTAAGTTAACTGACCTCAACATTGTAATCATCACTATATACAGATCACCTATTCTTGAAAATGTGAATAGTTTCCTTGAAAAGTTCTCCCTAATGCTTCAACGTCTGACACTGCATAATAGAGAGAAATTCATTATAAATGGCGATTTCAATATTGATATTAATAATACAAAATTAACTTGTACAAGGGAGTTCAGGGACCTAGAGGAATCGTTTGATCTAGAATTTTCTGTAACAACACCAACACGTATATCCAAAAAGAATGGAACTTGTATTGATAATTTTATAACTAATATAACTGACAACATACAAGTTTGAAGTCCATGACTTTTGTACCGATCATTCAGGCATCTTAGCAATTTAAAATATTCCTAGACAAAATATCGAAATTAAAAAAATTAGAGTCATATCTAACAAAAAAATTAAAAAAACCGAACTTTATACTATTGAGAAGGCGAATGATTTATTTAACAATTTTTTTCTGATATTCCTAGACAAATTCCACAATCATTTCCCGGAAAAAAATATCAAATGCAAAAATGAAATAGGTATAAACTGGTTTGATGAAAATCTGAAAAAAATGAGAAGTCAACTAGAAGCTATAAATATTATAAAACAATGCGTCAAGTCACAGGAGGCAAATGATCTTTATAAAAAAATGAAATCGAATTATAAAAAAGCAATTGATTATGCCAAACGAAAAGCGAATAAAGACTTCATAGAAAACTCAAACAACAAATCCAAAGCAATTTGGAAATTGATCAAGCAACAGACAGGAAAAGATATCAACAAAATGAAACAAATATTTCTTCCGAAAATTTCAACAATTTTTTTGTCAATGTGGGCAAAACATTGTTAACTCAATACCTCATAGCGACATTGATTTTATGCATGCACTGCAAAATACTCATAGTTATACCTGTTTTTCTTTTTTCATTAGCCCTACTACTGATGAGGAGATAAAAAGTATTATTAGACACTTGAAAAACTCAAACAGTAGAGATGTGTATGATATGAGCGTAGGGGTAGTTAAACATCTGTGTGATGAACTGGCTCCAATAAAAAATTTTTGAATGTTTACTGAAATCTAATTTTTCCGGAAATTAAAAATTCAAAAGTAGTACCGATTCCAAAAACAAACGACCATAGCGAAGCTAACTCATTTAGACCCATTTCAGTGCTTCCTGTTTTTTCAAAAATTTTTAATTTATGAAATCTAGGATAGTTTCATATTTTGAAGATAAAGAACTTTTCTCAAAAGAGCAGTTTGGTTACCGCAGTAATAAATCAACAACAAAAGCAATAATATTCATTTTAGAAAAAATCATGGATGTGATTGATAAAAATAACTTTTCGTGTGCCACAATGTTGGATTTATCAAAGGCATTTGATTGCGTCACACATGAATACCTACTGGCAAAATTAGATTTTTATGGGATCAGGGGTGCTGCCTTGGAATTATTCGCTTCCTACTTGCACAGTCGACAGCAACGAGTTGTTCTACCATCAGGCGAGAAGTCAGACATAATGGCAATATATATTGAAGTTCCCCAAGGATCAATATTGGGACCCATATTTTTTATTATTTTCATAAATGATTTACCAAAATATTTAAATGCTGACGCAATGACATTATATGCTGATGACTCTACAATTTTAAATATAAGCCCTGATATTAAAAACCTTAAACTCAGAAATACTGAAACAATAGCAAAGGCTTCAGAATGGTTTTCGACAAATAATTTAAAACTAAACACAGAAAAAACAAACGAGCTTATGTTCTCAAATGGCATTCAAGAGAATAGCGTTAAGTTATTAGGTATACATATTGACACGAAATTGAACTGGAAAGAACATGTCAACTACTTATCTAAAAAATTAAATAAAGTAGTGTATCAAATTAGGAAACTAATAGAATTTACTACTGTAGATACCGCATTAACATATTATTACAGTAACTTTTGTTCAACTTTTTCTTATGGACTTCTTCTTTGGGGAAACTCTGTAGAAAGTGGAAGAATATTTAAACTACAAAAAAAAGTTTTACGAATAATAGCAAAGGCTAGTTATCGAGAACATGGTAAACCGTTATTTGCAAAATTTAGCATCTTAACTTTACCTTCAGTATTCATTCTACAATGTGTGATGTTTGTGAAAGAAAACGAAAAGTCTCTATTTTCAAATTCTTCCTACCATTCTCATAACACAAGGAATAGAAATTCGTTGAGCATTCCCTATCACCGCCTGAAAAAAACTCAACAGCCAATTAATCACACATCCATCAAAATTTTTAACAAATTACCGGATGCACTGAAAAATGCCCATACCAAACAGTTAAAGGCAGCAATCATCAATATATTATTGAAAAATACATTCTATTCTCTAGAAGAATATTTCGAATTTAATTTTGACGAAACAATTGATTGAGATATAAACAGGCATATTTTTATCTATGTATCTTCTGTTGTGATGTAATATTGACTAATTTTAAATTGTATATATATTTTATTGAATTTTATGTATTTCAGGTGACTGAACTTAACATAAGTATACATATAGTTTTATATTCAAAATTTTACTATAATTGTCGACGTGTCTTGTATATACCTGTACTCAGTTTCGTTCATATTTTCTGTTTTTCGTATAATTTGACAACCTTAAATGTAACTTACATAACTTGGGCCAATAAATTATTATTATTATTATTATTCCAGGTGTTGTTTTTTGTCCTACATTGTGTAAAACCATTTCAAATTCCTCCCTATTAAACTCCATTATATCTTCATTATTACTTATTAGGCTAATTTCTGGATCTATATCACAAATTGGCATTCTTTCCAGTATTTCTTTTGCAATATGTAATATCTGGCAATTTATTTTCTGCTCGTATATTATTCCTATCCGAAAAATGTCTCATTATTCCCCATACGTATGAAATACTAGCCTCTCTGTTAAGAGTGGAACAGAAATATTGAAAACCCATCTTCTTTTTCCTCCTTAATATTTTTCTCGTTTGTGCTATGATTTTTTTTGCATGAATATAAATCTCTAAATTCGTGTTATTTAAAAAAATCCTTATCGTTATTTTTCGTTCTTTAACCTTTTGCTCACATTCTTCATCCCACCATGGATTCCTAGGTTCCTTTTTTTTACATGTTTTGCTTCTTGGTATTGAAATTTCCGCACCCTCATTCATTATTTTTATTATATCATCATATTCATAATCATTCTCTTCTTTTATATTATTGTTAATATAATTGGAATATACATTCCATTCTGCCTCTCTATATATTCTTTAGTTCTCATTCATAATTTTTATTTCTGTATTATTCACATATTACATATCGTTGGAAAGTGATCACTGTTTCCACAGTCTTCCATTACCTCCCAGTTACATTTTAAACCTAATTCACTTGTAACTATTGTTAGATCTAGAATACCTGGATTCTCATTGGGATTATTGAATCTTGTTGGCGTCCTATCATTCATTATAATTAAATTTTTGCTATCTAGAATATTTTTCAAATTTTTTCCGTTTCTATTTTCTCCCGTACTACCCCACATAGGATTGTGAGCATTTAGATCCCCCATCCATATTATTTCTCCATTTAATTTCTCTATTATTTTTTCTATTTTCTCTACTGGTAATAAACTGTTTGGCGGATTATACATATTAATTATGTAAACTCCATTTATTTTAATAATGATTATTTGACATTTTTTATCCAATAAATTTTCCTCTACATTAGTACTATTATATTTAATACTTTACCTTATAAGTGTGCCTATTCCCCCAAATCCATCTTCTCTATCATCCCTTACATTCTTATAATATTTTATATTAAAATGTACATCTTTTCTCAACCAAGTCTCATTTATAATTACAACATCCGGTTTTTGTTCAATTAACTTGATCAAATTATCCCGATTACTTTTGATACTTCTAATGTTCCACTGTAAATTTTTAAAATCTGTCATCTTCAAACTACCATTCCTCTGTTGAGTCATAGTCTATCTAAAGCTATCATTGTTTCAAAAATATCTATAATTTTAATTTTCATATCATTTGAAGTGTCTGCAAACTTGGATCAAAAGTCCCTTATCTTATTTTCTACATCACTAATATCTTTTGAGCAACTTTGCTCTCCAATTGTGGGTCTTATTGTTCTATATCCCTCTTATTCTTCAGATGTACTACTGTTATATCCTCGCTCCCTGTTAATTCCCGCTCCTGTATTACTTTGATACATTCTACCATTTGGCTGTAATAGGGCCTCATTATGCCCTATTTTGTCATACCCCTGTCCCCTCCTACTTTTAATTTTTTCCTTTGTTTGTGATTCTTTCAATACATTGCTAAATGTTCTTTTTTTTTAATTATATTTATGATTTGAATTATATACATCTTTTCTTTGCTCTATATTTATTACGTTCTGAGTTTCTTTATTTCTAACTCTTAATTCAGGGAAATCTCCTCCCAATGTAATCCTCTCCTCTTTAGGAAAATTTAAACTTGCTTCATAGAAACTCACATTATCAAAAGCCATCCTTGCTCTTATGTTTTTCTGTCTCAGGTATTCTTTACAAATTTGGTCATTGGATTTATGTGTTGAACTCTTACAATGATAACATTTAATTGTATTACATATTTCATACTGTTCCTGCGTTTCGTGCTGTTCCCCACAGCTGATGCATTTTTTCCCCTACACCACTTTTTAACATGTCCAAATAATAAGCATTCAAAACATTGTTTCACCGGTGGAACATAGGGAGTTACCAAATGCGTCATATAGCATAAATCAATTGACCTAGGTATTTCAACTCCTTCAAACGTTATCAAAATTGTTCCCGTAGGTGCAAATATCTCCATTTATATCTTTTTTTCCCATTCAACCTTCTCACCTCCCTTATTTTTAAATTACTTGTTATAATTTTTTTTATCTCTTCCTATATTTACATATTTTATAATTCATTTACATACTACTTGATTAATAGGTATATATATATATATATATATATTTTATATCCCTTTTCTAATAACTTTTGATTATTCACAAACCTGTTGGCTGTATCCCTATCATTGAACAAAACTCCTATTTTATTATTCACTTTTTTCTTTATACTTACTATATTATTTAATTTCAAATCAAATACCTCCTTTGCTATTTTTAATTCATTTAATCAACCCATACTATTCTCAGATTTATCAGTTGGTTCTATGACTTCCAAAATTCCAAAATAAAGGTGCCCTAGCTCCGTTTTTATAGTATATAGTTTCATCTTTTTCCGTTTGTTTTCCATGTTTTGTACTTTCAAGGTTATTATAGTAGGAGATTTAAGCCGGTTCTGGCTCTCCCCCCACCACTATGACGTCACGTGTGACCTTGAATAGTTGCAGGTGTGCAATGTGTGTGTGTTTGACCTTGAGATTTGACTTTGAGATTTGTCATTGAGTTTTGATATTGGGTTTGGTCGACTTTGAGATTCGACTTCAGTTTTGACCTTGAATATGACCTTGAGATTCATAACATTAAGTTTTGACTTTGAGATTTGACCTTGAGTTTTGATGTTGGGATTGTTT
>JAFIRS010002406.1:0-218999 GCA_018342105.1 Gonioctena quinquepunctata
TTTGAACATTCCGTATTTTTTCGAAACATACTTGCAGTTCAACCTCATGCACTTGAAATTTACAGAATATGCATTTTGGTGGTAATATAGATGTAACTCATATTTCTTCAATGTTTTCAACACCAATTTACAAATATTGCATTTATACATTGTAAATTAATGCTCACCAGAGATGACATATTTTTAACACACTTAACAGACACGTCTAACCTCTCTTCGGATGACACACTTTTTGTGTTGTTTGTTGGCGACTGGCGATAAAAATGCATTCCCGCTTTGCCAGCACCTGCAACTAGTCATGTGACCTGTGACATGTGACCGACAGAGATAACATCGAAGGGTCGGAATTCTGTAATTCCTGTATTAACGATGGTGAAATTACAGTTTTTCTGAGAATTGACAGTATGTATAAAGTTATCATATTCGAAAACACAGAAATATTGCAAACATTCATAGAACTTTTGTGATTGGTTTCAGTTTTTCTGTAATATTACCAAACCCTCTATATTTTGGAATAATTTTTGTTATTATTCGCGGAATATTTACAAATACTTAAGACTGTGAACTTACAATGATAATGTATATCTACAGATCTCATTTGGGAACGAAGGAATTGAATTATCATCAATAGGAAGCTATTCACAATTATACATCGGTTTTGTAATTCTCCACTGCCTTTGTATTTTTACATCTCTATTCGAAAATTATCCACAGACTCTTCTACATATTTACAGATATTCTGTAAGTATTCACGATTGTTAAATTATAAGGGTTCAGTGAATTGACAGAATATAGGTACGTGCCGATACATATCTTATACAGGAACACAGACATTTTGTAAATATTCGCAAAACTTTTCTGACTGGTTTCAGTGTTTCTGTAATATTCACAAAACTTCTTTATTTTGAATAAATTGTTGTTATTATTCCTGAAATTTCCCTAAATTTTGCAATAGTGAAACTACAATGACTATGTGAATCTACATAATTTATTTGGAAACGAAGGAATTGAGTAATCATCAATGCAGATATTTACCAATATACAGTGTGTAATACTCCAGTGACCCTGTGTTTTCGTATCTCTGTTTGGTAAATATTCACAGACTTTTTGTTATATACTCACATAGGTTTTGTGAAAGTTCAAAGAAGTTTAGTACTTTTCTATATATATTGTGAATATATATGGAAAATTACTATCTAACTGTGAAAGTTCGTGTTGTCTTGTTTTTAACAGAAATTGATTGTACTTTTAATGTGATAGTCGCTGTGAAATATTTTCACATGGTAATTGGAGTGATTTTTACAGCGTTTTCAAAGTTATTTCACCATTGTTACTCATCCATTTTCGTCTGTGTGTAATACCCGAAGAAATAATGAGTACAATTCAGTCTTTGAAAGATTCAAGTTGTCTAGATTTTTATGAGATGAACAGCGCAGGGATTGAAGCTATACCTGATATTATTGCTTCTCTATCAACAATTTTATTAAATGAATGCTTTTCTCTAGGAGTTTATCCAGATGATCTGAAGATTTTAGTTGTTTTGCTATTGTTGAAAGAAGGTGATCCCCAAATAGCAGAAAACGTTCGCTCCATTTCCATAATTCCCGTTATTGCGAAAATTATAGAATCTCTAGTGAAAAAAGGTTAATATCATACCTGGAAACAAATTCTTTGCTTTGTCCTGAACAATTTGGTTTCAGAAAAAAACAAATCAACCTATCTCTTCTCAAAAACTTATATCCACAAAAAGTAACCGCACCCTTCATCGTCCAACCTTGTCTCGCTATGATATACAGGAGAGCTTCCAGTACATCACAAATAATATAATCATAATTCGATTTTTCTATCCATTATCTTTTTCTGTACTGGAATTTCAGAAAATAACGGGCCCCATAGTTCTTTACTCCGGCCAATAAAAGCTAATGCAGGAAGTAGAAAACTTCTAGCCTGGATATACTCTGATTTTTATAAGACGTACTTTTTTATTGACAAATTATATTTTATTATTTCCTGTCCGGAAGTGATAACGAATCGATCATGCCAAAAACTTATCGTATACGAGTTTTTGTTATAATACACGAATTATATATTTTATTCACAAAAAAGGGTTGCCTTGGCAGAAAAATATTTCCCCTGATTATACTCTTGCGTGTCGATGGTCGTTTCGATCTGTGATGGCATGATCAGAAAATGGAAAAGAACAATATTATGAAAGAAATCCAGACTTATATACTGAAGGACATGAAAACAACGAATGTGTTCCATTTGAATCATAAAAATAAGAAAAATAGGTTGAAATGTAGTCCAATAACTTTGATTCAAACCCTGATGAGAGTTGACCATATGCCAAAAAACAGGTATGAGGGAAACTATCAAGATAGATGGGTGATTTTTGGCCCTTGAAAATACAACGTTACTGAGCAGTAGGTTGGGCAAGTTTCTCAAGAGTTCCTATTCTTTAAAAAAGATCTTTACGGGGTCGGTGGCTCAGTGATAAAAGTGTCAGTAAATAAAACCACTATTGATATTTTGCCGACGTTTCGACCTTCAGGGCTCTAGAATGGGATTATAAAATAATAACAACATGCCCGTGACCGCAATTTAAAAAAAAACAAATAAAATAGTACAGGACGAAAATCCCCAAAAATAAAAATGTTTTGTTATGCAAATACTGATAGCCTGTTCATAACTGTGGTTTTGAAGTAGAGAACTCGTAATGATCAATATCAAAACGTCACCCATTCATCAGCAATAATTCCTGAAATCTACCAGCATTCGGATTTATTGATTTGATCCATTCCCATCATAAAAATAGTTATTTAATCAACTAGTGTATTAATGATGGCGATTAATGATCGATAGATTTCAACGCGAGAGCGAAGCGAACGCGTTAATGTACGAGATCATTAATCGCCCTTTTATTAATAATAATAATATTTATTCACATAAAAAAAAATTGTACAGAGGAATGTTTTTTTAAATTTGCAAATAAACATAGTTTAGTCACAGAAGTGTATAATAGTAAAAACAGGTATACTACTTGTGCGTGACTGTGTATGAAATTTGAGTTAAAATGAATGATAATGAATAATGAAAACAACATATATCAACAATATCAATGGTTAAAATATCACCAAATCTACTAAAAATAAAAATATTAAATATGGTAGGTTAAAAACATAATAAAAACACCATTAAAATGAATTAACAGTAAACGTGCAATTCTGTTATAATTAAAATTTCTATAATATATCTGATATAAGATAGTTTAAGCTTAGTGAAACTGATAAATAATGGATACTAAAAGAAACTGGATTCTCAATGTATGATTTGAGTTTTTTAATGAAGGTCTCGGTCATTGTTTCTATAATGTAAAAGCAATGGAAAAGTGATCTGTTATATAACTTCGGATAATAAAGGATTTGAAATCAATTTCTTTGTCACACTTGATGAAGAAATGGTCTATACAAGTTCCACTATTTGTTCGTGTAACGTCGTTTATGTAAGATGTAAATCCATATGTATTGATTATATTATTGTATTCTTCTGTATATTCACATTCTGAGAGTTTATGTCACCTGTGATTATTTGTATGTCATTAGTTTTCGTTGTAATATACGAGTTGATTACAAAAAAATTCCGCGACGTGAAATTTTCGATATCCATTTTCTTCAACTGGTAGAAAACTTACAATATTTGGATTTTAGAATACATAAATTTGACAGCGCGAAGGTAATATAATTTGAAATTTGAATAATATTCGAATTCATATGTTTAGTTGCCTATATCACAATTATATATTGATGAACCAAATCGACCATTACAGATTATTAATGGTCGATTTCGGTGTCTGTTTGATTGCATATATGACAATTATGAATTAAAAGAGAAACTGAAGGTTAACGATCGATTTCGAATAGATCAAACAGACTCGTTGAAACGAGGTCTCCGAAAAAAATATATCATCGCCTCACCTTTATGAGAACTCCAAAGTGAATTAGCTTCCACGATTATATTAATCATTTCCCATGTTATTATTGGCCTGCTTTTATTGTTTTGGATGATTCAGTCAATATTCCTAATGGGGAAAAACTGGTCCCAACGTTTTTTTTTGCAGGTTACATGAAAATGCTTTCAAGATTGTATAATATTCAGACAGATAGGTAAAATTCTATAAATTGCTAGCATTTCGACAGGGATGTTCACTGAATTAGGGAGATAATGTTTTGACGTGATTCATCGAGGGTGGGGAAGTGAATTTAATATTAATTAATAGCGGTCTTCTTTTAGGTGATTGATTGATTTAGTGGAATGTGCTTGAACTGATAGGAGAAAGGTGTAACTTCTTGTGTCGGAAACATAGGTTAAGTGTAAAAATGTCTCGTGCTCCAAGGATAACATTCCTCGTTCTATTTCATCCAGGTTATCTCCGAGTGGAAATTCTCCAAATGGGTTTTTTTATTTCACGAACGTCTTCTGCTTTCGAAGTAATCTACTCGAGAGGACGTCAACATCATTTTATTGCATCGGGTGTTCTGAAACACCGACCAGATACTTGAACATAGGTATATAGTGAAATCATCTGCATATAAACAGGTGAATGCATTGGGAAGGTTTAGTGGTGATTCATTTATATACAGTGTAGACAAAATAGGCCTCAGCACTGAGCCCTGAGGTACTCAAGAGATCACTAGAAGTAGAGATAGTTCTTATTCTTGTCCACGAGGTTAATTTCAATTTTCTGGGCACGTTTCTCCAAGAATGATGAACACCACACATGGAATTTGCCACGAATTCCTTATTTGCATAACTTATCCAGCGGAATATCATTATGGACACAATCGAAAGCACGGCTGAAATCGCATACTATCCCAATCGCGCTCTCGCCTGCCTCCAGAGTCTAAAAAGCTATGGATAACTGGGGCAGTATAATGTGCAGTACCAAAACCATGCTGATTTTCAATGAATGTATTGTTTTTTCCATGAAACTCCATAGTTGTTCCAATATCGCTTGTTAACAAATTTGGACGACAATGTCACTCACGTACAAAAATCGTAGTTTACTATCGGCTAAATAGGAAGGAACAGAAATGCAAATGGATAAAAAAATCGAATAAATTACGTTACCGTAGCAACGCTAGCATTTATTGTTCGTTTATCAAGCGTTGCGCGTAAGATGAATGAACTGATTTGATATTGTTTAGATTTTTGAGGGGACACCACCTGTTACTTCAACAGAGCTTCTCTCCCTGTGGTAGATGGCGCCGTCCAAAAATGTTTGTCTATATTCTCGCTTAATGTCAGAACCTAATTTCTGACATCTGCACATCTTATATGAAATTATTTTCAGTGTTTTGTCGGTATCTATGCGTTTTCCATCTCTTTGATATGAAATCTTGTTTAGCTTATTCCTGAGTTTGTTCTTCAAACAATCACTCGTTAATCAGTTCATTAGTGCGTGATGAATTGTTTATTTTGAGGTAGTGTAGTGTGTAAGGATACTTTTTGTAGAATGGGCCACATTTGTATTTCGTGTGGACTTTTGCCTGTATTCAATACCAAAAGCGAGTACAAATCTTGACGAATTGACTAATGATATTTCCATAGTTCATTATATTGTATTCATTGAATTTTTTATTTTCTGCAATTTAATGACAATTTCATTTCCAATTCTCCGTCTGTCAAAATGAAGTTAACCTCAAATTTAAATCGTACAAAAAACGAAAAACAATACGACAGTGCTTTCTTTGTACAATGTTCGGGGGCTTCGAGTTCTAGCTTTGCTATTGGTGAAGTTTGACAGATGTCTCTTTTCAACCAATAGCAAAGCTAGAATTAGAATCCGCGCACAGTTCGCCCCAAAAAGAAATCTGAGGAAATAAATATACCCTGTTACTGAATTGAAACTAAATCGAAATTGGCGCCATCTGACACGCTAGTAATCTCTATTATCAAGTAGGCCAAGTGTCCCAAGTCGATCCCAAACTTCTACAGGTATAAGTGCAAGCACCAGGGTTTTTATACATCTCAGTTGCGCGTCTCATCAGTTTGACAATTGTAAATGTCAAAAACAGAATTAAACAGCGAATAATATTCCAGTAAGTATGTCGAGATTTGGAAATCAACTCCAGAAAATACAAAAAAATCA
The DNA here is from genome assembly GCA_018342105.1 of Gonioctena quinquepunctata. Lineage (NCBI taxonomy): Eukaryota > Metazoa > Arthropoda > Insecta > Coleoptera > Chrysomelidae > Gonioctena > Gonioctena quinquepunctata. The sequence continues at coordinate 6,149 of JAFIRS010002406.1, forward strand.
TACCTCCATTTGGAATCAATTTAGCGAATTTTGTAAACAACGACACTTCAATTTGAAAACCGAACAGTGCGTGGAAAATGTGGCAGGAATATTGATGGACTGGGGCTTTAAAATGAAGAAACAGAATGGGGAAGATTATAAAGAATACGTGGTAAAAACAATGTGGAACACAACAGCGAAAATGTTGCAAAGCATGTATTTCGAAAATTTTTATGTTACTTTCAACCCTTTCACTGATTTGGCATTTAAGAAATTCCGTGATGCACGTAATTCTAAGCGAAAAAATTTACAAGGTAATTCAGAAAAACGTAAAAATAGTTCAATAGCATTAACTAAAAGTGAAATTGTTAAAATGGCATTAATATGGGATGAAAATGGTCCCATAGGTCTTTTAAAAAGATTTTTCCATATCGCTGCATATGAATAAGCTTGGCGAGGAAGTGGAGCTGCAAATTGTAAAGTACACTATTTTGAAGGAGAAAATCAAATAATGGTGATTTAACTGGTCACATTGAATATAATACAGTGTTTTCCAAAACATGTCAAGGTGGCTCAAACAAGTGCTGCGATAGTAAATGGCTGATCAAAAACATAGAAAACCCTAGCATATGCCCAGTAACATTGTTTTATAAAATATCATCACATAGACCGAACCATATTACAACTGATAGATTATGTATAACTCCCAATCCGTTTTGGAAAAATAATTCATCAAAAGGCTGGTACAAAAATGTTCCTATAGGAGTCAACAAAATTCTTAAGTGGACAAAAATTTCAGCTGAAAAAATTGGACTGAATACAAAGAATAAAAAAATTTCTAATCATTCTCATCGCTCAACGATGTGTCAACTTTAGCTGAAGCAGGTATTAATAACAAGAGTTGATTAAAATAACTGGACATTCCTCTTCCAAGTCTCCAAAGCCTTATTTACAACTTGATAATGAGCATCATTCGCATCTTGTAACAAATCTCCGAGATAAAGCTTCGGATAATGAATTAGCCACAGTGTCAACAACATCCATGTCATTGTCAATAACAAAATCTGCATCAGTAAAGGAGCAAATGTCTACTGGACCAATTGTATATAATAATTTATTTTTAACAATTGTTTTTTCTGAACATTATTCTTCTACTTATTGTTCTTTTAGTTTGTTGAATGAAGTATAATTGAATTGAGTTTTCTATTCATGGAATTGTCTTATCTGACCGAATACCACGCGAGCTCAGATCTAGCAGGATATTCTGACCGAATACCACGCGAGCTCAGATCTAGCAGGATATTTTTTACGATGGCTTTCTCATACTTACTTTCATATATATATATATATATATATATATATATATATATATATATATATATATATTATATATATATATATCTCGATCTGTTCTGACAAAATCACTCAAGCACTCGTTAAATTGCCAATGAAAGTAAGTATTCGAAAACAACCGCAAAAAATATCCGGCCAAATCTGAGCTCTTGTCGAATTACCCCCGATAATTTGCCAACATTTGTAGATTTCCTTTTTCAAAATGTGTTAACACGTTCGCTTCCAATATATTCTAGGTTATGTTACTCAGAAGCCAATAATAATTTTTGACTGAATTTTATAATTTTCTTGTTAACTCAAGTAACAAATCTCAAAACCAACTCTTAGCGTTGTTTTTTTTTAATTTGCTCCAAATTTTTTTTGCGACTCTTTCAAGAGTCCCCGGCATTGTCACCGAAATATTGGACCTATGTGCCAAGTGGTTCTGATAAAAGTCGCATTTTTTTAAATCAATTATTGGGTATAGACAACTCCAAACAACATCAATGATTAATAATAATTCATTTTCTATAAAATCACCAACACTAAATAACTGAAAACTTGTAAAAACAACATTTTGTTCAAAACACAAAAAATATGCTCATTCTCGTACAAGTAATGAAATAAAGATACTTGAAACTAACAAAACGTTTTTTTTTAGAACATACAAAATCACTACTCAAATCTAATCAACAGAATCCTACAAAAATATCAAAACATAAACCATAAAAAAGTGATTCTCTATCATTTGGATTTTTTGCAAATGCATGAGAGCAAAATAACTAAAAGCGATTTCGACTGATAGTGTTTGCTATTGCCTTACAATGGAATGAAGGGTCCTTTTTCCACAATCTTGAAAACGCCTTAGCCTAACATTTTCCATATGGAGGAACACTCCAAAAAAAACAGTAGACTATTTTTTAGTGGACTAAAGAATCGATGATTGCATTTTCGTTTGTTTGTTCGACAACTTCTTGAGGAAACTAATCTCTAACTTTATGTCTAAAATAGTCTATAGGAGTATTTCCAATCGGAGGAACAAGCAAACTTTCTTTTTTTCAAGAATGGAACATTTTTCATATCTTGGGGGTTTGTTTTCCAGTCAACATCTGTACCTTCCGTATCATTGTTACCCGTTGTAATATTTGGTTGTTGGTCGGCGTCGTCAGTATTTTGTTGTATGTAATCTGCACTTATTTTCCCGTCATCACTAGAAGCCCACCCCATGGACACCACTGACTCCTCGTCGTTAAACTCATCACAGTCAGACTTTTCTAAAATAGCTGATAATTGTGTAATATTTCTTGCTAATTCTCGCTTTTTTGGATTAGAAGGGCCCGGTACAGCATTCTCATCGGTCATTTTTGATTACGACTACCAACTTTTGAAAAGAAAAAAAAAAGGAACCAGATTTATTATCGTATAGAATAATACCTTTACGCAGTGCCTACACCGCCACATACGTTAGACTTCAGTGCCGAACTATTAAATTATAAACAGCCAAAGTCGGCGGCTCTTTGAAGAGTCGGTGGCACATTAATTGTATCGAACTGACTCTTATGAGAGCCAGTGGTAGCGAATGTGTTTTGTACAAGAGCGGTTTTCATTCTGGTGGAAAATATTCCTACTCACAGGGATGATTGACGGGAGTTGAAGAATTGATGAGTATATTTTAGAATTGTTTTTGATAAATCCCGAGATACCATCTTGGCCACAAGTATTCTCATTTTTGAATTTGTGTTTCATAATTTGAGAATGAATTATTATTCGTTTCACTTCAATTATATCGCATCAGCATTAATGAACTTGAGAAATCCCAAGTGGGTTTTGAAAACTTTTTTGGTGTTAGTTCATCCGTCAACAAGGCGGTTCTGCACAAAATTCCTTATATTTTTCTCTGATTGATGTGAGGAAATAGTTTTTCTCCATCACTATTGAAAACCATTTCTTGATAAGTAATGAACTCTAGTTTCGCCACGAGTAGTTAATGATCCATAACTCAACAGGTTCGAACCAATCACAGTTGAACCAGATCCATTACTCAACACTTTAAAGCCAATCACAGGTGAGCATATTCAATACTGTGCAGTTGTGTTTGAATTGTTTCCATTCGCAAGTATGCCTTGCTAATTTAACACTTCAAACTTGTTCTCAAACGTCATAATCATTGAATTGACAGTTCGTTCTGTAAAATATTATAGTTTCGAACGAAAAACAAGAAGAACAAGATGGATTCGGAAAGTGACAACGAGTGTACCCCACCAGAAATTTGTAGTGCGGCGAAAATAACATCTTCAACTCTATTACCAAATGAATCCAGAAAAAATATGAGACGATATATGCAATGTTCATGGATTGGCGAAAGGAAAATAATGTGAATTCGTTTTCGGAAAATGTACTTCTATCACTGTTAGTAAAACCAAGCGTAACCCTAAGGCTCTCGCTCTTTGGACTTCGAATAAGTGGGCCACAGCCATTCGAATTTAGAATTTTGGTTGGTAAAGGACTATAGACCGGTCCATAGCCCTTGCCATGATGGTGTTTCTCGAACCATGACCGAGAGGAAATTTTGACCAAAAATTTGGAAAACAAAAATAATAATTTCTATTGAGGATGCAGCTTCGCTACTCTGTATGGATTAGTAGGTAACCCATCACTCCAGAGAGTGCCTGGGGCGCTTAAATTGCGAGGGGTCGTCTATGTTATAATCAGTGGCTTCCCTCACGAGCGGATTCTCGTGAGCTAACGCACAATCAAATACTTTTTGATTGCGTTCTCTGATGATACTTCTGATGGAAGGCAGATTTAAAGTCTTCAAGGATCCGATCGTTCCGCACGTACCACGGAGCGTTCGTTATCATCCGCAGGACTCTCATTTGCGCCCGTTCCAGGACGCCAATGCTAGACCTGCAGATTTGGCCCCAGGCGGCTGAGGCATACAAAATGACTGGCCTGAACATCATCTTGTAAATCATGACTTTGTTTTTTAGGGAGAGCTTACTCTTCCTGTTAATCAGAGGATATAACGCACATATCTTTTTAACAATTTTGTCCCTAACAACGTTGACATGTGGTCTCTAGGTGAGTCGGCGGTCCACAGTAACTCCCAGGTACTTGATCTGCTCTGACCATTCTATCTCCCTTCCAGAGATAGTCACTCCCCTCTCCGGGTTGTTTCTCTTACGACCCATTGAAATCGCCTGTGTTTTATCAGGATTCAGCTTTATTTTCCACCCCAGATACCACTGCTGGAGGTCGTTTAATGCATTTTGTAAATAAACGACACCCATCAAGTGGTCAGCTGCAGAGGAAAGCAAAGCCGTATCGTCAGCAAATAAGGAAATCTTCACATGTTCGCTCCTTAGTATATCTGACGTGTAAAGGGCGTATAATACAGGAGACAGCACTGCCCCCTGAGGAACGCCAGCCTCAATTTCTCTCGAATTCGGGAATAAATTGTCGACCATGACCTGAAATGTCCTACCTAAGAGAAACGATTTAATTCACTTAATCAAACTAAGCGGCAGATGGAAATCTATCAGCTTTGACAGTAGGCCTTCGTGCCACACTCTGTCGAAAGCTTTGCTGATGTCTAGCAAAACGATGTGAGCGCTATTGTTGGTATTTAGCGATGAAACTGTGTCCTCCACTAGCCTCATAACCTGAAGCTCGGTGGAGTGAGCACGTCTAAAACCAAATTGTTCATTAGGTAGGACATTTCTATCCTCCACTTCTTCGTCAAGCCTTTCCAGGACGATTTTCTCAGCCAACTTAGCTGAACTGCAAAGCAGACTGATCGGCCGATAATTTTGCGGGAAGGTCGGGTTTTGTCCCTGTTTAGGAATCATAACCACGATGGCATGCTTCCACCTACGAGGAAATCTCTTAAGGCGCAAAGAGTTATTGATAATATTTAATAGTGACTGCACTTGGTTATCCGGAAAATACCGAATCATACGATTAGTAATTCCGTCGTAACCAGGCGCTTTTTTGGGATTCAATCCCTTGATGTGGGCCTTGAGTTCATCCAACGTAGCTGGACGAATGACATCATGATTGGGTTCCCTAAGGGTGCGGTGGACCCGATCTTCCAACAAAAGCTCACGATCCAGATCATCGTCTACATGTTCATTCAGCCTGAATTGTCTATCCATCGAGTCTGCAAAAGCTTGAGCTTTGGACTCAGGGTCATAACACATTCCGGCCTCACCATGAATAGGGGGGAAATCGGTCTTTCTTGATTTTAAATTCTTATTAATTCTCCAAAGTTGATCGCAATTTTCTAAATTTTGAAGGGTTATACCAAATCTTTCATTTCTAGATTCCGATATGTTTTCTCTAACTTCCCTATTCAATTCGTTAGCTCGTATTCTGTCCGCAGGGAACAGACTCCTTTGGTAAGCTCTTCTGGCACGATTCCTCTCGCGAATGAGATTTTTAATCCTCAGAGGAAATTCGTCATGAAATTTAGGAGCCGGTTCCTTGTGGGAGGAATCCTCCAAAGCATTTTTGATGGTGAGTTCGTAACGCGCTAATGCCTCATCCAACTCAAGTGAAGAATCCATTCTCTCAGGAGCACGGTAACCTGTCTCCAGGAGCGAACGGAATTTCTCCCAATTCACCTTAGTACACATACGATCCGTCTGGAGCGGAGGATCACCCCCCAATGACAGTATAACTGGGTTGTGATCAGAGCTCAACTCGGTGAGGACGTGAATATCCCAGTTCCAGGTGATATTCCTGGCCAGGGCAATGTCAAGCACATCAGGCCTGTATGGACCAAAATGCGTCGGCTCATCTGGAGCCAATACCTGGTATTCATGCCTCTCATTGTGTTGCCTCAACCGTCTACCATTCGCGTTGGTTACGCGACTCCATTGTACGTGCTTAGCGTTCAGATCACCCATGACCAAGACAGAAGCACATCGAGTGCCTCAGGAAGTATTCGATTCTGCGGAGGGTTGTAAGCACTAATCAAACGCATAGGACCACTCCTCGTGTTGAAAACTATACCTACTGCTTCAATACCATGGAAATGCCAAACTGAACGTGTGAATGACAGCGCTTTACCAAAATGGCAACACCGCCACCCGGACGTCCAATTCGATCATTTCTAAGCATTTTGTAGTTAGGAAATCTAACAGGTTCCCCATTAAGATGAGTTTCTTGCAGAAAAGCAACATCGATGTTGTTCTCTACAAAAAACTCCTGAAACTCAAGCCTATTCTGGAGAAGTCCATTACAATTCCAACTCACCGCTTTGATGAAGTTCGGAAGCTGCCGTTCACCCATCAACTGGGATTAAAACCTGTGGAAAATTCTGCAGCAGCTTCAGCGAACTGCGCAAACAACATCCTCATTTGATCTAAAGTTGAAAGAATGTCTTTAGGTGTGGTGATTTGAGCTGGCTGGGGAGGGGGGTCGCATATGACACTCCCTGTCGTGTCTTATTTGCAGGAAAGTATCGTCGATTCTGCGATAATGAAGCAGGGTCCACCCTGCGCCTTATACGTGGACATCTAGGACATCCACGATAATTCGCAGTGTGTTCCCCACTGCAGTTCGCACACCTAGCTTTTTCTTCCCTAGGTTTTGGGCAATCTCGAGATATATGAGCTTCCCCGCATTTGACACAAGCGGGGGTGGCACAGCAGTTCAGCTGGCAATGGCCGAACCGTTGACATCGATGACATTGTCCTACAGAGGCCCTGGGTGTGGTTCGGCTGTTACTCGAACATTTAGGATGTCAGTAACTTTAAAAATGTCTGTTTGGTCTTTGTTGCAGAAAACTAAAACTAGTGGAAGAGGGGTTTTTTCCCCATTTAATTTTCTGAGACGAGCCACTGACTCCGGGGCGAACCTCCTCTCAGTCAGCTCATCTTTAATATCGTCGCAAGACAAGAATTCGGGAACGCCCCTGAATACAACTCCTAATTTTTTGTCTTCGGGAAGACTATATGTGTGGTGTGGAATATTTTGATCTCTGAGTATGCTTGAAATTTTCCGATAAATTTCCGGGGAATCGGGAAACATTTTTACTCCATCATAGACATTCTTTGCTGGTTTTTCTAATTTTATATTATTTGACTTCAAAAGTGAATTTACTGTAGTCCACTCACTCTTATCCCTAACAGTGATAGGAGGAATATTTTGTTTTTTGATCGTACGTGGGGTCGTTTCCGTAGGTAGTTGTTCTCTTACGTTAGTCTGATTCATATTAACGTCATCAGTCGGTGTGATTTGGAAATTATTTTCAATAATATCGGTTTCGGGGGTATTTTGACTACCTGTATAATTTTGAATTTTGATTATCGAATTTTCATTAGAGGTCTTTTCAGAAAGCATTGGGGCCGAGTCCACCCCTGGATTTGATAAATTTTCGGACGTGTCGAAGTGCATGTCACCGTCTGACATTTTTGACAAGTGATCAAATTTGTTAGAAATTTCAACATTTTGGACAGTTTTGATAACAGGGCTATTAATTAGAATAGTTCTACTACTTCTACGATATGCAGTGACAGGTAATGACGGGTTTGAAACACCTTTGGGCACAGGGAGCGCCGAAAAAGTCTCCTTTTTGTGTTTCTTTGCTGGGGCATGTTCATTTTGGGCATCGAGTTCTTTGGATTTTGAATTAATTAACGCACTCACAGCAGGTATTTTGGATAGGTCATCTCCCAAAGAGGCGAGTAAAGTGCTCAGCACCTCCAGGAGATCGGCTCTCGGGAGAGAACCGATCCCCGCAAGCACAGCTTCCTTGCTTGCCAGACTGCAGTTTCCAGAGGCCTTGTCTAGTTCTGCTGGTATCTGGGTTTCAGTTGGAATCTCGTCACTGGGGTGGGTTCTGGGGGTTGTTTCTCCACTCTTCGGGGCACAAGGCTGCTTCGGAGTTTTGAAAACACTTTCAAATTCGCAAAAATCGACGGAGCGATATAAAGCACAGCTTCTCCGGTACTAGGCAGGACCGGACTAAAATGTACTTCTAGCATATTTTTCCCAATTAGCTGAAAAATATAAATCGTGATCGCTTTGGAAACAATATTCAATGTTAAGACATGTCATTCTAATCAACCGAGACGTCAACATAGAACGTTATTCAGAGTAACGTGCGTTTTTGGAACGCAAATCCGATGGTTATATACCGAGAAAGGCTCAAACATTCACCCCAGATGAAATAAATTCATTCATAAACAAAGCACCTGACGAAATATGTCTTGCGAGAAAGGTAAGAAATCGACATTTTTTCAAAAGTTCACTTAACAAAATGAGAGAACCTAGTTAGGAACTTATAGCTTCATATCACTTTAATTTGCAAGTACCTCGGTAGCACATAGCTTAAGCTCTGGACTTTCAATCCAGTGATCGTAAGTTCGAATGACGCCGTCGCCGGTGAGGTTTTTTTTCTTTTCCAACCACCGATTTAACAATTATCAAACTGTTTGAAATTGAATAAAATAACGAAAATTGGGAATATTTTTTACGTATCTTTTTTTAGGTTGCACTGATCATGGGAATCATGGGAGCCTGTCTTGCGAATGAAATGCACTCTATGAAAATAGGGGACTTGGAAGATCTTGGATCGGCTATGTCACCATACCAAAGACCAAAACGAAAATTGTTCGGAAGTTCACCATAACTGAGCCTTTTTGCCATATTTGTATTAAATATATCATGCTACGACCGAGTAATATATTAACAGATTCATTTATTTTTTATTACCAGAAAAGTAAGTGCACCAATAAATAAATTTGGAGCCATGGGAAAACAAATCGCAACATTTTTCAAACTTCCAAATCCAGAACTATATACTGGGCATATCTTTCGTGGATCATCTACCAACCTGCTAGTGGATGCGGGTGGAGACATCACTTCTTTGAAGAGGCATGGAGGGTGGAAGTCAACATCTGTGGCGGAAGGATACATAGATGATTCGATGAAAAATAAAATGAATACTGCAGAAAAAATCTTGGGTTCAATGGAACCGTCTACCAGTACCAGCAACATCTCACAAATATTTATGGCACAGAATCCTCGATACTTTCAGTTATGATTTCCAACTGTTCCAATTTTACTATTAATTTCATTAACAAAAAATGATTCTGTTTATGTTATGAAATTTTTCGAAATATTATAGATTTTTTCATTCAATGAAAACTTCGTATTATGCAATTAAATGAATAACACTCTTTCAGGATTTCCTCCATAAATGAATCTTATTTTCAAATAGTCCTGATATAAGTCACAGAGAAAGTATAGTATTCTGCTCGCGAGAAATAGCCAGTAGTCGCTCGAATAATTTACGACAAACTTCATTCTCACGAGTAATGGCCACATTTCTCGCTCGTTGAATAATATACTATTTCAGACTTTTTGATTTTTACAGCAAGAGAGAGAGGCATGGGACCACATTTTCCATACCACTATTCATACACATACAAACATGGATTCTCTATCATGTGAGCTTTCACTGGATACCAGGTTCATATGAAAATTAAAATGCTATTTGTATTTTCCAAATAGAATAAATCTGTTTTTTTCTGACACATGATTGATGAGCTTGATTGACAGCAATATCAGAATCAATAAATAAATTAATAAACACCTACCTTTCCTACTGGCTGCGCCATCGGGGTTTTTCTTACTTTGTACTTTTCCTATTCGCTCGAAAAACAGATTCCCGCAGATAATATGAGTATAACAAAGTATAATGGAAACCCCGTTGGATGCATTATTCTACATGAAACATATAGACGTTCCTGAACGCAACAATTGATATATTTATTTACCTTGAAGCGAAAATTAACTTCAATTAATTAATTTTGTTGAGCTAAAACCGACTCCAAATCAGTTGAATTGAATATTTGTTGGCGATCGCTAATTTGTTTGGTGCAGTTGAATGAAATAAACAATGTATATCATGGTGAATTACGATAAAAGAATGGAATTGAATATCGATGCAATTCGAAATGAACTTTCTCTTCAGTTCCACAGGAAATGGCTCGGGATTTATTGTATAAGGCGTGAGGCTATCAGCAGTATAATGATCACTATAAACTGATTATGCGGTATTGATTGAAAATGGTGTTCGAGTAATTTTCCATTGTATCTGTATAGTGTATTTATGAAAGTTAATTGATTTTTTAACCGACGAAACCAAAAAGGAGGTGGTTCGTCCGTCGACGCGTATATTTTTTTTTATATATGACCACGCATAACTTTTTACTGAGAACACCGATTCCGATAATTCTTCTTTCAGTGGATAGGGTGTACTTCAAAGTTGGTTTGATTTGAATTAAAGAGATTAAGGGTAGCAAAATGAAGGATATTGATCACTCACCCTCTGAATTCTGGATTGTTAACCGATTCTATCAGGCATAACTTTGTACTGGGTTCTTCGATTTGGATGATTCTTTATTTATTAGATCATTGTTGATCACATTTGGATTTCGAATGGGATTTTCCACCCTTACGGGTAGAAAAATAGGGGATACTTGATTTTTCACTTGTGATCATTAGCACACATATGTAGTTGACAATGACAGATCGCTATTGTCATTATTTTTGTTCTCCTACATCCGTCACAATCATTATATTCTATAAGAGGATGGAATGATATACAAAGTAAAGGAATAAACTAACCAGAACATCAAAAATAATTTGTATCACAACAAATATTAAAAGTAGATAATCATATTATTCAACTGGTAATAGTTGAAGTAAGGTGGGTAAGTAATTTGGAAGTAATAAAAAAAAAGTAGGTAGTAATTAGTAGATTTCAGCCAAAGAAAATTGAAAAATTAAAACTTTTCAACAAAAACGGAACTAAAAAGTAAAAAATAAAATTAACCTTTTTAGTCTCAATAACTGAGCTCCTAAACTAATGTGAGTAACTAATTTTGAGTCGGCGCCAAACGGACAATCAACGAAAATCATTAAATAACTCCAAAAAAATTATCAGCAATCTTTATTGCAATAGCAATGAAAAATTTTTCGTCTTGAATTTTAATATACTATTGTTGGTTCATATAATTAAAAAAATTTTTTTTTACGATATTTGATTCAGTGTTCCTTCATTTCCCCTCGATTTTTTCCAGAAATCAGAAATTTCAATCAATTGTTACGGAGAACTCCATCTCCCTGTAGCATTTATTCATGGGATTACTCTCACAGTCTAACAGGGGAATAGAATTCCTCAAGGGTGCACACTTTTACATGAATGCCAAACGAACTGATCTCACATAAAGAAGATAAAACTTCCAAACATCATTGAAACTTTCCTTTTATTGAATTCTTGTCGTTCTGCGTATCTTTCGCCAGTTTAACTCCTATCTTATATCCACATAAACTTTTTATTCGAGTTCTTATTCTGGGGTGTAGTCTGATTATATTTCAAGCAACAATTTCGGTAGTCATTCAACGAAGATCATGAGAGACAGGAAAATAGTACATTTCATCAGGTCTTTGGTTTATTTGAACTAGCCATTCGATATTATTTGCTAATGAGTCAGAACCACTCGACTTGTTCGGAAGCAAATCGGATTCAGAATTCTGACTTAGATCTAGAGAATATTCCAACTAAGATATCGAAGTACTGACATCAAAGTCGGAATTCCGACACTGATGTCAGAATTCCGAAATCTAAGTCGGAATTCCGAGATCTAAGTCAGAATCTGCTTCGAAAAAAAAATTGTTATGGACCTTCCACGCTTTCGTACTTAATAGACCAAGAGATTAGGACTGTATCAAGTTTATTAGATCAGATAAGACGGAAAAAGTCTCTTGCCATTATGTAGGCAGTTTTTTCTATTAGAAAGCAAGAGCATAGACAAAAAATTCCGGATTGCACTCCGGGAGTGCCGACAGAAGTGAAAACGTATTTTGGCGCGTTAGACATTTTTTAGATGGGTACTAGGGTTATTGGGTTATGAATTGCATTTTATTTATGAACTGTATTGTATTGATTATTAGAAGCGTTAAAATACATTCAATGTTCTTTTATGAATCATCGTTAACAATTTCGACAACTCTTGTATTATCATCAGTATCATTAACATTACTACAATCTAAAATAGAAACTATAGGTTCATGGTGACTAAAATAGGAAATAAACAATTTTGATTCGATGTTATTTGAATATCTCGTGAACACCGCATCAATTGTACTTTTATATCTCGTTGTGCTTATATTGCGTTGATTGGACATAGTAAAATCAAATTCTCTATTCACACATTCAATTCATTTATCTGGACGCGTTCGCGGTCTGCTATATCTTCATGCATATATGCACACACTATAGCTAATAATATGCGTACCGCGCTACAAGCAGTCTTCACTTCAAGCATATATGCACACACTATAGCTGAGTCTCATTACGGTGTCGCGAGTCCAGCGATTTTCTCTCACCTAAAATATGCCTACCGTGCCATAAGAAGTTTTCACTTCAAAAATTATGTATTTTAGTATCACAATGAATACATTTGTGAAATATACCTAACTAAATATGTACTGGTAGTTTCAAGGGGACACTGTTTTTTTTTAAAGGAACACTATATTTTGGGATTTGTTTTTCAACAATATTCCGCTCATACAGCATTGTCCAGATAACTTACACATAACACCTTTCTGATTTCGAAAAGCAAAGAGTAGTTCTTTTGTACTTGATGACTATGCAGATGAAACATAACGATTTCCTTTGTTTCCAAATGAAACTAGTTTTTTTAATTACAAAAGATTTTGAGGGCCACAAAAGTTTTTCTTATTCTTCTGCAACATGCAAATTTGAACGTCAAGATTTTGATTCTTTGTCGAATCAGACCCGGAATGAATTTTCCAATCTTATGGAGACAACTCTTGGCCTTCTCGGTTTCTTTCAGTGCGCTGGAGAGGATGCAATTCCGAGCGTTCTACAGGATCAGGAGTGAACTCTTCAGGGTACTTAGAGGAGAGCAAAATATGATTGATTCACTTATAACAGATATCGATGATAGGACCCGTCTCATTTCAAACAACAGGTGCGAATATGGCCATTGTAACGTTTTTGAGATAGATGGATAGATCGTAGAGGACCTTCAGAATTGCCGACATGCTCACCAGACTTTACACCCCATTACTCTTTTCTTTGGGTCAACCAGTCGACTCGCATAACTTGCAAAAAGTATGAATAAAAACGCCAGAGAATCATTTCTAGTAAATCAATATCGAAATGACTGATGAGTTGAAGGTACTTGAACTGATTTGTTGAAAATATAAACAGGATGTTCATAAAATCAGATGTGGAATCATCTGCGACTGGAAGATAAACTTTAGTCACTATCTTCCATCGTCAAGATAACCTCTTGTGGGGTTTTCATGTTGACAAAGGAAACATTCTCAATTGAATATTGATAGAAAGATTTTTCTGTGAATTGAAAAATCCACGATTAAAATGAAGTTATTTTTTGTGAATGTCTAACAGAAAACAACTACTTCCCCGGCTTAAGCCACGCTGGATATTGAACTACATCTGATAGATATTCTGAAAAGCCTAACTCGAAAAAAATCTGAAATTGAAAATTTGCATTTTCATTCAGATAGTTATTTGATTTCTATTCCAGTCTCAATTAAGAACGCATAAAGATGAATGAGGCAAAGAAGAATGTTTTCCAAAAGAGAGTACTCACCAGAAATCATTCGTAACATTGACGAAGGAGAGACATCGCATTCACTAGGTCTTCAATACATTTTTGTCGACAAAAATCTATTTCACGCTTCCACGATCATCAGGAAGACCGGAAGAAATGGAAAACACATTTTCCAGAAGCAATCTCACTTTGAAATTAGTGTTTTCTGACATTAAAACCTGTCATTAGGTATGATAGATTGATTTGTTGAAAATATAAACATCTGATTTTATAAACATCCTGTTTATATTTTCAACAAATCAATCTATCATACCCAATGACAGGTTTTAATGTCAGAAAACACTTATTTCAAAGTGCCTCTCCAAAAGAAATGATTCTTACTTTTTCCATGTTTGAAAAGTGAGATTGCTTCTGGAAAATATGTTTCCCATTTCTTCCGGTCTTCCTGATGATCGTGGAAGCGTGAAATAGATTTTCGTCGACAAAAATGTATTGAAGACCTAGTGAATGCGATGTCTCTCCTGCGTCAATGTTACGAATGATTTCTGGTGAGTACTCTCTTTTGGAAAACATTCTTCTTTGCCTCATTCATCTTTATGAGTTCTCAATTAAGACTGGGATAGAAAATCAACTATCTGAATGAAAATGCCAATTTTCAATTTCAGATTTTTTCTTTTGAGTTAGGGCCTTTTCAGAATATCTATCAGATGTAGTTCAATGTCCAGCGTGGCTTTAGCCGGCAAAGTAGTTGTTTTCTGTTAGACATTCACAAAAAATAACTTCATTTCAATCGTGGATTTCTCAATTCACAGAAAAATATTTCTATTAGTACATGAACTATTGTCAAAAAGCAGAAACGAACGAGTTTCACGTGTCACAATGTACAGGTCTCCTCAATTTGTATTGTAACTATTGACGTATGACAATTATTTTCTTTAGTTCGCACGGAAATATTCCTCTTCCAAACCTAGAGTTAATCAGATGCGTCAAAGGTTGCACTATTTAGACTGCAGTTCCAATCAGAATTTCCGTTTTTGTTTCATCTATGCCTGGCATTTTCTTTGACTTCAATGATTCAATTATATTCAGTGTTTCGATCTCAGTGACGCTATTTAGAACGAAATTTTTTTTTTTGGTTTTGGTGGCATGTATTCTTCGCACAGTTATGAAATAATCGTTAAAGGCTTTGCTTTCAATTTATTGCCTTCACTTTTCATCGCATTCAGTGATTATTTCATTTTTTCAGGAGAATCCATTTGTATTATTACATTCCATAATTGTTTACTGTTATTTTTGTATGTTTCTATCTGTATGATGTAAAAATTGAATTTAGCCCTATTTATTATTCTATTCAAATTATTTTTTCAGCTACATACATTTCACCCTTGAACTTGCCAGATATTTGCTACAGCATAACAGACTTCGAAATACAATTTCTATTCGACCACTCACTCTCAGCCAATGTTGAAAATGTATTATACATTTCACTTGTGTATGCGAATTACCATTGAGCTTTCCTGTCAAAAAGCATTCAACGTTGCATTCACTGAATTGCAGTGCACGACAATGATTTAAGAGATAAAATTGTTACTACCACATGTCCGTTTACATGTTGGACAGATACGTCCACTATTTGAATGGTCATTCGGGCTATTTTCATGCGACATATAACGACCATCGTTTTATCAGAGTGGTCATATATTTCGTCTGGCTATTTTGGAAACCGCGTGCAGATTTTGTGGTGGGTGGATCGTATTACTAGGGCCGGTTCCGGCCCGTTTTATCGCTCCTGTTGGCCATATAGGATAAGTCCAAAGATTGGATGTTTTCTGTTGTAATATGTCAAAGGGCATTCAAAATTGCTGAGTGTCGTGAATGAAGTTTTGTTGCCTAGAAACGGTTTGAATGTATTTTTATTGTTATTTGACCAATAAACTTTACAACAAAAAATTTAACCGATGAAAAAAGCAACTGACAAGCAAAAAATAAAATAAAAAGCAACAGACAAGCAAAAAATAAAATGAACCTTTTTAATCTTGTTAAATAAGCTCTTAAACTAATGTGAGTAACTAATTTTGAGTCGGCGCCAAACAAGCAAACAAGCAAATTAATTACGTTAAGCGTAAAATAATGGCGGCGGCGGGGCGTCTTTTTGCCGGATATTGCCGAGCGTTTTCGAAATCAATATCAGCGAAATAGCTACCCGAACAGTCAACCACGTGAGGGCACACGTCTTGCGAGGGGTCGAGCAGAGAGCTCATTTTAGGAATGATATTATTTATCGCTGGAGATTTCACGTTCTATTTTTATTAATTTTGATTTGATTATTTCTTTAAAGTATTTAATGATCTTCTTTGATTGTTCGTTTGTCGCCGCCTCAAAATAAGTTACTTACAATAGTTCAGGAGCTTTGTTATCAAAAGTTTAATTTGATTTTTTGCTTTTCGGTTTCTTTTTTGGTCGGTTCAATTTTTTGTTGAAAAGATTTTTTGTGGCTGAAATCTACTTATTAAAACCTACTTGATTTGGATAACCTCAAACCTAAGTACCTAACCACTGTTAACTGACCTTAAACAATATTGGCCCAATTATTCTGTTTCCAATGGTACCAGCCCAGACATTGTCGCCAAACCTTTCTTGAAAATTACCTATTTCATCTAATGTTAATTTTGTTGGGCCCAGTAACGAGTATTTTGCTTATTTAACATTTCATTATTTGTAAATCGTGATTCGTCATAAAATAGAATGAAGCTGATAAAATTCAAGTTGGCTCTATCATTTTAAGCAGCCAATCACAAAACACTATCCGTCTATCGCCATCGTCAGCATACAGAATAAATGTTGATGTGACTGATATTTGAATGCTCGCTATCCGTGCTTTTTCGTTATTTTTCTTGCTGATTCGTGACTTATCTGCATTTATTGACTAATTCCTCTTGAAGAAACCGTTTGATCAACCTCAAACATAGCAGGGACATTAATCTGTCTCTTCATTCATGATTAACCTCTGTTCCGCCTCTCGATTTCCTTCTTGCATGAAACGATTCTCAACATTCGGAAAATACTGATGTGCTGGATGTTGCCGATTGGGATATCTCTGAGCATGCATTCCTTGAATTTCTATGACATTCTCCAAATATTAATAACATATCTACTTTTTCACTTTGTGTATACATTATTTTGAAGAAAAATTAAACTGAAATTTAACGAAAACTAAAGAACTTTTACTGTCTGCTCATAAAGCTCATGTCACTGTCATCACATAAGTGAGTGTTTTGTTTTCCAAAGAAGACTTGATAAAAATAACTGCAAAATATTATGCACCATGGCTATCCATGGCAGACTTGACAAAAGTAAATAAACTATCATCCAGTATTATCCTAAGTAATATTTAATTTATGTTCTTATTTTTTATCCAATCGCAAATATATTAGTATCGTTAGATTCGTCAAAAATCATTTTTTCGGAAAGTGCTTGTCAACGAATGGTCGCCATTTAGAAAATAATAGTTAGACACGAAAATTTAATTTTGCCAACTTGTCTTATTATCTATCATACTGGTCACTAAAACTCTGCGATTGTAATTTTCTGACATCACCTGAGTTCCTCAGATTAGTTTATGTCCGATCATGGCCACCTAGATGCAATATTGAAAGTGACTCTGAAAAAATCCAGTAGGCGTAAAAACTTTTTCAAATGTGACATTATGGTCCAGAATTGTATCAGAAATCCAAAAATTTTACAATAAACAGGGTGTTCCATTTGAAAATTCAAAACCGGAGCCATTTTTGGTGAAACTAGAAGTGACCAGAAAGTGAAATATAGGCGGAAACTTTCCTCTTCACATACCATCTACCTATACCAAACCTCATTTTGATACACCTAATATTCTAGAAGTTTTGACTTTTTAAAAATATTCATTGACACCCGGTATATACTGGGTGAGTCAACATCATTTTAATTGCAAAATTTAATTTAATGAAATAAATACTGGCAGGTGCATAAAATTACGTATGTATCTCGATCGTAAATAGCGAGCACCCTTGGCGTGTAATATTATATTCACGTCATCGGGCGCTAAAAGCCTATATTACGACCTACATATTGCTTTTATTCTGACAGAAAGATCGCTGGACACGTGGAAAGAAATGTCACAATTTTGTGGTTATGTTACCATTATGAGAATTTGCAACAAATTAAATAAGCTTGCCATACTCCGACATTTTTTCGCGTGAAATGATGACTACTAGAACGAAATGGACGAACAAAATCGCGTCTTCGATAAAACAGTGTTTTGTCATACCCCCATAAGTACAAAAAAACTTTCAAGCATAAGAAACAACAAGTTATTGATGAATATGAACTCTATTGCCAGAACACATAATCCACTAAGAATGAAAATAAATTTTGAAATCAAATACTCGTCCCAACTGATAAGCAAGATCACGATAAAAATAGATAGCACCCGCTCGTCCGGAATGCATATAAAAAACAGGCACCTTTTCACAACAGAGCTGTTAATAAATCGTCACCTCCTAGTTACGCATATCTAAGGAATTTCTTAGTAAAAAAAGAAACTATAAATCATAGGTTTTGACAGCTCGCTAAGTGCAATACGACCACGAAATAGATAAATCATTAATGTTTTATACATTTTCTCGGCTACAGTAACGAGTCATCAATTACTAAGACGGTGATTTATTATGACAGGTAGAAGATAACTGATGTTGGGAATGTGACCCGCAAACGATTCAGGGAAAGGGTAGATGATATAAAAGCGCGACCACGCGAACAAACAATGATGATTCGGTGAACAGACGTCGTTCAAGTAACATGTCCTCTCAGAGGTTCACATGTAGTGCCGAAAGATGAGAGTGCTCAACTTCCACATAGTAATCATATAATAGTGAAATTGCGAAATTAGTAAGAAAGAGAATTGCATCAACTCAAAACCGGAAACTGCACGAGTAATGCTTCACGAAGTGAATACACAGTTAAACAGTATTTACCATGAATAGATGTTATGTTATCAATGCTTCAAGAACGAGATAAGACACCGAAACCCTCTAACGATAGTTCCTGCTCTCATATTACCAATACAACTATAGTCTAATATAATGTGCGATATACAAGTGAATAAACAACTTTCGCGGAAATTTAAATAGTGTTACAATTAAACTAATGTCGTGTAAAACAAATATCGAGTGAATAAGTGTTGGAACCTGATGGTCTAGAGTGAGTTCATATATTTTTTCGGATTTATGTTTGGGCAAATTGAATCAATTATAATTTTTATATGTTCTTAAATGTATCTCCATATCCTATGATTCCCCATTTTTCAAATAATAAGTATCACAGTCTGTTTAACCTTCGATGGAATTTTTACTTATATTCAGTCCACTGTCCTTGAGAATGCCAAAAACTGTCCTAATGTAAAATCTTATCTGTTCTTTGACTATTGTATCCTTTTATCAGTATATAAAACTGATGGAGATGTTTGGTAACTATTATAAAATATATATGTATATTCTAATGCTTTTCCAAGGGCATTATTTGACAATCTTTCTAGGTCGGTACGTGCTTCTTTCTAAACGCCCCACATTCCCTGTATCAAGAGAAAGGGATATTTCTTCTTCTTATTACTCAACTTAACAACAAAGGAGTGATCAAGTAAAGTGATTGATTCATAATATTTGAGAATTCCTTAGCGTTTATTGGTCTTCAGTCAAAGGAGTGTACCCCTCTATAAAAGATCAGTGGCGTAACATTTGGTTGGTCAGATGTGGGGTATTCACTTCCCCAACTGTCCCCAGTGGCGTAACTTTGGTGTTGCAGGTGTGTTGTGTTGATTCATAACACCCTGTATACCAATATAAAAGGCCAGTGGCGTAACAGTTTATTTCTTGGCGCATGCGCATTCACTTTTAGCGCTCGATTTTGAAAATCGATGTTCATGCTAAATTTCACTCTTTTATATATCATAATATTGCTGTCTGGGGACTAACTACTACATCAGACGGGATTTTCATGATGCAGAGATTGATATTCAATTTGGATTATATAATTTCCTGTAGAGAGACATTCCAACAAAACAAAATATTGACAGTTACAAGTTTCATTGATTTTGAAAACATTAACATATATACATAAAAATAAAGGTATGCTACAAATGAGAAAAGAAATGCATAATTATGATATAAGGAGTAAAAATATGATCACAACTCGAAAATATAATCACGCAAAATATGAAGGATTTCCTAAATTTGTTGGTATCCGCATTTATAACTCACTGCCAAATGATATGAAGACCTTGTCACCACATACCTTCAAAAAAATGGAACTTTTTCATCAGGAAAACGTTTTAACATGGTAGATGAATTTACACTTGAAATGAATAATGCGCGATCGTGTTTACATTGGAAATTTCATTTTTAAATGTTCTTGTCTCGGTACAGTGTTTTCAAATTGCTTTTATATTTATATATTTTTTGTAAATGACGATGTGTTGATTTAATTATTCTTATTGTGAAATGTCTTTTGATCACATTTTATCTAGACTTGGTGTATTTTATATTGTTTTTTTTCAATGACGATGTGTAGATTCAATTATTTTTATTGTGAAATGTCTTTTAATCACATTTTATCTAGACATGGTGTATTTTAAATCGTTTTTTCATGACATGGTATAGATTTAGTTATTTTTATTGTAAAATGTTTTTAATCACATTTTATCTAGACTAAGAGTATATTTTTCATGTATATATGAACCTATGGAACTATGACTTGCCCCACTACATAATTTGTAGCAAAAAGGAAAAATAAGATCCATCTATCTATCTATCAATTGTGTTGGCTTCACATAGGCTATCCTTATTATCAATATTTGAAGTTAATAAATATGTGGGCTATCCACATTTTCAATATTCGTAGTCGATAAATATATGCCTACATACATATCAAAATATCATAGTTTACAATATCAGCAATGACACGTTCGCCTTGTAGCAAACTTATTACATTGTAATAACTTCAAATTCCTAGTCCCGCTTATCCAGCACATATTCGAAATGCCGAGCGATATCCGTTCTTCCATTCGCACGGAGTCTTCATTTCGAATTTGAAGAGTTCAGTTGCAAATCGTAAAAATGAATTCTCAATTTCAATATCCAATCTTTGCAGATAGCTCGCTCGTCCGAGATCTGGCCATATTTCCAATTTATGGATTCCAGTCTAGCAGAATCGCGAAGTCGGTGTATTGCATTAGCTATTCTTCTTCATTTATTGAAATGTTTCTCTGTACGCCGAGGAAGGCTTCATTGGAACGGGAGAATGTCTGTCGCCAAAGGAATAGAAATGGATACATGCATATTCGGAGAATGAAATATGATGAATATCAATTTCGACTGATGCCTTAGTGAAGTTCATGGATATTTTTTCACGGTATCAGGCGTTTTGATCCCTGGAAAAAATATCCCCGACAAAATTTCCCTGACAAAATATCCCCATGACAAATTATCTCCGGACGAAATATCCCCGGACAAAATATCCCCATGATCAAAAATCCCCGTATAAAAAAGTAGTAACTAATTATGATTCGATTGATAAATTGAAGTATTTGAGTAGCGCGAACATTATTTCGTTTAACCATTGAAATTATTGTCTTAGATTATTTATATATTATATGAACAATTAATTTGATTATCTGTATTCTGTTTCAATGTTTATTTGTAATTAAAATTTTGTTAATTTATGTTATTTAGTTTTTTCTAATGACTTAAATAAAAATGTTTTCCTATGAATTCACAACTGAAAATGGGTATTTTTCTGAAATCGCTCAAGAATGCCTACTTTCTCAGAGCAACTTCATACCTCAAAATATGCTAATCTAGTATTTTAGACCGTTGCTAAGCAACGAACTTTCCCGGTCCGTGAAATTTTTTTCCGGCCCTGGCCGTTAAAATCGGTCCTTACCGGTTTTTTTATATACATTTTAGACAGTAAATGAATACACGCAAACAACCAACTCACATTAAAAACATATATTGAATATACTTTTACACATATGGAACGTTCATTATAACTTTTTTTGGATATTTATAGTTATGTTGCAGTTTGTACAATTATTAAACATAGGCTGAACTCTACCAAAAGTAATTCTCTTTGTCACATCCCCCTCTAAACTTATGTCAGCGACGTTATTGCTGTTTTCTGCTTCGGCAATAATACTAATAGTATCAGCAGATTTCTTTTTGTCACTTTTCCCTCTGAATATTTTATCTGCTATGTCTACTTCATTTGTAAAATATTTCTCTATAAACATTCGGCAACGGTTGAGGATTTCCATCCCCCCTGCCTCTTTGAAGCAATTAAATCTGCCCCAGCATTAACCAAAATTGTCGCAGTGGACCGACGGAAACAATGTACTGTGTATTCATGTGCATATGACAAATTTAAAGATTTTGCGACAATTTGAGGCATTTTCTGTTTATCACAAATGATCTTGGTTTGTTCGTTTTACTATCGTGAATTTTTATCAAAAGCTTAGATCCTATAACTTCCATGTCATTCAAATTTAATTGATATAGTTCATCACGGCGACATGTACCAGCAACACCAAATATTGATAGTCTAAGAGCCGGTGGAGATCGACCTTCACCGATCTGATAATTCGATGAGGCATACTTTTTATCGAATATAATCTATGAACAAATATGCCTATGATAACTTGCCTATCGAAAAGTGTTCATAGCTATTTTTAATTGAATTAATTTTAATTAATTTTATTCCATCACCTTCACTCTTTTGATAACCGAATGAGTTTTATCTCAACTGATAGTTTTTAACACACAGAATATGCCTAGGTAGGCTTGCCTTCTCATTTCTGTGCATGGCTACCTGGCAAGCAGATGTGAACAGGTAAATCAATATAGGTAACTACACCGATCTATTAACCAATCGAAATTGATATCATAGGTAAGATAATTTAATTACAAAACCAATCGTATAGGCTTTCCTGCAAAAAATCGTACATAAAATATTATTGCCAAGCTATAAAGTTTTAGAATCTCAGCTATTTGATAGGTACGAGAGAGAAAGTAGAGCGTCCGAGGTCCGTGTGATAGAACAGGACACAACATAGCAGCTGCACGCTACCTGACCGTTGAATGTATCTGAGTGCGCAAGCTCGTGTACATGTGAGTGTCAGTGACAGCATTTATTTACACGCGACAGTAATTTTGAACTCCAATTTATTATAACTCTAATTTAGATCACAATTTCTGTATTATTTCACACTATATATACTCACAGCTATGAAATAATCAAAAATAAATAATTTAATATATTAATAAATAAAAAAAACAACATTTTTTTCATTTTGAAACTGAATTATAAAATTTGAAAATTATAAAAAAAATCTATATTCCTTATTTAAAATTAAATAAAGAATAATTTATTTAATATTCAAAATCAAATAGATGCCGTAAAGCGGAAAAAAATAAGTGTTACTTCTGAAATTTCAGTATGATAAATAACAAAAAATCATCAATATAGAAAAATAAAATTCAATACATTTATGTTGTTAAAAGCGTTCATTACAAAGCATATAAAATGCAAAAAAAAATTAAATTCAAATGTTTATTATTATTTTTATTATTCACCATCGGAATCACCGGAAGCTGAATAATGATCATCATATTCTAATAATTCTTGTTCATCTCCATTATCCATGATTTGTGCGATGTCATCAATTTTTAATGGATATGAAAAAATAGCCAATTGTAAATTTTTAATAAGTATGAACAAAAACTTTTACTTACTTCATAATTTTTTACGAAATTACAAATTTTTCTTTGTACTTCTTTCTCAGAACTGTAACTTTGTTGTAACACGTGGAGTGATAACCAACAAAATCCAACGATTCTTTGCTTAATTGAATATCTCCATACTTAAAGTTTTGTTTTTTACGGAAAGCCAATTTAAAATGGCATATTTTAAATGAATTTTCATCATAGTAATAATTTCTTTTTTCGTATCACACAAAACAACACTTTTCACTCATTTTTAAAATCACAGTTAATATTATTTAGCACGGGTTCGAAATTAGAGTTATAATAAATTAGAGTTAAAAATTACTGTCGAGTGTAAATAAATGCTGTCACTGTCACTCACATGTACACGAGCATGCGCACTCGGATATATTCAACGGTCAGGTAGCGTGCAGGTGCTATGTTGTGTCCTGTTCTATCACACGGACCTCGGACGCTCTACTTTCTCTCTCGCACCTATCATTTAGCTAAAATTCTAAAACTTGATAGCTTGGCATTAATATTTCATGTACAATTTTTTGCAGGAAAGACTATACGATTGGTTTTGTAATTAAATTATCTTACCTATGATATCAATTTCGATTGGTTAACAGATCGGTGTAGTTACCTATATTGACTTACCTGTTCACATCTGCTTGCCAGGTAGCCATGCACAGGAATAAGTAGGCAAGCCTACCTAGGCATATTCTGTGTGTTAAAAACTATCATTTGAGATAAAACTCATTCGGTTATCAAAAGAGTGAAGGTGATGAAAGAAACTTGATTTAAATTAATTCAATTAAAAATAGCTCTGAACACTTTTCGATAGGCAAGTTATCATAGGCATTTTTTATAAATTTTTTGATAAAAAATATGTCTCATCGAGTTATCAGATCGGTGAAGGTCGATCTCCCACGGTCTCCTCTGCTATAAGAGAACCTAAAAAGTTAACAATACATAAACTTCATACTCAGCATCTGGCAATCCACTTGGACTCATGCAGCATCCAAACTCCGAGAAACCAATGAAATAGTCAACAAAAAGTTATCATTACCCACGAGAAGGAGAGACCAAGTCGTTATTAACCGTCTCCGGTTAGGACATACGCTCCTAACTCACCAACATATAATGAATAAGGATCCATGCCCCATCTGTCACAACTGTGCCACACAAATCACAGTTAAACACATCCTGGTAGAATGCCCATTATACAACGGAGAAAGAAGTTCAAACAACCTAGGAGTCAACATCAAATCTATCCTCAACAACGATCCACAGAAAGTGCTGAAGTTTCTAAAAGACATTAATATATATTGTAAAATCTGATTTCTAATAAACTTGTGTTTGTTTCCCCCTGCTGATAACTCCCAGCAGTTGATGCGGGGTCATTTTTGTTGAAATAAAAAAAAATACATAAATATCTAAGTAATTTTAAAATTCTTACATTCTAACCGTACCTTATTCATCAAGTATATATAATCTGGTGCTTGAGAAATAAACGTCTCAATTCGTTCATGTGACAAAACTTTTGACTTCTTTGGTTTATAGTTGTCACTTTGACGTTTCAGGAAAGCACGTAATTTCCAATATTTTGTAACATCAATATATTCTTTTGTACTAAGTGTAGCTTTCAGCATGGAGTAATTTGACCATATCGTAGATGCCTTCATTTGTAGATGAATCAGAAAAGTATGCAATCATGATATTTTCAGATCGGGAGGTCGTCTTTTTTTCGTGGCAATAATCCATGAAACTTTTGTAAGCATATTCATATTTTGCCTTGGATTTATTTGGCAATTGATTTAAGATGACATTTTCAGCAGCATTTACTTACTCTGGTGGTGTCCCGCACACCTGGACATCATAATCACTGTCCATTTGAAATATTTTCAAATATTTTTTAGCAATAAGTAGGTATTAAACCGAAATAAGTAGTGAATCTCTGACTTTTTTCCCAAACAGTGATTGTCAAGGAAACGATTTCATAGGCACTAAGATGGTAATCAAAAATTGTTATGCATTTATAAAAATTCCTCAATTTATGATAATGTTGATTGCGATTTCAGAAAAAATAGTGTGTGTACCTCGTAGTAAAAGCACATTTCCAGACTTCAGTGCTTGTTGGCCTCGGCTCAACGTCTCGGCCAACAATTTACATTGTCGTCCGGAAATGTATTGCTTTTACTACTAGATACACAATGTACTATTGTCGTCTGTGTGTGTGTATGTTTGTCCAGGAATATGTCGTCTTGGGGGTGTTATGCCTGGGGATGTTTTGTCTTGGGGATATTTTGTCTTGGAGATATTTTGTCCGGGGATAAAAACGCATGGAACTTTTTTCACAATTGTGAGTGTATTACCTACAAACAATGTCATGATTAGGGACGCCTACAATTTGTTCTACTACAAAAATGTTTTGTTACACATTCAATTTTTTATCGTTTTTGTTTAAATCCACATGTGGGAAAATAAGGGATATATGGAATATAACTAATTACAAAATAACAATTCAAGGTCTCATTTTCGTAATGCTTCATTTACATTAAAGAATGCTGAATGTCTTCTGAAATTGTTCCAGAGTATGTACTTCTGAGCAACATTTCGGACAGCTGTATGAGTTTTGCGGGAATTCCAAGGTTCTTCATGATCATGAGTTGTGATCTGGTCACCGAATCATAAGCTTATTTTGAATCTATGAATAAAATATACAGGGGAAGGTTTTATTCATGTGCATTTCATTTTGTTTTATTGGGAAAATTTGGTCCATGACATTTCTTTCCTTTGGTTTATATATTATTTTTGATATTCTCATTTTGTGTTGTTGATCTTCATTCTCTCTCAACATCGTTAACCTACACAGAGAAAAAAGACTGCAGCAGGTTTATGCACAACGTTGTGTAAGGCACAGTTGTGCAGATATTTTACGCAATAGTCCAATCTTTCATCATAAGCGTTATGTGAAATTCAACAAATATTTGTGCAAGGCAATTTGTATAGTATTTACGCACTTCTACATTGCCCAAAAATACACAAAAATATGCACATCTACCATTACACAATTATATGGAATATATATACAACACATTGGACTTAAGTTACACCCTTTGTGCACTTTTCATTTCATATGCACAAATTGTATAATATTTCAACACAATTGTATAAATCGCCCCACTTAGCAATGGCGTCGTCTCCCCCTACTTAATACGCACGCGCGGCACATGCACCTGTTTGAATCCTGATATTTGGATCCCTAAATTCACTATTGTTTTATATTATTTTATTTGTGCTGTATGCCATTCCGGTCGGAGGTCGAAGTGAGACTTGTGAATAATTACATATTTTTATTTGATTATGTGTATAGTGCAAATAAGTACTACTATTTACGAGTCTATGTTGATGAAATGTATGGTGTGTTTGAATACTTGCGAGATTGGGAACTTCCCGAATTGATACCAACATTTGAAGGTAAGTCTCGCCATTTTTTTTATAACATGAAACCTACAAAATGACTCATTTTCATCATTTGTAACGGATTGATAAGGACATGTCTCACCTACTTAATAGAATGAGATAGTTTAACACGAAGATTACTTTTACGTTGGTTGGTTGGTTGGTTTAAGGCTGACGAGCCAGAGACAGGGTTGGCACTTAGCTTCCCTTGACACTGCGACCAGCTGGGGTCTATTATATCACTCTGTCGTCAGTGGTTCCTCATTCAAACAGGTTTGTGCCTTCAATTAGGTTTAGAAGCCTGTTGATAAGGTTCTTCGGATTCATGCCTGTTTCCGGGCTGATCTCTCCAAAGATTCTGTGTCGCCTACTACTTAGGGCGTCACAGTCGAAGATTGAAAGACAAGAGTTAGACCCGAGGCCTCCTCTTGTCTCTTGATGACAAGCCATTCTTCAGTATCTATCCCCATGTCCTGGGTTTTGATGAGCTGAAGAATCTTTTTGGTTTCCATTTTACCAAATGGCTTTGGAATCCACTCTGTTTCCGGGAGTTTCTCAGTAGGTGTTCGACCATCTGCTGATCCCTCCTCGGTTGGGTTTACGGTTTCTGGTGCCGAGTGTGATTCAACTGGAATCTCCTCGACTTCCATACCCGCTATCGGTGTTGGGTCTTCTTCAACTGGAAGTTCCCCAGGGTTGTTTGTGTAGGGGAAAGGGTCGTCCAAACCTGCGGTGCCCCCTGCGCAGGTGTAAGGCAGATTACTCTGGGAGGTCGCCATGTATCCCAGAGGCTCCGTTTTCTTATACCTGACTGGCTCAGGTATCATCCATCCCTCGGCACGGGTTGCTTGACGCCTTGGATTAAGCCATGTTGTAGTGGCATTTGGTTTGAGATTGACTTAGAGATCCGCAAGTTTTGACCATTTCTGGTCATTCCCACTGGATTTTCCTTGTCAACCCCGTTATCCAGCGATACCACTTGGAGGTAGCCACCTAAGTTTCCGCAACCCATCTTCATCTCTCGTAGGAGGTGAACATGTGTTGACGCAAACTACTCGCCTACTTTTACGTTACTATTCAACGTGTCTGATTTTCTATAATAGTAAACCATTCTTAAAGTACTTCTTTCAGGAAGAAGTCATGTGTTACATTCAATTCCCTGTCTCCGAATCACCTTAAATCAATGCTTCACATGTTTTTTACGCGCCAAATCGTTGATATGATATTTCATGGTGTTACAATATGTAAATTTAATCTACATCACATCAATATTATTATTTTTATTCATTGGAATTTACGTGGGCCAACATTTTGCAGTTTTTGATGCTTGTCTCTCATTTTCTTTACTTTCAATTTTATTATTCAATTCGTTTTGTGATTATAAAATTCCAAAAATCTATCATAGACAAAAATTCCAAATTTGTATTTACTACTTCATACACATTCCAGGTGATATGTTATTTCGTGTCTGTTTCTTCATATTGATTGATTGATTCACTCAAATTACTTTCTAGTGCAAAAATTAATGTTGATGTCTTCGAAAATTTGAATGATGAAGACATCAAAGAACTGATACCAGTTCTTGGTCTTCGTAAAAAAATTCTGAAGAAATACAACGAATTCAAATCTGTACAAGAGGTAAGTCTTTGATTATTCAATATAGGAACTGAGTTGAATAAAATGCATTTTTAGGCTGTATTGCACCCAGCAATTTTGGAAATCTCCTTAAAAGATGATAATTTCAGTGGTAAGTCTGATGTATCATGTGAAACACGGTACGATTCAGATTCAACAATCACCAGCCTGTCGGATATTAGCCAAAATACCTCTGACTTGGTAGAGAACAACTTGACTCCTCTAAGATATCACAGTGAAAAAGCGACTGTTGGAGAACCTTACGAGATGAAAGAAACAACTACTTCAAATGTAAATGTAGTTTCGTACTTCAGTATTCCATTTTGAGACTTATCTTTATTTTTCAGAGTGTGAAACATTTATTATTAAGTACCGATGAAGGCAAAATTATTATGTCTTCTTATGAGAAGAATAAATCGTTTCTAAGGAACGATTTATCGTGAAGAACAAATTAAAGAAATCTTCAGACAAAAAGTAGGCTCCAGTTTTGATTTTCCAAACAGCATTAATTATTCATAACTGTTTTTCAGAATCAGTAGCGCAAGATTCAAAGAGTTGGCGAAAGAGGTGTATGATATTTTTGTACATGAATCTCCTGACATTTACTACATACCCTATGCTAGAACACCTGGAGAAAAACCAATCACAGCTAAAGGAAAACTTTGGAGTGCTTTTGTTAATTTACGTTTCATTTCTCAAAAATGGTTGTAACTCAGTTATATCCTCATATTTTAGTCCAAAAAAATACCTGTGCTATATGGCATAATATCAATGGCAAACCCTCCATATTAGTATTTGTGATCAGTGTTCCGGGACTTGAAGTTTTGGAAATATTTTTGTTCTTCAAGAATTACTGTCTTATTTTTGGTTCATTATGTTTCGAATTGTGATATTGTGTTTCTGTTCTTTTTCATACCTAGAGTTTATAATTCAGTTATCTATTTTTGTTATTTTCTTATAACGAAATAAACATGATTTCAATGACATATTTTTATTGCAACCTTTTGGAAAATGAAGATTTATTATAATGCAGGAAATTACATTTTAGCTTATATTTCTTAACAGAATAAGATATAAAGGAGCGATCTGGTAAAAACTGCTCATTCTTATATTTCTTATGGAAGTTATACGCCTTAAGTATATTATTCTTCCTTCAAATTATAAATATTACCTGCAAAATTTGTGCATGCTTATACACAAATATGCACAATATATTAAATATACCTACACATTTCATGTATGGCGAGTACACAAAATTGTGACATTTTTTTAAACCTATATGCACAATACCTACACAATTTGTACTAGATAAGTACAAAAATTGTTGCCATTTTTCACATTTTATGTTTATGATTCATACACAATTCACGCATGAATAGTACAAAAATTGGTGACATTAGTCGCACAACATATTGATTAATTCTATAGATTTTGTGTATACTGCAGGTAATAAGGCACGAGGTGGTGCAACAATAGAACATACATTGTGTTTGTGTTTTAAACAAAATATTTACTTTCTATTCATTCCTTGTATCCGGTAGCTACGTAATATTGGTTGATAAAATTGAACAAAACTATTCTGAATAATTCAACACTGAAGTGTATCGTTTATACACAATATCTCTAATACAATATTATAGAAGAATAATAAACAAATTGGTGCTGTCAACTTTTTAGAAACAAATTGTGCTGAAATTATTTACAATTGTGTAGAAAACATACATTTATTTCTTTCTGTGTAGCACGTTTCCCCATTCTCATTACTGGCACTCTTGATCAAAACAACAGACTCTGGAAGCTTACCCAAAAAAACATGTCAAGAAACGTTGTTCCTCCACCAAAAATCACATTCATTCAATAACTAGCTTTCGTTCTTACATACCCTGTTATAAGTAACTCATTTTGCTCCTGTTGTACAATGTCTTATATTCGATTCCATTCAACATTGATATCTTTTCTATCTCGTATGTTCACAAATCCTCAAATTTGAGCTGCATCTGGTGACTCATTGCTGTCCTATCATATCTTCGGTTTCTTGGGTATTTGTTCTCTCGTAGTTATTTTCACCAAGAAATGATCTGATTTCATATTGGCACATAAAAGAATACGGATACTTTGTCTTCAGAAATTGCTCTTCTGAGCGTCATTCCAACCAGTGTATCACCTTCGTGGAAATTGCAAGATCTTTCATGATCTCGTGTTTTGTGCTTTTTAATGAATCATAAGCTTGTTGTGAATATCTGAATCAAATATACAGGGGAACATTATATTCATGTGCATTACAAATTTATTGTTTAAGTGGGAAGATTTGGTCACTCACGGATCCTTTGGATTACAATCCGCATGATAGTTATCTATTATAGTCGATGATTGTTTTTTTTTAGTATTAATTTAGTGATGAATTCATTTACTACAATTCGTAATGCTATTGATTTGAAGTTCTTACATATGTGGTATCACTCTTTTATCATGCTGGGCATAGTATTTGATTGAAGACTGCGCCCTCCATCTTTCATCATATTTACTGTTCTAACATTCCTCCTAGAGCTCTTAGTGTTCTTTAATTCTCTTATAACTTCATTTACCCTATGTACTCCAGGCATATCCATTTTTTGTTCTCAGGGCTCTTCCATTTGGAATGTTCTCCATTGTTTCCATTAATGGTTTCTGTATTTTCCCCATTGTGTATGTCTTTACAGTATTCGTCCCACCCATTCACTCCGTTTCCAAGAATATGACCATTTTGACTTTTATGTGTATTCTGTCTCGTTTCTTCTTTGAATTCCCAGTTAAATTGTCATTTCACTGTTCTCAAAATTGTATTGTTGTTCCACTACTAGGGGAGAAGTGCACGCATTCGACGCGAGTTCTAGAAATGAACTGCGCAGACCACGCGAACGCCATCCGTCACTAGTTCACTCATGAACTTCCCCTTTTAACCTTTCGGGTGTCTCAGATTTACCCCCGAAACGGTTTCACGTACTCTTGAACTCTCTCTTCAAAGTGCTTTTCAACTTTTCCCCACGGTACTTGTTCGCTATCGGTTTCGTGGACATATTTAGCACTAGATGGAGTTTACCACCCACTCAGGGCTGCACTCTCAAGCAACTCGACTCTGAGGTGAGTAACTCACCGTCCAAGAAGTACTTGGACGCACCGCACAACTTCGGGATAAACGGATCCTCCCAAACACACATTTCGCTCGTAGCTAATGGGGGAATCCTAGCTAGTTTATTTCCCTTCGCTTAGTAATATGCTTGAATTCATCGGGAAGTCTCACCCGCTCTGGAGTCGATAAAAAAATAAGTTTATTCGACATCAATTTTGACGCGTGAAAAATGCGTACGCGTTCAACTCCATCCGCGAGCTAGACCTCGTCGTCTACGTCTCCGCCTACCGGCAAGTTCTTAGCGCTCGACACGATCAGACGTCGTCTTCGATTCTTCAAACATTCTCGGACAAGAAGATTGTGCGTAACTAGCACAGAAAACTTTCATTGCCGTGGCATAACCGCTTATTACGAGTGCTCGTGCTTATTAGGGGTACGCGTGTGCACATAACTACACAGGACACGTTGTGTACGAACTATACGAATCGCTTTCGCTTCCCGTTTGAAAGCAGTAGCAACGAAGCGAAACGTCGTTTTCGCATTTTGAGACGCCGCGTCCTCATACACTCGCGTATAGGGTAGGTTCGCCAGTAGTCGGCCTTTTTTGTTAAACTTCAACTTACACCTTTAATTGCAGACAGCTCTTTCAAGTAAATTGAAAAAATCTTATGTTAGCGTGTAGTACTCAAATTCAGTTTTTAAAGGGTGAAGAAAAAGAAAGATTGAATTTGAAGAGGTTTTCTGTCTAATTTTTTTTCTCAAAATTGAGCACTTGTGCCAGTAGTCGGCCGTAAATATTTCACTAGTCGGCCAGGCGTGGACCAGTAGTCGGCCCTGGTAGCTTTGGCAATTAATCACCAGGTCCGTACAGAAGTATTTTGCCACTCGTCACCTGCGGTTTACTTATTCTTGAAAATTATTAAGAACAAGTATCCAAGTGTAGGTAAGTAATAAAAACAGTGAAAAGGAAATAAAAAAAAAAGCTTAGGAAAAATAAAACAATTAACAAATTTTTTCAGCAAAAATTCTTACCCATGGGTAGGTAGAGTCAATTTCACAAAACCATGAGCAAAGAAAATAATAATACTGTCTTGTAGATGAATTGTGCCCGTGATACAAACAATATATGAAATATTTGTTTTTTAATAAAACTCCTTAATAAAAAATGCAAACAATAAAACCTTTATAATAACAAAATTAAACAAAATGATGAAATAAAATTTTTTTTGAACTGATACTGATTAGGTATACTGATAATTTGTCCAGGTTTCCCTTCTTTAAATGACGTTTTTATTCTTTCTTCCCCAATTATTTTTTGGGCAGTTTGAATCAATTCTTGTTTTTCAACTGGAAACGCACATATAGCTAAATTGTTCATCCATTTAACCAATTTATTTTCGTTCTCCAGACTTAAAATCGGATCTGGGCCCATTTTTCGCGGCTTGTTGGCTTGTTGATCCTGTAGTGTTGTACGCAGAATCCCATAGTTCCGACAGGATTTGCGAATTTTAGCGCCATTTCTTAGAGCTTTGAGGGCTCTTTGCAAATTTTCTTAAGAATATTGATTAAACATTCGTTTTTGCTGGTTTTTCACTATCTAAAAGCTGAAATTTCAAATTTTAACCGAAAAAATGAAACTTAAACCAGCTTAAAATGTTACGGCCGACTACTGGAGAACTCAGCGATTGATGTCTATTCCAGTAATCGGCCATTCAAGTCTATCCGCTGTCACCTTTTCATTTTTAAAAATCCTCACGGCCGACTACTGGTGTTGATAATCAGCTCATTTCGAACTGTATAATGATGACGGAAATGAATTGATACCTGAATGGACAAGTGTGAAAGGGACAGAAACAAAATATAGCTCATATTCCAGTAGTCGGCCGGGGTGGCCGGCTTCTGGCTACTCTGACTAATCTTTATGCTAGTGGCCGGCCCCCTTGTTTTTTAATTTTTTTTTATAAAATATGGCTGTACGAACGAAACAATAACATTTTGAAAGTATTTTCCACCATCTAAACACACCGAAATACATTCAATAGTTATGTGTGAATTTGAACTCTCCTCCAAACACTTTGCTCTAGATCTTGAATCAAGTTTACTAACTACTTCAAACACTGGTCTAGTGAACACTGTTAACTTTGAGCGGGAATCACAGGGATAAGGATGGGTTTGTGGAAAAGAGAAGCTGATAGTTTTATTTCAGATAGGCAACAAATGATTTTTAAGTATACTAGCATCTCAAAATTCGCACGTATTTCAAAATATTATAAAATAAAGTAGATTCTGGTCGACTACTGGAGGGGGCCGGCTAACTGGCGAACCTACCCTATGCACAACACGTCCGCATCCAAAGCGCTTCAACGCTTTCTCGAAATAAAAATTTCGGTAAAACCGAACAGTCTTTGAAATTGATACGACCCTCAGCCAGGAGTGGTCCATCCAGGAACAGTATCCGAGGACCGCAATGTGCGTTCGAAATGTCGATGTTCATGTGTCCTGCAGTTCACAAGTTGACGCGCAATAAGCTGCGTTCTTCATCGATCCGCGTGATTCACCGTTCAGGGTAATCATTTATTAGACGTACTCGAGAGTAAACTCGAATTCAACGTATCTATGTCAAGTGTTAATTTCGTGTAAAAAAATATGAAAAAAGGAGCGCTTTACGTTCTCTTTGATGCAGCACATGTACATCAGACGAGGCGTACTGAAATCGTGCGCAACTCAATTTTCATCGTTATCATCGAGGACGTGTGTGCCTCCCCGAAAGCCGGGCGAAATCGTTTAACACCATTGGAAAAAAAACTCACGTTTCAACCGTTGCGAATGTTTTTTTCCTACGGGCCGATAGGATTCCTCCTGATACTCCTAGGTGTCCGGTATTGTCGTTCACCGTGTTTTCGTGCCATATATTTTCATTGTCCATATATATTTTTTTTCTTCTCTCCATTTGTGTTTATGATCTTCTAAGTCATT
Organism: Gonioctena quinquepunctata; assembly: GCA_018342105.1. NCBI lineage: Eukaryota > Metazoa > Arthropoda > Insecta > Coleoptera > Chrysomelidae > Gonioctena > Gonioctena quinquepunctata. The sequence continues at coordinate 41,056 of JAFIRS010002406.1, forward strand.
ATTCAACATCGTTAACCTAGCACGTTTTCCCCTCCTATAGCTTCTTGGCCCTCTTATCAAAGCAACACCGTTTTATTTTTAATTCCATTCACTGCTCTTGAACTCGCCCAAAAACCTCAAATATATATATATATATATATATATATATATATATATATATATACATATATATATATATATATATATATATATATATATATATATATATATATATATATATAAGGTGTTTCATAATTGAATGCTGATCTCAAAGGGCGATAATCCTTGGATGATTTTGAGAAAAATTTTTCATATGAACGTAGGTCGACAACCGCTTTATTTCTAAGATACATGATGTTGAAATTTAACAAAAAAACAGTTTTTCCCCAATATTTCCGAAACCACTTTGGCTTTTTCTTTCAATTTTGATACATGCAAAGTACGCAGAAAAATATAGTTTTTCCACGATAAAGGATTCCTTAATCAGTGGCGTCCCTGTTAACATGCCCCGCCATATTTTTGATCAGAATAATGATACGCCACTATCTTTTTCCCAAATAAATATTATTTTTGTGATTATCCTCTATCTCTTCATAAAAATGGTCTCATGCCTTTTTTCGTCCGGCAAACAGTTTTCGAGTTAGAAAATAAAATGCATTGTGGGCTAGAAACATCTAGTACGCACATTTCGTAGTTTTCAACATAAACAATTTTGACACTTCTTTAGCTAGATACGTGATATTATTAACGTTATAAAAACTTGTTCATTAGAAAAAAAACATGGTAAGTTTTACAAATACCGAATTAGCAGGCATGCATTACTTGTATGGGCTTGCTGACGGGAACGCATATGAAGCCAGGCGACTGTATCAAGAGCGCTTCCCAAATAGAATGGTTCGTGATGCTCGAACGATTTCAAGCACCCACAGAAGGTTATGTGGAACAGGTAGTTTTGAGCCAAATAATCACTATAAAGGGGCACATCGGACTGCAAGAACTCCAGCAATTGGGGTAGCTGTTTCAAATTCAGTTGACGAAAATCCTGAAATAGGTACGAGGCAAGTTGCCAATAATTTGAATATCGCCCATATTTTAGTAGGGAGGATTTTTCATGATTATTTATTATATCCCTGTAACATTCTTCTTCCTCGAGACTTTCCATTACGAGTGAATTTCTGCCAATAGTTCCTCCAAAAAGTTACCAGAAATCCTTCATTTGACAGGGAAATTTTATTCACGGACGAAGCTACTGAAAGCAGGATCAGAAATTTTCATAATAATAATTTTTCGGGCGGGGAAAATCCGCATGCAATCGTGGAATCTCCTCGCCAGGAGCAGTTCTCATTAAATGGCTGGAATTATTGGAGATTACCTAATTGGACCTTTTTCTACCACGCAGATTAAATGGACATAATTATCGCCAATTTCTTGAAGATAATTTGCCAATTCTGTTGGAAGATGTTCCTATTTCGATGCGAAATCGCATGTGGTTTATGCACGATGGTACACTTGCTCATTTTAGTGCTCTGGCACGCGAATATTTAAACAAAAACTTTCATAATCGCTGGATAGGTCGTGGGGAAACAGAGTCCTGGCCAGCAAGATCCCCAGCCTTAAACAGTCCTGATTATTTTCTTTGGAGACATCTTAAGACTTTGGTGTACAGTCAACCAATTCTAACTGAGGAAGAATTGCGAAACCGCGTGATAGTTTCCTGTGAAGCAATAAGGAATTCTCAAGGAATTTTCCAAAGAGTACGGGAGTCAATGACAAGGAGGGCTGAAGCGGGCATACTTGTAGAAGGTGGACATTTTGAACAGTTAATTTGATTTTGGTATTTTTTGGTCATAATAGTTATGTTTTAAAAAATAAAAGATTCATTTTTATGCGTACTCATTACAAAAACTAAATAATAGTTACCATAAAATTATGAAAATCTTGCCTAGATCCTTCGGTTACCACAATTGTGAAATTAAGACTAAGAGAAAAAATCGAATAGGGACAAGCAAATGAATGTGTTTTATTTTCTAAATTAAAAAAAAGGCAGGAGACCATTTTTATGAGAAGATAGAGGACAATTACAAAAATGATATTTTTTTGGAAAAAAGACAGTGGCGTATCATTGTTTTGATCAAAAATATGACAAGGCATGTAAACAGTAACGCCACTGATGAAAATTAAGAAATTATTTATATGGGAAAAAAAAATTATGTGTACTTTGCATGTACCAAAACTGAAAGAAGAGGCCAAAGCCGTTCCAGAGAAATTGAGGAAGAACTGATTTTTTTGTTAAATTTCAACATCCTGTATTTCAGAAATAAAGCGGTTGCGGACCTACGTTAATATCAATATTTTTTCTTAAAATCGTCCAAGGATTATCGATCTTCAGGATCAGCATTCGATTATGAAACACCCTGTATATATATTGATCAATTTTACACTATCAAATCAAATATTTTTGATTAAAAAAAAAGGTCATCGATATGGAATCGAACCCGAGCCTCTCGGTGAGACAGTGACGCGCTAACCACTACTCCACCGGTATTGATATCCTTCGTTTCTGATATGTTCATAAATTCCCAAATTTGAGCTATACTGGGTCACTCATTGCTTTTCTATCATATCGTCCTCTTGAGTAGCTTTTTATCTTCGGTTTCTTGAGTATCTATTATTTTTACCAAGAAATCATCTGATTTCATATTGGCAACTCCATAATGAGAATAAGAATAACTCTATTCAGTGATAGGAAAAACAAGAGAAGTTAACGAATGAAGTTTAGTGAGCGATAAGTGCTGATGCACTTGTTTCACATAAAAAAAAATAATGTAAAAGTAAAAGTACCTTGAAAAAAATTTTTCAAGGTAGGGCTAATAGCTTTTTTTTTACTCTGAGTTCGGGGGCTTTACCTCGGTTTCGGTATGATAAATTGATATATTTGGCTTGAAAAAGTTATTTACCTGTTCCTTTGAATTATTTAATATTTTATTGTAGTTTAAAATTAAGTATTATCATTTATTTTATTTAGTTAATAGAACTCAGTACAAGTTGATAAAAAAATTTAATCTCTATTTTATATTTTCAAGATATATACTCATTCAAGTTCATTAACTAACGAAAGAGACACACAGACATTATAAATTAGTTAAAACAAGATATGTGCTGAAATATTTAGATTTGGAGTATATACATCATGGAGGGAACATAGAATACAATGAGAGAAATCCTGCTGTGATGCATGACGGAATATTTCGGGGGGGCAGTATTAACATTCACATATGGATGCACCACGTACACACATAGTCTAAATTGTTACAAACGGGTGATGAGCAGGATACGACAAACTGCAATACAGTATTATAACATGGGCAAAGGTGTGCATACGAATATTAAAGTGCAAGTGCAAAATTCGTACGCACATCCGCACATGCTCAACTGAGGCGGCTACAGTCTGGGGGATGATGCAGTAAGGGGTGTAATTTTTTATTATGTGTTGAAGTTTATTCCGTGACTTTTCTAACAAATTGTCTGTCTCTCTCAAAAATGAACAATTGTTTCGATGTTACATTTTTTATAGTTTTTGGTAATGTGTTGCAATTTAATTGCAGAAAAGGAGAATGCTCTTTGTGAAATTGATTTTTTCACGATAGTGGGGTGAGTGAGTTGTGCGCGATATCGTTATATTGGTGGTTTCTGGAATTTGAAGTGTTACGATAGAAATGATTTTTTACGCTGGTACAAAAGAAGTAAAATTGCCTTATACCCAATATTTGATATTCTTCATATAAAAGATCTGAAGGGAATCTCAAGTTTTTTTTAATTATTAGTTTGAGAAATCATTTCTACAGTATTTCTAATCTAAAGGACTCGCACAGCTGAACCCCAGATAATTATACCGTACCTTGAGTGGCTTCCAACAAGGGAAAAATACAGTAATTTTAGCTCTCCGGATGGTAAGCACTTTTTCAAACAACGAAATTTATGAAGGACTGTTTGTAGTTTCTTAATAACCTATCGTATATGAGAATCCCATTTTAAGTTAGCATGTATATATAATAATAATAATAATAATAATAATGTGTTTTATTCAGTTTGAGCAATACAATAATTATATAAGGCAATATAGATAAAAGAGTAAACTTAACTAAACAAAACGATGGGTTACAGTAAACTTACAGCTAAATATGTATAGGTACATATAATTTGATCAGTGCACCCATTAAGACCGTCTAGGTTGAGCATGGGGTACACTGACCAGTATTGAGATTTTATGAATATATATGTTGTGCATCTTTTATTCATCGTGTGTATATATATATATATATATATATATATATAATAATAATTTTTTTTCTAAATTTTAAAATTTTTGTTTGTTTTTTTTATTTTTTTCATTTTCAGAATTCGAAATTTTTTTTAATGTCTTCGGCATCAAGAGTTTTTATATATCCTTTAAAGACGGTTTTTAAGAATGATGGTGAGTTTAATTTTCTTATATAGGTTTAATACATTTCTGGAAGAAAATTAAATAAATGAGGTGCTATAAATTGAAAATGTCTAGTTCCTATAGACTTTTTAGCTGCGTTTGTTTGTACAAAATCTTTGGACTTATTTCTGGTTTGGTAATGATGATCGTTCGCAAGTTAGAACGATTTTTAAATAGGTAAATTACCAAACTAAAAATATACATAGAAAAAATCGAATTAAACGGTTTTCCTCACATAAAGGATTCAATATAAAATTGAACCAGAAAATGGTAGATCTCAGGTGAAAAACAACTACTTTCCTGGCAAATACCACGCAGAACGTTGAATGATATTCACCTGAAAATCCATGCATACTTCCATATAATATCAATGGACATTGAATGTAAATGTTTCTTTCTGATAAGCTCGATTATGTTTAATTTATGTCGTGAAACCTATCGAGGTGGGAGATTTTCGGAGTGTTTCTTTCTGTCACTAGGTACCGCCAGTTGAAGTTTATCTTTTCCGGCGTACCTATAGGTGTTACAAGCTCGATGATGGTTTGTTTACGTTGTGTCTCACTTCAGCCAGAGTTCTTTGGGCCTTTGGCTGGTTGACTACTCCGTACTGATGAGGGCCAAGAAGCCTGAAACCGGTATGCGGATTGTTAGGTGAACACGACATAAATTAAATATAATCGAGCTTATTAGAAAGAAACATTTGCATTCAATGTCCATTGATATTATATGGAAGTATGCATGGATTTTCAGGTGAATATCATTCAACGTTCTGCGTGGTGTTTGCCAGGAAAGTAGTTGTTTTTCACCTGAGATCTACCATTTTCTGGTTCAATTTTATATTGAATCCTTCATGTGAAGAAAACCGTTTAATTCGATTTTTCTATTTATTCCACTTCACATGGCACTTATCTTTTAAAAATATACAGTTGCCTCAAATTCATAACATTTGCTTCTTCAAACAGTAACTCTGTGATGTATTTCATATCTTTAAAATGAATAGCTTTCAAGATTATTTTTGGATTATTTCAACCTGTTTCAAAACACTAGGCATGGTTGCTCCCCAGCTGACAATACCGTATCTTAGACGAGATTCAACAAGTGCGTAGTATACTGTTTTAAGATTTGGTAAATAGAGTATTTTTCTCAGTTGTTTAAATTTATTTATTAAAAACCTTAAGGTCTTAGCAATGTCTGACAAGTGAGCAGTCCATCTCAGCCGAGAATCTGGTCCCCAGATTTTTTATTTCGTTTTTCCGAGACACCTAAATACTTCATTTCTCTTACGGAGTGGATGGTAAGAGTATTTCCTTGTGCAATCACGTCGATGTAATCGAAAGGGCAGACCTTGGAGATGCTGCAACTGAATGGTAGAAAGTTTGTTTTAGCCAAATTGAGTGTCAAGAGTCAAACCATTGTTTGTTCGTATTATGAAATATGTCTCTACTTTATTTTTGAGATCATTCCACGTTTTCGCAGCATAACCTATTATGTTGCCAACAGTGTCATTTATGTACAAATTCAACAGAATCGGACCTAACACTGTGCCTTGGGGCACACCACACTCAATTATTTTTGGATTACTCATTGTTTCGGCCACTCTCACGACCTGTACTCTGTTTGTAAATAGCTTTCAAAGATTTCAAGACAATTAGCTCTGATACCGTTGTTTTCTAGGGTTTGTAAAAGTAATCGCTGATAGACAGTATCAAAAGCCTTCGTTAAGTCGATGAAAAGGCATGAGGAAGGTTTACCGTTTTCTAAAGATTTGTGTATTAGTTCCGTGAGTTTCAGTAACGCATCCTCGGGGGACGTTTTTTCTTTAAAACCAAATTGTTTTTCGAAATTAATTCGTATTTGTTGATAAAAGTTTTTAGTCTGTTTTTGAGTAATTTTCTAGTATTTTAGATATAAGTGTTATTGACGAGATAGGTCTGTAGTTGTTGACTTCTGTTTTATCTCCTTTTTCATGTATCGGGGTCACTATTGTCATTTTTAGACAGTCAGGCCAGGTACTGAGTGAAAAACATTTGTTAATAACTGATACTAGAGGATTAAGGATATATTGGATTCCAGTATATCAGCCCGGATTCCGTCTATTGCAGCTGATTCCTTACTTTTCAATTCACTAATCAGGTTATTGATTTCTTTTTCATCTATCGGCATAAAAACTTTTCACATTTGTGATAAAATTCGATTTATTTCCCTTGATTGAACAATTTCCTGGACAATCTTTCCATATATCCATTGCATATCTCCACAAAAATACAAATATAGTTGCTGTAGATCATTCAAGTGAAGAACTTAAAAACAAAATATGAGACAGTAGCCGAGTTTCCGATAAAAATACATCACTCGATTCCAATCGGATCGGATAATGAAGAGATACGATGTCTATCTGAACAACGTCGACCAGCTACAAATGATGAACAGTTGCAATTGTATGCTGGACATTACGCCAGAATAAAAACTACATGCTCGAGATCAATTACAGCGATCATCAGATAACGTAGTAACTCGCATACGGTCTCACCATAGTCGAAATCGTGTCCAGCATTTAAGGCACTGGGAGTGACTGTCGTCCCGCCCATGACACCATAATACAGTGATGGAAAAATCACTGTGATCCCTTAGAGAACGAACAATCCTCCCAACAAGCGCCTTCACAAAAACGTCTCACGGAAATTGTGAATCTATCCACGGTAGGATAGACCAGGGCTGACTATTCGGTTCTTGAGTTTTTTAGCTTCCAGAACCAACACCCTTTTCATTTTGGAATCAAATTATTTTACGATCTGTGAGGGATGAAAAATATTGAGTCAGCGAGATGATAATCATATATGAGAGGAAAATATTTATTCATCCTCTCGAAAGTTCATAAGAAACACAATATAAGTGTTGAAGAGAAATGGATAAAATACAATACATTATGATAATATATTCTAAAATAAAATTAGACCAGAAAGATCCCTAACTTCCAGAACTAAAGCCCTCAGAATATATTTCCAATTCATCTTTATTCTAGATATTCGCTTGTTAGGTAAAGAAACATACTTGATGCCAAAAATTCCTCTAATTTTCTTTCAATTATACTGTGGATTGCATTCTTCTCAGTTCAAATGATTAACTACTGTCTTTCCATGGAATCTACTCGGATATTTCTGGATTGCGATTCCACTTGCTCTACCTTGTTGGTTATCGATGAATTTTATCATTTCTGGTTGCAAACCAAATCGTTCAAGGTAGGAAATGCGAATCAAGGAGCAGTCAGGGAAGATAATTTCATGAAGTATGATCTACTACAGTCTACTTTTCATTTTATTTTTGATCTGAAAAAGGCGAATTACCCTTCGATGATCAAATAGAAGACATCGATCAGTTTGATCTGGTCCAGTTGCTTGTCTAACTGAAGCAGGTTTCCATTACCCAAGATAAATTTGATCCGTTTCTCATTTATCTAGATGTACGATCCGAGGAAAATGATAGGCACATTCTGGTCCGTCTCCTTGGCAGTCGTCAGATAAATATCATTGCAGACCTCTCACGTAGAGATTTCATTTGATTTGTCTCAGTTCTACGAATCCACAAAAAAAATGTGCACAAACAAAGATATCACTGTGGAGCCACGTTCATTCTGTGAAAAGGTGACACCAATAGCAGCACTACTCTTCTGTTCGTGGAGCATATCAAACTGGTACCATGAAAAACCTGGTAACTATAATGAATTTAGCATATTCAATGGAGATAAAGAGAACCATTTGGATGACTGCAGAAGTACAGAAATCTCTCGTGAATTGAGGAAGAGTAAAGAGATTTTTCTACTGTACAACATAAGCTCGTTCTGAAAAGTTTTCCTGATAAAATGTGGTTGCAGGACACTGTTAATGAATCAGCTGTTTCCGAGTTTGTTTGAGGAGAACTCGTTACCGTCCTTCCTGAATTTGTAACGGAGAGTCTCTTTTATAATTCAAACTAGTGAATTAAAGTTGACTATCATATGTCTTACATAAATCAATGTTCGAAGTCTGATTTGGTTTAAAGATTCCAGTATTGTTGCAAGGCCCTGATTTGATTTTCTCGTTATAGTTAATTCTTGTTTCGTTTGAATTATACAGTTTAGCATAATATTAAACGACGAATTAAATCAGCAAATATTACACGATCCCATCAAAAACTATGGAATGAAGTACTCTATTGACACAAGGACTAGAACTCCGTGGTTGAGGTGTATCAGTGAATCACAGAGCATTATTTCCACCTCCACTGACAAGAACTGTCTTTGAGTGTAAATCAGCTCAAGAAAAGCAAATGCATTCCTCAATTGATTCATAATACCTTTTCTGAAACACTCAGATGTGATTATTAGTAACGGAAAAAATCCGAAAAAATCTGCGTTTTTTTCAAAAATTCATACCACTGTAATTTTTCAGGTTGTAGTCAAGGCTCTCCACGGCATTATTTTTTCGATGATGATTAGCATACTAATCGATCGAAGATCTTTGCATTCCATTGGCTGACCTATTTTCATTGAAGGATTGACTTCAGCAAATTTCCATGTGGTGGAAAAAGAGTTTTTTGTACCGAACAAACACGAAAGCGTGCTAGTACAAACATAGTAAAATGATAACCAGTGACGATGAAATGGAGGGTACCCAATCTGATTCAAGACAAATCACGGGCGATACAATGGACCAGTTGTGGATTACTCTCGTGTGAACCATTTCAAATCCATCAAGACGATGGACGTTCTACACGAGAGTAATCAAGTTACCACATCGTCTTCAACCTTCAAACGGTTGTTGTTCAAGAAATTGACAATAAATAAATTGAGTTTCAATTCATGGCGTCAAAGGATTAATTCAAATTTGTAGGTACTCCCTTTTTATCGCTTAATCAAACTGGAAAATTAAGATCATCCACTCCTTTAAAAAAATATTATTAGCATCAAACATAATGTGAACATCAAGATCAATCCAAAGTTAATAAAAAAATAATACACACAAAGAATAAATGCGTACCATTTCTCACATTCCTAGACAATGAAGTACCGTAAAATACACAAACAGAAGCATGGAGGCATGAGTGATCAAATGATGCTTCATTCTCATACACGCAACTCTATCAATAATGCAGGAGAAACTATACGTGATTATTCAAAAATTACATTTTGATCTCATTACAGAAACATTGGATTTCACCTCCATTTCTGCGTTTATATGACATTATCTAATAAAAAAGTCGAAGTGAGCAGGAAATAACATCTTTTTTCCTATCACACTGCAACAATTATCATGATTTTGAGGTATCTGAACTCATAGAATTAGGTTGACATATTTTTTACAAACTCTGTCATGAGATTCATCATTCATTCTTTTATAAATTACTTGAATCTGTGTGTTCTGAATGAATTTCTTCATCTCACATTTTCTGTTCAATTCATGTTAAAATGACGACAAAGCGGACTCAAAGTCACATCTGGTACATAAAACTTCATTAAAAGTCTGTGGAGTTTGGAACGCAATAAATGATTTTTGTTAGTGCACTGGGGTATTTCAGATAAAATTGCAATGTTGTGAAAATTTTATTACTGGAACTAATCGGGTCCTATTCGTTCGTTTTTTCATCATGAAATACTATTGGGATTCAGATTTCCATGAGCATCCCATAAAATGGTTTGCGCTGGAATCAAATTGAATCGCGAATAGTTGATGAGGTTCATTCTTTATCCTGAAATATAATTTATTCACAGTACATATCTACAGTTTTGTGTATATTAACCTGATAATCATGAATAACAATATATGTTATGTATACTGGTTTCTATATGCATGAATCCAAATAATTCAGAATACGAGGTAATATATCCAGTTTTGAACTGTATAAAGAAGGCATTCCTGAAGTAGTTCTATCATCAAAAATATATAACCAACGATATATCTAATAAAAATTCACGATTAAATCATATCAAAATTGAAATTTATAGCAAACATTGAATTAAAGTAAGATCAACGTATAATAAGTTTTGAACATCCTGTATGTCAATTAACATCAACAGAAAACCCACCAATGGGATTCGAAAGAGTTTGTGTGGGAAAAGTGATGATATACAATGAAATGTAATGGCAAAAATTGAAAAAATATAATTTTATATGAATTTGTAAATAGTATGTAAGAGTTAGAATTAGATAACATTCATAAAATCATTTATAATGATTAGAACACAAATAATTAGGTAGGAAGTGATACAAATTCGGAAATCTGTGAAAAAATAAAGATTTGTGAGTGTTGCTATGGAATGGGATAACAATTTTTGGGAGAGATTGAAAAAAGTTCAAAAAGTGAAGCCACGTAGAAAATTTTGAAAGAAACATTATAGATAATACGAGAAAACCTGTTATTAAAAATTCCCGAACAGAAAAAATTTTTGAAAAGCAGAACTGAAGAAGTAAATAGTCAATAAAAATTCCACCTACCTGGTCCAGAAGATAAATCCTGGAAAGAGTGCATGTAAGCTGTCATCGATATCCCAGAGATATGTCCACGGGACAGGAAACTGCAACAGAAAAGCAGCAAAAAGGTATTCGATTACTGAACTCACCAAAGTGCAACTTTCACAATAAACCAATACTTTAAGTGTCCAAATCACTGGTTACTTTGTTTTGAGTTGAACTTTCATAAAATTCCCATGCCTAAAGACTGATAATAAGTTCGAACTTTCTTCTTCAAACTTTCATTGTCACAAACATCCAAATTGCACCATTTTATAATACAAATCGCAGGAATCGACTGCTGAGAAGGAGTGATTCATATTCATAGGCGTACCTGACTGAGCTGGGATAAGGTAAAAGAGGTTGAAAAAGAGAAAGGTAACTAACATAGCCGGAGTTTTTATTTGTTATGATAGATTCAGAAATTATAATATGTGAAATAAATTCACCAAAAATATATACAAATTTAAAATCATATAAACAACCAATCATAACAATATATATACATATATTTATATATATTGTTATGATTGGTATATACTAGGTATATTGGGGTAAGCAGCAATGGAAAAGTTAACTCTTTAAGGTTGATCCAAGCTTTCGAAAATGTTTATTTCCATCATCAGGGAGAAACTTTGTTGAGGTTGGTTTCAATGATGTTGAACATATTCATCTAACATAGTGATACAAAATGAAAAACGTAGATCAAGGAATAAAACGAAGTGTGAAGTTACCACAACCATACATTAGTTAAAAATTATATAAATATAAATGTGTACTATATATGGTGTGACAAGTTCCACTTGTCACACCAAATTTAATCGAGAAATAATTGATATATATATATATATATATATATATATATATTTCAGCTCTTCAAGTACATATATCTATATAGGTGTCTTTCCTGAAAAAGTGCGATTTTAAACAAAATAAATTTTTTATGGTAGGTTAGGTTAGAACAGGCGAATCCACCAGATTCAACTACGACGTCTGGAACACCGGTTGGTTAGGTTTTTTTTTTGTGTAAAATCGCGATTTTTCCGGAGAGACACTTATTTAAGATGGCTTTATAACATTATCCGATCACAAGTTTAGCTAAATAACTATCTCCGAAAAAACACGATATATATCTCAAATATAGTCATTACACCATCTGTAATATCGTACATGGTAAATTTTTGCATGAGAAAAATATTTTCCCCGTTAAGTCGCCGTAATTCCCGATTTGGGGAGTTTTTGGCGCTCCAACGGCTGAACGGCTGATCGAAATGAAAAAATTCATGTTTCAATTTCAATTTTCACGAAAAACGCATACTTTCTGAGTTATCCAAGAAAAAACCGGAAACATCCATTTTTTCAGAGTTTCTTCTGAAAAAAACATGTTTGCCATACAAATGTTCATTGGCAAACCTCAGATTCGTGTTTAGCAGCTGAAAATACTGTATTGTACAGAAAATCTGAATAACACCACCACTTTTTTTGGGCCCTTTTATGGCACAAGCGGCCTAACCCAATTCTAATGTAGGTAACAACTTAAAATGAGCTCTGCTACAACTCAGATTTTCAATTGCCTTTATAATTATTCGATTAGTGATAGAAATTAATTTCTTGAATTCCCAACTTATTTATGGATTCAAATTCCAGTTAGTCATCAATAACAATGAAATAATATCATAGTTAACGGAATAATGCCAATTTCTCTATGAAAAGAAAGAGCATTTTTTTCTGAAAATTCTCTCTCAAAACTTTTCAAAAGTTTAACCCGAACGATGGAAGATATAGACTGAATTTTATCTTTCAGTCGAAGATGTTCTACCTGTGATTTTAGAACACCCTGTTCATATTCCCAATTTGAGTTTCTATATTTTATAACCATTATTCGAAAGAATTCAACAAAATGTTCTAGGGTTGAGCTCACATAAAATCGGCATTTTAGAGGAATATCGTTCTATTCCACTGCTCCCTGTATAGTCTTCTCCGCTTTGTTTCATATTTCCAAACATGAATTAAGACACATATCCTGGCGACATATCTACTGCAGTCAGCAAAAGAAGCGGAGAACGCGAAAGTTAATTTATCAAAATAAAAGGAACACGTTGCTGATTCTGGTCTTGATCACTTCTTCTTCTCATTTTTCACCAGGACCGACAGTTCTCGCCAATGTTAATTTACCTTTCACGTTCTCTCGGCAGCCGTCATAAATATATTATCGCCTTTCCTTTCGTTGTTCGTTATACACGTTTTCTGGGAAATGGGGTTTCTCGGTTATTATGAATGATTGAATCGGAATAATGTAAATAATATAGTTTGAAGGCGTGTGAGGCATATTTCTCGATTCCATTATTCTTAGTTTTTTTCAGGGACATTATGTAGGATTATCTAGCGAGCACAATTTTTTCCTTGTGATGTCACAATGATGAGATGATATATTTTATTTTCAGTTGCAGAACAGAAGAAACCACAATTCTGGAGTGAACTCAACTAGATTATTTGATCTCCATCCCAGGAGTTTTTAACATCTTAGTCTGAAGTTCTGACCTTCCCTTCCTAGGATGCCAAAGAAAGTATTGCAGTGGAATCAGTATTGCATATTCTGGCCTTCAGAACTATCTGCGTTGATATTGGAGGTGTCGGCTGTTACTTCAAACGACACATCTCTTTAATTGAAACTGTTCGTCTAGATATACCTTTGGGGTTAATCTAGAGAGAAACCTGATTAAAATCCAGACCAGAAAGGCTACACCATTTGGATTTGGCAATTGCTGTCAGGGAAGTGGATGAAGCAACAATAGCTCTCCATCGAGTTGCCCCATTCAAGAAAAGGCTGCTCCTTAGTAGAACCATAATCTATAAGTATCAAGATCCGAAATATGGACGCTGCCCTACGGGGCGAAGTGCAACGGAAACTGACAGAGCTACTGCGAAAAACTTACGACCTACAGCAAAGAGATAAAAAAAAGCCAACAGAAATAGCTTTGAAAAATTATTTGAGGAGCTCGACGCTACGCCCGCAGCGAAAAAACTATACGAAGTCATGGTGGAGCGTAGAGTAAAAAAAAGCAATGGCACTTAGTAAGCCAGATGGAAGCTTCATGATGGGGAAGGAGCACTGTTTTTGTTAGAAACTCACTATCCTCCCATAGAATGTAATTATTATGAATTAATCACCAGTGAAAAATTAATCATCCCCTATTTTTCTACCCATGAGGGTGGATTATTACATTCCAAATTGGAATATAATTAACTATGACGTATATCTAATCTAAACAATGAAGGAATTTCAACAAAAAATTAAACCGACGAAACACGGAACTGACAAGTGAAAAATAAAATAAACCTCCTTAGTAAGTAAGTAACTGATTTTGAGTCGGCGCCAAACCAACAAGCAAATGGATTAGGTGAGGCGTGAAATGATGGCATCGAGTTGCGCGTTGACATTCTGATCATTTTTTTAAAGTGATTTGATGATCTTCATTGATTGTTCGTTTGGCGCCGACTCAAGATTAGTCACTTACATTAGTTTAGGAGCTTCGTTATTGAGACTAAGGAGGTTTATTTTATTTTTTAATTTTCAGTTCCGTATTTCGTCGTTTTGATTTTTTGTTAAATAGTTTTTATTTTTCAATTTTTTGTAGCTGAAATCTACTAATCACTACCTACTTGTTTTAGATTACTTCCAAAATACTCACCCACCTTACTTCAACTATTACCAGTTAAATAATATGATTATCTACTTTGACTACTTGTAATATGAATTATTTTTGTTGTTCTGGTTAGTTTATTTCATTACTTTGTATATCATTCGATCCTCTCATAGAATTTGATGATTGTGACGGATGTAGAACAAAAATAATGACAATAGCGATCTGCCATTGTCAACTACATATGTTTGCCAATGTTCACAAGTGACAAATCAATTATCCTCTATTTTCTACACGTAAGGGTGGATAATTCCATTCGAAATCAAAATGTGATCAACTATGGGGTATACCCTATCTAATAAAAAATAATCATCCAAATCGAAGAACGCAGTACAAAGTTATTTATTTATTTATTGATACACTGTTCTACAGGTTACACCCAACTACAGAACAGGAATATAAGTTACAAATACAGTACAATACAAAATAACAAATTAACGAAGTAATAATACATATCGAGATTAACTAAAGTGATAGGATTTAATCGCAGAGATTAAACAGTCAAAAATATCAATCTGACAACTTGCAGAATTACAATTGACACACATGTTATGCAGCGGTGAGTATTTCAAGATATCTGTTCGTGGTGTTGGTAAATAAAACGTGTTGTCTACTCTAGACGATGGTCTAGGTACATTGAAATTGAGTTTTTGCAGAATATGTGATATGCCTGATAGAATCGGTTAACGGACCAGAATTCAGAGGGTGAGTGATCAATATCCTTTCTTTTGCCACCCTTAGGGATTGATTTCATCTTTTATATTCAAATGGGACCAACTTCGTAGTACACCCTATCCACTGAGAAAAGAATTATCGGAATCGGACGTCCCAGTATAAATTTAAGCGTGGTCATAGATAAAATATATATATATATATATATATATGTTGTTATGTTATGTTATGCCAGTCAAAGGTTTAAAAGGAAAAAACAAAAAAAAAAGAATAATTACTAAATAGTTATTAGTTCCAAGAGATTTTTTGTTTGAATAACTGTTGAAGTTCTATTTATTTGTAAGCCTTTGTATAATATGGATAGATGAAAATGTCAAAATAATATAACACAATCAATGTCATACACTGTCCTAATGATCATAAACCATAATTGAAAAAAAGCCAACAAATAGTCTAAATTTACAAAATTTGCATGAATAGAAGGTGATCAACACATTTGTAAATTTGAAACATACAGTATATGAAATTGGAGATAACTAAAAGTAACCAATGCTAGAACAGCAAAGTCTCCAAAATAGCCAATCAGAAATAGATGGTCATGGGTAAAAAATTGGAAATTGTGAAGGAATAGCAATTGGTTGATACATAAAATTTTTTTTTAATAAGTATGGAAAAATAGTTGGATATATAAATTGAGTAAGATAAACGTAAACAGTGAAATGTGACAATTTAGTGCGCGAATTCAAAAATTCAAATGGGAAAACAGGAAGTGAAACTTGTATCGAGGCAACAACAAACAAAGCCAACGTGAAGATTGAAAAGAAAATTAGAAGGGAATGGACGCAACATTTTGAGAGAACAAAAATTGAAAGAATTCCAACATTTGAAGAGCAAAACCAGTATTACCTTAATTATATATCATTTCCACGTCTCCAAAGCTGATTTCCGCATCTGTATGGTTCCTGATTTATGGTATTGGAGTTCCTGATAGCGCTTGTAGTGACAAGGTATCCAGTTTCAGGGCATATTTCGAAACACCGACATCTCCAACAGGTATAAAAACTTCAATAGTGCATTTTCGGTCCTGAACTATTTCACCAATAACGTATTTCACATCTGAAGAACTTTATTTCACCTTATTTTGAACAATAACAGAAAACTTTACTCTAACGGAAAAAGTGAGGTTCTGTTTATCTATCCATGATTTCAATTTCATGAATATCCGTGAATATTTGTATATTCCCACTAGTATAAGTTATTTCTCGTAGGCCAGGTATTTTAAGTCTTCCTGAATAAAGGAGATGATTGTTTATGATATTTTGTTGTTTGTTCTTTCACAGTGATCAACAAACATACCTACGACCATTGAATAACTTGAGTTTGACATATCAAATAAGGGCTAAATTGCTTTGAACTGGCTATCTTGAGATGAGGGCGTACCAACTGTGCTAGCTGTGGTGAGAAAAGGAATAACAATTGTCAGCTACGTGACGAGAGAACAGTGACGTTCGTTGGCAATTATTATTACCACATACAAATTATTATACAGGGCAAAAATATCTATCTATATCATATCAATTCTGGCTCATAAGAATAGCAAAAACTATTAGCTATCTTACTACATAAAAACAATATATTTTTCAATATATCAAAACATAACAATTTGGCGCCCAACGTGGTGCAAAAATATATAATAATAATAATAATAACAAATTCTTTTTTTCATCATTTCAATATATATATATATATATATATATATATATATATATATTTATTTTTCCTTTCTTGGACATAAGGTTCATTTAAAAAGCAGAGGTTGTTATTTCATGCTATTTAATAATTAATTCCAGACGTTTCAGCCAGGGTTTTGGCCTTTCTCTTTGAGATGAAAAGTTTAAAATCTAGATAAACTCACGATCAACACAAACATAATGTTAAAATACACTTAATGAAAATATTTACCATACGGGCACACACAGATTTACAACTGAGTGAAAGACTACCACATATCTCAAATGTTTGGCTTTGCAGGTTATGTTTATTTGAATCGAGAGTTTAAAACCAATATCAAATCTAAAACGGTAAAATCACTAATAGTTATTTTTTGGGACTTGTCACAGGCACAGTGGCTGTGTGGCAGGACGTCCGCTCCGCAACCAAAGGTCCCAAGTTCGATCCTGACGCGACCACATTATTTTTTTTTCCAAATTTGATTTTTTTAAAGGCTAAAAGTTCAAACGCTTAGGGCTGAAAGCATGTAGGGTAGCTGAAAACTGACAGTTTATGTGTACATGATATTATAGTAAATTTTATTTAGATTTTTTATGTCTGTTTTAAAATTGAGAGTATTTGGGGTTTGTTTAATATGGATCATTCCATATATTTCTCTTTTGGGTTGGTTATGCTCAGTTTTAATAATTTTAGTTTTTGGAAAATCAAATTTGTGGTTTAGTTGTTGCTCGTGTTTACTAAGCGCAGTTTGGTTCTTCTTGTCATAGTTGTGTCCATTTAATCTATTCTCCAAATACTGACTAGTTTGACCGATATATACTGATTACTGTTTGCACAAGGCACCTCATATACTACATGTGTTTTTTCGTTTTTAGGTGTTTTTGATTTCAGCTGACTGTAGTTGTTTTGAAGCGAATTATATGCTTCATGGCATACTGTAATTTCATGTTTTTCAAAGGCTTTCTTGAAATTCTTGACAGACCTGAGATATAAGGTAGTGTCAGGTATTTATTGTTTTCTTTTTTGTTACTCAGTTGAGCTTCAGTATGTTCTTGAAATTCAGTTAATCTGTCTGCGAAAATAGAGTTTATAAGTTTTTTGGGGTAGCTGTTCTCTTTAAGTATATTTTTAGCTTTTTCGATAGTGCTGTTTCTGTATTTATTGTCAGACAGTTTAATTGCTCTGTCTGCCAACCCTATGATGACTGATCTTTTTTGTGACATAGGATGATTTGACATGTAGTTCAGGTATCTACCTGACCAGGTAGATTTTGTATACCATTCAGTATCAATTTTATTCGAGTTATGATGAAGAGTCATATCTTAAAAGTGTATCTTATTATGGACTTCAGACTCAATGGTAAACCGATTTTTTTCATGGTATTCGTGAAAAAGTTTTAATCTATACTCTTCTTCGCCATCCGGGATAGCAGTCAGGCAGTCATCGACATATCGAAAGAAAAATGGTGCATTGAACTTTAGTCTTGGTAAAATTTTGTTTTCTAGATCTTCTAAAACAAGTTGGGCAATAACACTAGAAATGGATGAGCCCATAGCACAACCATCCATTTGTTTGTAAAAGTTGTTTTTAAATAGAAAGTAAGTAGAGTTCAAGGTGAGAGAAACGGCCTTCTGAAATTCATCAAGGAATATATCAGTACAGTCTTTAATTTCGTTCCATTTATCTTTAATAAGGTCCAGTGATAACTCTATTGGAATATAAGTGAATAATGACACCACGTCTGGACCTTGTATTTTTCCGAGATATCAATGTTTTTGATTTTCTCCTTAAAATGCCAAGAGTCTTCAATATAGGAGTCGTTTTTGTTGACGATGTTGCTTAAAATATTTTTGAGGAACTTTGCTAGACTGGAAAGCGGTGATTGGACACAGGATACTATGGGTCGCATTGGGATTCCAGCCTTATGTCGTACATTTTTGGTGGGAGGGCGTTATGGATAAGGAGGTCCTTTGCCGGAGAGATAAAATTCAGTTTTTCCCATTTTTTTATTAGTTCGTTATTCTGCTTTTGGTAGGTATTTGTTGAGTCAGCTTTTAGCAGTTTATATGTTGTTTCATCTTCAAGGAGTTGAAACATTTTCTCGTCATAGCATTCTTCAGTCATTAAAACGGTTTTATTGGATTTGTCAGGTTTAAGAATTTTTAGATTTTTAAACAAACAAAAAAACATATACAATGGTTCAAGAAAATAAACAACTAACTATATGTATATATATATATATTTATATATATATATATATATATACGCGTCGACTAGAGAATCATCCAAATCGGAAAACCCACTACAAAGTTATGCCTGATCTAATCGGTTAACGGACCAAAATTCAGAGGGTGAACGATCGATATCCTCCATTTTGCTACCCTAAGGGATGGATTTTTCAAATGGGACCAACTTCGAAGTACACCCTATCCAATGAAAAAAAAAAAGATCGAAATCAAACTGCTCTCCTTTTTGATTCGGTTAAAAATGAGCCAGTAGGGCAAACAAAAGTGAAAACCATCAATGACAAATCATAGCCATTTTCTATTTCTGTGTTAATCTTAGAGAATTGAAGTTATGGAGCTCTGGAAGCTCCATCAAACTACATATAGTTTACCAATACTGATATAAAAATTCAATATTGGGATTTTTTCTCAATCTTCAAACAGCCGTCACTTTGTAGCCACTGGAATGTTTTGGTTCCGTTTGGGACTCAACAAAAATATTCATAAAAAATATTTTTTTTGCCCAATTGTCTTTTATTTTTATGGAGTCCACATAAGCATATTATCTTTTTTCAAATCTCATCCAAAGAACGGCCGACGAATAAATGAACAATACATATTATGACCTATGGATTTTGAAGTTCCTAATGGGTTAGTGCTGGGACCACTACTTTCCATTCTGTTTGTTACTGATATACCCGACTATATCACATCTATTTACCATTTTTCGAAATTATGATTATGAGTTGTATCGTATATCCATTTTCTCATCCCACTTATATGAAGTTATTCCTAAAGCCTCATACAATTTGTTTTCCCAAACATTCATGACTACCGCGATGTTTTCGTGAAGACTTCAGTGATTTTATTTCTCTGCCGTGTTGACGGTTTCTCCTCCAACTTGAATGACTTTTCAAGCAGGCAGCTTGATAGAATGGAATCACAGCGTTCTGGTATATCAATGAAATACAAATGTTTTTTTATCAATTGTATTTTTACCCTACAGATAGGTGCTCGATTATCAAGCGAGTAACAAATTGCCACACAAATCCCAAAACTGAAACCCATAAATCTATCCATGAAATCTTTCACTTCATCCATTACAAAACATTCTGAATGAATTACTGTAGCAACATCTGGTGATTCAAATTCGCAGATTTTCATTTTCGGCTCCATGAATATTCCGCTCTCCAAACGCCAATATATCGAACACCCCTTTTCGTATGGCCAAAAAAATCCAATTAATGCGATGACGTTTCTTTATTAATGGATTTCCACGTGTTGGCTTCATGTGTCATTTGGCAGGACTGGTGTTGATCCAGTTATTGGGTTCGATAGTGGACGAATTTGTTACTGGAGAATTTTCTATAAACAAAAAAAACATTACAGAAATTGTGATAAAATGCAAGGCTTGCCCAAGAAGAAGTAGATACTCAGATATCAAAAAATGTAAAAATTACATTGTTTCGCTGTGGGTTGATATTTCAAAAGTGATCAATCGAGCGAGTGAAGGTTAAATTCACGTTAGCTCTATTCACGTAAAGAACTAAGTTGATTTTGAAATGATTTCATTAAAAATGAACTCCTTTGATACTGTACAACGAAGCGTTTTGTTAGTGCTCCGTTACTCAAAACTTCTGAAGAAAAAAATTGTTTGAGCTATGTCAATGTAACTACGGTGCGTCCCTGATCATTTGGGTTGGAGTTTAATGACGGTCTGGTCAACAAAATAATTCCTAGTTTAGAAAATAGTTGTAAATACTCAACGCTACTGGGAGGATCATGGAACTAAGCCGAAGAAAAGACTAATTCCTTTCTGCACAGTACAAAAAGACGGAAGACTTGTTGGCCAATTTTTATTGGAAGGGCAAGAAAAGGTTAAATCGCGATAGTAATAACGTACCTAGTATTCTTTTCAACCAGGTGACAAATAGTCGAGCAGGGTTTTCGTCCAGTTTTAATGTCAATTAGACAAAAATAATGCTTTTCCTGTTAATAATAAATAATTATATCCTATCAGATACGTCGTAATTACTGAGATTCAAGACTGTGTCATACACTTCTTGTATGATAATCATCAAGATATATTGAAACGGTAATAACTTGTGTTTCAATTAGTCAATATCATCTATACGCAATGCGCAGCCTGATCCCTTTGACCCTGAGCTAACAATCTTTATTCGGTGATATTATAAATGGGTTTACCGAACCCATCCAATGATTGAAAGCATATACCATCTCATCAGTCTGTCTTTATAGCAAATTATAGCTGCACTATGGCGCTATTGAAAGTACCTGACAACATCTGTCAGCTTCTGATAATGATGATATCACAGCTCTAGTGTTACTGGATCATTCCAAGGCGTTTGTCATAGTTAATCATAGATTAGTGTTGGCTATTTTACAATTCATTGGTTTTACTTACTATTGAGGCAACTGAACTCCCAGAGAGTCATCTTATGAATTGGCTTCAGTCAGTTCTTATTGATGACTGTCACTTGAATTCTCTTTCAGTGGAGAACAAGACTCTCTATTGAGAACAATGGAATTAATTTTCTATACATATGGACTTGGAAAAAAATTATATTCCTCGATAATAGTAAGGAGTGTAGGGAGTAGCTGTTGTTGAGAAAACCACACAACACTTCATAACATTTCCAGTGCAATAAAATTGTTGATGGCTTATCCATGCATGAATTATCTATTGCATGAGCCCCACGTTACGTTTTGAATCTTACTACTATTTTCATAGCTATTGTCCTTAAAATTTATGATTGTGAATTTTCAACATCATAAATTTCCAGGACAATCTGTATGTGGTTAGAAATCTGTATGAGGTTATGAATCTGTATGGGACTGGGAGAAATTATTTTATACTTTTAAGTCCATTTTATAAACGTTAACTCTGTATTTTGGCTGTAGGATAACTGAATTTCAAAAACTTACATGTAATCATCATCCTGTAGTCAAACAAATCATCTATTATTATTATTCAAGGCGTCAGTGGTCATAAGCTTCATGAATTATGTTCATTTCACACACATGATGCTGTTGTCATATATTTTTTCACAGTTTGGAGTATATTCTAGTATGTCTCAAGAACTTCATCTTTCAGGCAGTTTCTAATATCGTGAGGAAGCATGAGCCTTTGTCTTACTGAATGGGGATTGGGGACAGTCACTGACAATATATTTTAGTCTCAACCTGCATCGGCAGTAATCCTGCTATCATAATTATGTTTTTCTAATTTTAACATTTAAAGTGACACTATTCAAAATTTGTTGACATTATCGAATGTGTTACTCTTCATCACCAGTTGCGAAAAGTGAAATTTTACGCAACTGGTGATGAAATAGTTATTTGTGGAACCAGTTGGGACGAGCGAAGCGAGTTCTGCAAAAGAAAGCGAGTTACGAAAAATAGTGTTTTCCAACGTGTTTCACACAATATTTCTCCTGATTCTGAATATGATGTGATTTTTTCTATTCAAGGTGAAAATATATAAAAAAAATATACTTGAAAAAATTAAAGAAAACGCTTTTAACGCACTGGAGAGTAAAAAATCATTTTAATATCCAACGACTATACCAAAAAGCATGGGCTACTTTTTGGTTACGTATCTTTGAGAAACATGACACTTTCATTAAATTTCTACAAAGCAGACCACGCTTTTTGGCATAGTCAGTTTTTTAGTAAAATAATAATTCTAACATTCCAAATTAAATTAAAAAAAGTTTGTCTGGTTTGGGGTTTTGAACTCACGCTCCCTTCCAAGAACTAAACTCAAACCTGGGGCCTTAAACCAATGTGAGGATGTTTACAAGTTGGTTAAAATGTATCGATGCCAATATTAATAATTTTGAATTAATCTTTTTTGCATTTTTTAGACAAATTATCGTATTGTCGCCGGTTCTTAATACGTGTGCAAATTTTCGAATTATTCAGACGTCTGAAAGTCGGTGGAAATTAATTTGAAAGATTTGTCACAGACATATTTATTTACAAATTCACAAATTTACAAGTGGAGCTAATAAAAGCGTGTTTAGAATATCCTTCCTATAATTATTTCTAAACCATCAAGTAAGCTAGGAGATGTCTATTTGTTTCTATGGGTGCAAGTATTGTACACAGCAAAAGTAAGACATTTGATAACGTCAACGAGCTTCGGGAAGTGTCACTTCAAAGCACCACACTAAATATAGAGGCAACCTTCGTGTTCCCCTGGTTAGCAGAACATATAGCCAGAATTCTATTTTTGTCAAAGGTGTAACCATGTACAACAGAATTCCAATTGATGTGAAAAATTCTGGAAGTCTTGATATTTTTAAAATTAGGCTGAAGAAGCACCTCTACAAACATATTGTGATATCATTTTTTTTTTTTATGTTGTATATGTTCTGCATGTTTGTTCATTTTGCTACATATGTTCCTTTGTGAGTACCTATATACATATTTTTTACATATTTCATATTTTTATATTATCATATCTTTTTGTGTTACTCATTTACTTGATATTAGTTATATGTCTAAATAAACGATTTATATATATATATATATATATATATATATATAAATGTACAAATTAGAAAAATAAAATTTCACCATTAGTTGCAAATAAAATTAGTTATAATTTTGAGGCTTAACTACTTGGAATACTTCTTTATTGTTATCATATTCTTTGTACATATTATGAAGATTTAATTTCGATCAAATTCAATACATAATATGTATGGTAAAAATAATATAAATATCAATAACACAATTTGAACAATTGGTGATATTGACCACAGCTGACATTTTAGCCAATTTGTAAACATTTGTAAACATTGGCCGCGTGGTCAAAGGCGCCAGTTTCAAGATTAGTTCTTGAAAGGGAGCGTGGGTTCGATACCCCACACCAGACAAACTTGTTTTCAATTAAAATTGGTATAATATGTTACAATTATTATAAGACTAAAAACTAAAAAATAAATTATATATTGATTGTCGAAATCAATTAAAATAATTGTTTTTCAAAGATACCTAACCAAAAAGCACATACTGTTGAATTTTAAAATTATTTTTCACTTTCTTTCTTCAGTTTTTTTGAATATATATATTTTATATTTCTAACTTGAATCAAAAAGGATCACATCCTATTCAAAATTAGAAAAAATATTGCGTGAAACACGTTGGGAAACAGTATTTTTCGTAACTCGCTTTTTATTGTGTTTCCCAACTGGTTGCACAAATAACTATTTTCTACGGCTATAATACTAAACTGCCTTTTTCAAACTGTTTTTGACTAAACAATGGAGTACATTGTATGTTTTCAATTTCATTTCCTTATCTGATAATACAATGAAGTCATTGTGTTATTGTTGGTCATTAAATCACGTCTCCCATGGAAAGCAAGGGAAACTGAAGACATCTGTCAATTCAAATTCATCAGAACTTGTCAAAGTTTAAATGTATGATGAGCAGTAAAATTGACGAACTAACTCCTCCAGACATAATTGCAGCCGCAATTATGTCTCCATGTTAAGGACCATGATAAATATCAACAGAACTGTAGATATTGGCAACTATTCAAAACTTAGAGCATTCCTGAAAAGAAAATCAAACGGATACAGGCCGAAGAAATCGAAAATTTTCTCCACTGATGAAATCGATAAGTTTATAAAAAACGCTCCTGATGACATACATTTACTTAATAGGGTAAGTTATTATTTTTTTGAGTGAATTGGCTCAGCTTGAAAAAAATCACAAATAATACTTTATTACTTATATCATATCTGCACGTTCTATAACATTAAGCAAAGAAGCTCAGCGGTACAACGCTAGCGCAATTATCACTATTACTCGAAGTTGAAGGTTCGAGCCCACGCAGTGCATTTTTTTTTATTGAATAGGTTATTATTTATTTTATTTTTTCAGGTCCTTTTAATCATGAGGATTATGGGTGCCTCTAGAAGGGATTTGGGTTCCACAGCGATTCTTGTACAAATACCAAATACAAAAACCAAAGTTCCAAGAAAATTCACTATAACAGGTGTTTTTTATGATATTTATAAGAAGTACAAGGAGCTCCGTCCTGGACACGTTGGACAAGATTATCTTTTTCTTAATTATCAAAAAGGAAAATGCTCAATACAAAGAGTTGGTATCAATAAAATTGGTTATACGGGAAAACGAATAGCTGAATACTTGAAACTTCCAAATCCTGAACTATACACTGGTCATTGCTTCAGGAGATCATCAGCAACAATCCTAATAGACGCTGGCGAAGATATCACCTCACTTAAGCGACATGGAGGTTGGAAATCAACCACAGTTGCGGAGAGTTATATTGACGAGTCAATGAAAAATAAATATGACATCGCCAATAAAATTGTGAGTTCGATTAATAAATCTGAAAACCTGCCATCTACTTCAATGTCATATAATTTTGAAAATGAAGAAATATCAAATGTGCCATTGCAATGCCCAAATGCTTCACAGATCACATTTAATTTAATTTTAACATTATAACTGCAAATATTGCGAATAAGTCAGTTTAAAAAAATGTGAATCAGAACAAGTTCAAGTATCTGTTGTAAATTCATTTCACTATTTTATGTTAAAGCCGTAGAAAAAGTATAGTGTATAACTCACACGGAATGTTCATTTCCCACTCGTATGATTTGCAGCACTCGCCTACAGCTCATGCTGCAAACATCATACTCGTGGGAAATGAGTATCATTCCGTGCTTGTTAAACAATATACTATTGTTGGGTGGGTGGGTCCAATTCGTAGTCATGCGATTACTATCTGATCTAGCCTATACAGTGGGGGGGATTGGTATTCAAGGGACAATTTTTGGTTTGATTGTACAGAGTTTGGCGTCTGCTCAACCCCACTCTCTTTGCCATACCCCAGAGAATTTCTGTAAAAATGTCCCGTTTATCATCCGGTCTTACCAGGATATTTTCAACCATATCTGCTTGGGCAGCTGTTCTAGCTGTTTGATCTGCTAGTTTGCTTCTTCCAATTCCATAATTACTTGGAATCCAAATGAACTTTCCCATAATTTTTAAGTATAGTCATCAGCACCAGAATGACATACAGCTCAGAAGTATAGACGCTGGCTTCCTTGGGTAGTATGTGATGTTCCCAATATCGTTACAATATTTTTATAATTATTATTATATTTCCACTTCTTATCACTTGGGAATATACCACAATGATGACTTATTTTCAACAGTATTGAATATTTCTACATTACTTTGGTATTGCATGCGAATAATGTACGAGGACAGATATGACTGTTTGTTGTTTTACAATGAAATATTCGCTTATGATTTCCCTAGAGCATGAATTATTGCCCGAAATTTTTTGAGTACATGAATTGTTTGAGAATTATCACGAGTCGCGAAGTGACGACAGATAATTTTCTTTAAAAATTCATGTACGAGACAAATTTCCCGCAATTAATTCAAGCACGTGGGGGATTCGGTAAGAAAATTTTATACCGGAATTATATTCAAATAGAAAACTTTAAGTAAATATTTATTTTGGAGTTATTGACCAATAAATAGAAGGCTGTGTGTAATGGGAGTTTTGGCGGAGATTTTTTCTGATTTTCCCCGTTTCCTAGTAAAATAAAATATAATATCAGATAAATATTATTAAAATTAATTAATTTCAGACAATTTTTTACTGGTTTCAGGGAAATGTTAATATTGACAAAAATGAAAGTGGATGTTCGTATTGCGGGATATTTTTTTATTTTCCCGTGCCCTAGTAAAATAAAATTCATAATATCAGATACATTTTTATATAAAATTGATTGTTTTCATACAATTTTTTACTGGGTTTCAGGGAAATGTCAATATTGATCAAAAATGAAGTGGATGTTCGTATTGCGGGATATTTTTTTTATTTCTCCCGTGCCCTAGTAAAATAAAATTCATAATATCAGATTCATTATTATATAAAAATAATTGATTTCATATAATTTTACTTACTAGGTTTCAGGGCAATGTCAATATTGACTACAAATAAAGGTGATATACTGCAAAAAATCTATAACTATACCTATACGTATATACTTAAATATTTTTCATATTCTTTTAGGTTTAATTCTAAGAAAAATTGATATTAGCGGTAATAATTTGTTTTCAAATAATTCAGGAAATCGGGATATTCTATTCTTTATTCTAAATAGAATGTTGTTGGCGTATGTTTGACATTCACTACTCCTGTCAATCAATATTTTATTTGTGGCATTGTAAGTTCCTCATAACATTGAATACAATCATAAGTTAGTAAAAAAGTGATAATAAAATGAACTTTCAATCGTATGAATTTTGTTCCTTTTGCAAAGAATCACAGCATATTGAAATGTACCATAAAAATGTAATATATCTAACATACCTAGTGGAAGAATCTGGATTGAATCTTAATCAAAGAAATTGGCAACATTCTGCGTGATATTGTGCCTTCTTTCGGACACAAATCTAATACTCAAAGAAATAAACTGGTGTCTCGGTATTATTTTTATTTTATGAAACACAGGCATATTTTAAAAAAAACACCGGTTCTGTGTTTTATTCGCCACCTAGGCAAGAGGAGGTAGGAGTGGAATTTTTGAAGAATTTAAAATTAATTAATGATATTATAGAATGTACACCTTAATAAATTGTTGTAATATTTCCAGCTTATAAAATAAGAAAATAAAAAATATTGTCAATATTATTTCAATATTATTTTTAACTGAATATATGATAGCTATCATGTGCCGGGAAATTCCCACTTATTAATTTTACGTCTACATGCTAAAGTGGATGGAAAATTTCCAGAAAATTTGCTGGTTACCATAGTAACAATGTCGGAATAAAATATCTGAATGGTTGAAAATGACTAGTATAAAATTTTCAGTACAATCTATTGAACAAAAGAAACCCTAACATCTCTTAACACATCTCATCTTAAAACATCTCTCAACCTAACATCTCTTTCGCATCGATAATATCTCAGAATTCAACACCAAGATAGAAAAAGCCATTTAACTTGTCCACAATCGATAATCATAACTGAAGGATTAACATCATGACGCAGACTGATTAGTTTGGAAATGAAGACTTTCGAGATCACCACTTATAATTAAAATTCCCTCCTTTTATGAATGCTAATTATTCTCCTTCATCGATATAGCTCCGAAGCGATGGATATTGAATTCCTCAACCAACCTACCAGACCGCTATCCACATTACAAAATTAGTGATTCCAAACCGATATCGCTGATTTTTCCTAAGCAGCCCACTGTCTACCAGTATTGGCAACGTAAACACGTATTAATTTAGGCGATTTCGACGGAATGAGCGTATTCTAATGCGACCCACGTATCTCCATTAGACGCAAGCAGTTGCACCACATTCTCCATTATATCTCGATGCAATAAAATACAGATATCTGGACGGGATATACAGCGGTATTCGGGAATGTATGTATGTAGAGTTGATAATTTGGCTTTACGGTGTTATATTTCGGCCTCGTGTAATCAACATGCAATGTTTTTGAGAAAAACGTGACAAGTGAACAAATTCGAGCGCAGTGAGATCCCTAAAAAACTCCGAAACAAAAAGAGAACTCACGCTCCAAAGAGGAGGCCAGGAGTAAAAATTATATCCTTCAACTGATGTCTCTTATACAGGGTGTAACTGAATAAGTGTAAAACATTTAAGGAGGTGATTCCTCATCGAAAAAAAGATAGGATCTTTCATATAAAGAAACTTCATTGGAGCATCCCTTGTTAAGATACAGCCCCTTAAAGGGGGTACATAAAATTTGTATAACAATTTTTTTCACAAGCACTGAAAAAGTTACAATATTGAAATTAACCTGACGTTTTGTACTACCAAAAGACACTTAGCCAGTAATTTATTTGGTTTACCCCATGGTTGTAAGGTGAAAAACGCAACCCTAAAATTTATTTCCAATGTAACTTTTTGTCTTATTATTTGTTTACCATTTAAACCATTTATTTCCGATAGCCTGTTTCATTCTAAACAAAAAATGTCTCTTGGGTTTTTTGCCCAAAATAAACCAGTAAGCAGCAAAACATTATTTTACGAACAACTACAGAGATACATCGTCATAAATGCGAACTGGATTTATTGTTATTTTGTAGTTAGTACCTGCATTAAACGATTAAAGGGTAATAAACAAAACTAAGTTATTAATAACAAAACACACAACATGTAGAAATCATAGTGAATGTTCAATATGTCTACCTTCAAACATTACGCATGCGTCTAGACGTCGGCGCATTGAGCCACGTATTCGCTCAAATATTCCTGGAGTCTCTCTGATTACCCTGCACGCATCGATGATGCGGTTTCTTAAGTCCTCTACATCGCGAACAGGAGTACGATATACCAAATGCTGTGAATGGCCCCAAATAGAAATCGAGAGGATTGAGATCCGGGGATCGAGCGGGCCATTTATGTGGTCCTCCTCGACCTATCCACTGATTTGCATATGTTTCAGTTAAATGCTGACGTGCTACTTGACTAAAATGGGCGGGAGCCCCATCATGCATAAAAACATATCCCTTCTGACGCCCAAAGGAACTTCCTCCAGCAGTACTGGATGCACTTCTCTTAAAAATTGAACGTATGCCTCACCATTTAATCGGGGGAGGTAGAAAATGAGGCCCAATTAAATCATCCCCAATAACTCCGAGCCACAGTAATAATCTTGTCCCGAAAAAAAACTACATTCGTCTGTGAATTCTATCGTCTTCACACGTTAAGAGAAAACTGTTCTTGATGGCTAGTTTCGACAATAGCGTGAGAGTTTTCATCAGCCCATATGTGGTAATTATGAAAATTAATAATCTTGTCCCGAGAAAAACTACATTCGTCTGTGAATTCTATCGTCTTCAGAAAGTCACAATTTCTTCTAATCATTTCCAGCATCCAATTGCAAAATTCAAGACGGTTCGGAAAGTCTCGCGGTAACAGTGCCTGTACTCGTTGCAGATGGTAAGGGTATAAGAGTTGTTCCTTTAAAATTCGAAATACCGTCATATGATCAACATTTAGCTGGAAAGCAATCTTTCTAGTACTGGTAGTAGGTTGTTCTTCAATCAAATTAAGTACTGCTTCCTCAAGCTGTGGTGTTCGTATTTCTGATGGCGACCACAATCCTGCGTTCTTTTGTCGAATGAACCATATTCTCGTAATCGTTGATGAAGTCGAGCAAATATTCTATGTGAAGGATGCTGCCGTTGAGGATACATTTCAGCATATCTTCTAGAAGCTTCTAACCCATTCCCCTGCGACAGACCGTAAACGTAATGCATATCAGCCATTTCCTCATTTGTGTATGCCATTTTATTAACAAGTGAATTATTAAAGTAACAAATTAAGAACAGAACAACAACACACAATTAGTATTAATTCAATTTCGAAAATTCCCAAACTGACAGCGTCATACCAATTTAATTGTCACTATCGCTAATAGCGACCTACTAGATAGATTAGTTTCGTATTTTCGCATTTATGACGATGTATCTCTGTAGTTGTTCGTAAAATAATGTTTTGCTGCTTACTGGTTTATTTTGGGCAAAAAACCCAAGAGACATTTTTTGTTTAGAATGAAACAGGCTATCGGAAATAAATTTTAAATGGTAAACAAATAATAAGACAAAAAGTTACATTGGAAATAAATTTTAGGGGTTGCGTTTTTCACCCCTTACAACCATGGGGTAAACCAAATAAATTACTGGCTAAGTGTCTTTTTGGTAGTACAAAACGTCAGGTTAATTTCAATATTGTAACTTTTTCAGTGCTTGTGAAAAAAATTGTTATACAAATTTTATGTACCCCCTTTAAGGGGCTGTATCTTAACAAGGGATGCTCCAATGAAGTTTCTTTATATGAAAGATCCTATCTTTTTTTCGATGAGGAATCACCTCCTTGAATGTTTTACACTTATTCAGTTACACCCTGTATATTTCTATGAATTGGTATTATTGAGATTGAATTATTATTCAAAGGGTTTTGAAGGACGGAAGGTACGAAGCAGCTCCAGGAAGTGAGAATACTTCACTTTCCTATTATTTGTAATAGTATTTAAAAAAAGTCACAAGGTTTTGTTGATAAATATATCAGTAATTTCTCCATGTACTACGCAGGTAGTGAACTGTGGCACGAGCTTCTTGATACCCTCCTCGAAGAATTATCTCGACATCATCTTCATCCAGTTTCAGGACGTCCTTGTCGGTCGAACATTTTTTTGCACCCATGTGAGTCTTCAGGGAAGTGAAAAGTTGAAAATCTGAAGGCGTCAAGTCAGGGGTGATTTGAAATATCCCAACCGAATGAGTCCAAGAGAGGCAAATGCTCTTCCTCAACATTCCCCTCCGTTTGTTTTGAATTGCTCTATTGAGGTTTTTGAGACACCCTGAATGAATAAAAGTCAAGCCATTTTTTTTTCGTAATATGTAAAATGAAGAATTAGCGGGGGAAAGCGGAAAATGGCGGACTCCTGGTCCTCACTGTATATTGAACTATCATAATTTTCAAATCAAAGCCATGACCCCATGCCACCAGACAAGAAGAGCTGCCGTTTGCTGGATGGATATACACTGTGTCCGTAAAGTATGGAACAAATTCATTTTTAGCTAAACAGGTCATTTTAAGAAATAATCCTGAAACACGTCGATTTTTTATGTTAATTTACCGTATTTTAAAATAATAATCTGATATACAGGGTGAATTACGTTCGAGTAATGACGTCACCGTCATTTTTTTTAAATGGAACACCCCCATTTTGTCTTAATTTTCGGATTACTCTAGCTGAGCTGATTCCAAAAATGTATCACATGTTGATTCCAATTGGTACAGGGTGGACAAAAATACAATAGTTTTGTGTGTGCTCATAAAGTAACGCGTAACATTCTTTATTAGGTAATTTAACAATATTATCAAAAATACTTATTGTCTAGCGGACAGAATATGCTGGAATACATGACTTTATAAATGTTCGAACTGCAGCCCTTGCTGTATTTGACAGTAACCCAAACGGTGTACAAATTCTTGTTGAACCTTGTGTATGGTTTCTTGCGTAATATTGTTTATTTCTGTTCAAATTTTCTCTTGTACATCTGCAATATTTGCTGGTTCCGTTTTATGAATAACATTCTGCAGATGGCCCCACAGGAAATAATCCAAAGGATTTAAATCTGGTGACCTCGCTGGCCATTCAGTGGGTCCACGTCTACCAATCCACCTGTTCGGAAAAATTTCATCTAGGTACCTTCTAACATCTACAGCATGATGTGGAGGTGCACCATCCTGTTGAAACCATAAACTTTCATCAAAACCTCCAGGATTACGTCTGCTGGGAAACAAATTACGTAAAGTAGGTACGAGATACCCCCTTAAAAACTCAAGGTACGTTGCCCCGTTTAAATTACTTTCGAAAAAGTAGGGCCCGATGATTCGACTTCGTACAATTCCAGCCCATACATTTACCTTTTGAGGGTATTGTGTATGATGCTCACGCATCCAGTGGGGGTTTTCTTTTGCCCAGTATCTACAATTCTAACGGTTAACCTCACCATTTAACATGAAAGTGGACTCATCAGAAAAAATAATGTTTTGTATCAAGAGAGGGTCTCGGTGACATTTATCCATCATTTCTTCGCAAAATTGGAGTCTTCTATCGGGATCATCTTCGTTTAATTCTTGCACAAGTTTGATTTTATAAGGATGCCATTTTTCAAGCTTCAATAGTTTGTGTACCGTTGTTTTGCTAACACCGATATTGCGACTAACTTTACGAACAGAAGTGTGCGCATCTTCTTCAAAACTCAGTAAAACATCTAATGCTGTATCAGCATTTGCAGAGGGACGACCTGATTTGCGTACATTTTCAACATTACCAATTTCTCGAAATTTCGTTTCAATCTTACTGACTGTTGAACGCGTTATAGGTCTTTCTGGATATTTATCATTTAACAAATTGCACACTTCCATCTGAGTTCGCGATCTGTCTCCATACCCAATCATCATAAGTATTTCAATTCTTTGTTTTACACTTAACTCCATTTCTACTTCCAATTAAATCTAAGCAATCATTCGAATATTCACGAATACCAAAAATATTGTAGTACTAAACTGTCACTGAACATCAATAAATTACTAAACAAATAATGACATTTCCCAAAAAAGTAGACGACTATGTTTTTTATAAATAGATAAGAAATATTTTTTGTCATATTCTGTCTGCTAGACCACACGTACTAAACATGTTTGGAAACAGCTCATTTTTATTACTCTAAACATGTAGCAAACTACGGGGTGTTACATTTGAACCAATTGCCGCTAGACAATAAGTATTTTTGATAATATTGTTAATTTACCTAATAAAGAATGTTACGCGTTACTTTATGAGCACACACAAAACTATTGTATTTTTGTCCACCCTG
The DNA here is from genome assembly GCA_018342105.1 of Gonioctena quinquepunctata. Lineage (NCBI taxonomy): Eukaryota > Metazoa > Arthropoda > Insecta > Coleoptera > Chrysomelidae > Gonioctena > Gonioctena quinquepunctata. The sequence continues at coordinate 74,794 of JAFIRS010002406.1, forward strand.
TACCAATTGGAATCAACATGTGATACATTTTTGGAATCAGCTCAGCTAGAGTAATCCGAAAATTGAGACAAAATGGGGGTGTTCCATTTTAAAAAAATGACGGTGACGTCATTACTCGAACGTAATTCACCCTGTATATCAGATTATTATTTTGAAATACGGTAAATTAACATCAAAAATCGACGTGTTTCAGGATTATTTCTTAAAATGACCTGTTTAGCTAAAAATGAATTTGTTCCATACTTTACGGACACAGTGTATAAGTCATAGCAATCCAAGCATTTCGATTTTTTTATTCACTTCTCGGCGATTTTTTCCGATGGAAATATTAGTTCAAGAAAAGAATAATCACACGACATTGAACCAATAGCGATTAGGTCAACCGAAGTCTCAGTCGCATGAGGTGAACAATATATCAAATTTTCTGCAACATTAGCAACAATTGATGAGGCTTTAAGTTCTCATTTGTTCGGTTATGATTGAGTTTGTGATCCATTATTTGCCAGATAGATTAAAAAAACGAATATATGTCTAAATCAAGAAATATCTAGCCAAAAAAGAGTGTGTGATTCAAATCTGAGATCTTCAGCTAAGATTATTCCCAGACTCTCAGCTTCTTGTACTAATTCAAGTTTTTCGTCATCTATCAGAGTATTAGTCGGACAGCAAATAGTTTTTCTCGAATGTTTGGGCCCAAATACGATGACTCTCCTAATAAAAGCGTTTAGATCCTAAAATTGAACCTTGAGGTACTCCACATCGAAAACCCAAATATTGTGAGCTGTTGCTATCTACAGTAATCAGTTGCTTGAGATATGATCTGATTAGTGGGATGGCACCTTCCGATAAACCTACGTGATAACATCAAGTTGTAGTTGATGGTGTCGAAGGCTCTACTAAAATCTAATGGAATTAATATGGAAATCTGGCTTGAATTGCTAGATCTGATGATGTCGTCAGCTTTATGTAATAGAGCAGTTGTGCAACTGTACCCTCTGCGGAATCCCGACTGAGTAGTAGTAGTATGGAAAAATGATTGATATGTTCTTTCAGTTGGAACTCAATGGCTCTTTCGAGTATTTTCGATATAGATGGCACTAAGCTGACAGCACGCAGATCTTTGTGATTCAGTGGAGTTTTGATTTCTGGTAGTACTTTCACAACTGTTCTCTTCCATACAGTGGGAAAAACATGGTTCGTCAAGCAGAAATTGACAATGTGGGTAATATAAGGAACAATATGGAAGCAACACATTTTTATCACTTTACTATTTAGGAAATCGCAACCCATTGCATTCGATTTTATTTTAGAGTTTGTTTCGAAAACAAATCTATCGTCAACCTCACTTAATGCGAAATCGAAATTGACCAATTTTGTATTTTTATAAAAACATTAAAGTTCCATAGGCGGCTCTCTAGAAGGTATTGACTTGATGAAGAAGTTGTTAAGCTCATCAGGATTTTTCAAATTGTCTGGAATATGTCGTTTTTCATCAGGTAGGAAATTGTTATATTTCAAAATTTTCCAAAAATGTTTGTAATCATGTTTACTGAATTCACTAGTAAAGTAAGCCTTTTTTTTCCTCTTGATGGCCTGATTAGTGTAATCACGCATATCTCTGTAGAATTGGAAATGAGCCAATGACTTTGTTTTTCTGTAACTGTTCAGAGCTTTGTCTCTCGTTCACATCATTTCTTTCGAAGTCCCCGATAACCATGGAGCAGGTCTCTTAGTTACCCTTGATGACGTGATGGGAGCACGTCTGTCGAAAAGGTTTGTTAGACAATTAACTAAATATGCAACTTTTTTATAAACTCCCTCCTGATAAAAAATGTAGAAAAATGGAATATTGGTTGGGTCCCTCTTGAAATCTTATTCGTTAAAGTATTTAAAACTTCTGTATTCGTGAATTTTGAACTTTTGTTCATCAAACCTGATATTTACTCTGCAGTACACTAACATATGCTCAGAAATTTCACTTGAATCACTGACACCTCTATCAAGTACCCTTTTTTCGTCAGATATTATCACATCTGAGAGAAAAGATGTAGTTTCAGTTATTCTGGTGGTCGTATCTATCACCTGATTCAATCCAATACATCGTATAGCTGATAGAATCTTTTCAACGTTGACGTTCAAGAAATCGATATTGAAGCCACATCCACAGATAATGTTATCAATTGTTGGGTGAATCATACCGAGAGTGTCTTCAAATTTCTCAATGAAAGTTGAATCGTCCTGAGATGGTGGCTTATATATTATTCCAAAGGCTATCTTTTTCTATTGAATTGTTACAAGAAATACCATTAATATGAATTTTTTCACTTAATAATTTTTTTCTAAGAAATATGCACAAGCCTCCACCTCTGGTACCACGATCTTGAGTAAATAAATTATAACCCTTTATATGAATCATATAGTCACTAATATTATTCACATATAAGTCAAACGTCACGCAGTATCTACCTGCAAAAATCCATCAGCCACGTTCATAATGAATAAAAACATCAGGTTGAACAAAAAAGATTAAAAAATGTTAGGTGGGAAAAACAACAAATAAAAAGTGATAATAAGAATACCAAGCACAATTTGGTTGGGTGTGACTAAACTGCACACATGGCAGTGTTTATTGTATTAAAAATTTTCCCTTGCAAATATTTATCTGTTTGTAGAATTGAGAGCTTTCGCAAATCATCTAGGTATATGTAATGGAAAAAAACACAACAAATAAATAAAAAAAAAAGACCAAAAGATGATTGAGTGATGCAAAAATCAATTGAGAATTTATCTACGTCTTACATAGATATTAATTTACGGTGAGTTTCTCCAGTAAAAAACTTGATGAAAATTGTTCCATAATTCGTTCTTCCTTTCCACTCACCCCAACTTCTGAGACGACAGCTTTCAGTAGCTTGAACTGATCAGGATTCAGGTCTTCTCTTATGATGAATCCAGTTTTTTTCAAGATCTTTTTATTGTTGTAGGCCAGATGCTCATGGTATCTGCTATAGAATTTGAAGATGATTGGCCGATTTGAGTCTATGCCAAATTTTCCGATTGTATAGCAACTCTCCACATCCGATTCATTAAGATTGAGTTTCATTTTCTCATTGAACATATGAAGAACACTCTGGAAACTGTTTTCTTCCCGTTTTTCTTTCACTCCATAGATTCGAAGGCTCTTGCTGCGTAGAGATTGTTCGAAGTGCTCTTGTTTCTTCAACATCCCGTTAATTGTAACAGTTTGGCTTTTTATAGTAGCCTGAAGATTCTCATTCTCCTCTCTCAGAGAATTGATTTCCTTCTCGAATTTCTCAGTTATGATTTTTGTTATTGATTTACATAGAATGTTAATGAAGTTTTCCGAACAAAATAGGTTGGTTACTACTCATTTGATAGTCGTGAGCTATTCATCCTCGCCCTTTTTTTTAGATCTCGTGCTCGTCATTTTTGTGATATAAGAGGTGACTTACTGCGACAGAATGAGTATATTTCTTCTCCAATTCCAACACTTAAGCAGAACATTCTGTTCGTTTTTAATCGCACAAATACTATGAATTCTTGAAAATTAAGGTCCACTCCATAGCCACTCAGCGATATATATATATATATATATATATATATATATATATATATATATATATATATATATATATATATTTAAATGTTTTTTGGTTGGGGTTTCTTAGGTTTGGAATTCTTGTGTAAAAATAATACTATCTCATATCATGCTGGACGTTTCGCCCCTGGCCGGAGGCATCTTCAGTAGGGATTTTGTTTCAATTTGTTTATTTTTTCTCCTGATAATTAATAATGAAATCTGAAAAGAAAAACATTTTCTGTCATGGTGAAAATGTAAATAACAGTGCCTGTCATGTGGAAGGGAGATATGTTTGGTCAGGGGGAAGGGTGCGGTAGAAAAATTATGTTTGTACGTACGTTGGTGGTCATCATTGTTGAGATGACTTATTTTATATGATCTATATTTGTTATTCCCCAGTGTGGTAAGTTTCGCTGGTTTTATTCGAACACAATAGTTTAGAGCGACGTGGCATTGGCAGTGTATTCGACAGCGAAAGCAATGTGTTTATGGGGGGTTTTGCGGTTAATATTGTTGGTGTACCTGTTGAGTCGATTCCTATTCTTACTTGAGTGGGTGGGGACCTTTGGGGGCGATAGGCGTATTGTTGTTGGGAACTTGTTGAAAGAGTATTTTTTTTATACTTCTTATTTGTTGATATCACTGACTATCCATGCAAGGGGTTATATGTGAGGTATTTGTGGAGCCACGTCTTATAGTATTGTGTGGTATAATTGGCTGAGGTTTTGTATATCTGTTCTATTATCCATGGCTTTATTTTTTTTTAGTGTAAATCATTTCTTTTAATACTTTTTCTCTTTGTTGTTTTCGTGTGCCAGAGTTTTTGTGTTATCGAAATGAAATTAGAGTTGTGATTCTCGGTTAGGATATGTTTGTTTAAGGCCATACTGGATCCTTTCATGTATTTGTGCCCATTTAGTCTGTTACAAAAGAGTTGGAAGGTCATACCGATATAAACCTGGTTGCCGTCTTCGCACGGGATACTGTATATTAAATTAGCTTTCTTCATTTTTGGATCTTTAATAGGAGTGTACAGTTGTTTGAGTAAATTATGGAATTTGAAACTAGTTTGTATGTTGTGTTTGTTTAAAATGTTTTTTATGTTTTCTGATAGACCTGGTATATATGGAATGGTTGTATTGAATTATACATTTCATGTGTTCGTTGTTTTCTGGTTTGATTTATCAGGTGTATTGAGTAGTTATTGTTGATGAGAGTTTTGCGGATTTTATCTAGAGCGTTTTTTCTATATATATATATATATATATATATATATATATATATATATATATATATATATAAATATATATATATATATATATATATATATAAATATATATATATATATTGTTATGTTAGGATGAACCAGTAATATATTTCAAAGGTCAAAAAAAATAATTTCCTAAAATATCCACAAAAATAATAAATATTCAATAGTTAGTAGTTCATGAGATATTGTTTTTACATTTTTTGAGATTATATTTCCTTTATGAAGCCTCTGTATAACATTGATAGGTAAATATATGCAAATACTATAATGCAATAATTTTCATGCATTTTCAAAAATGATTACAACACATTATTGTTTGAAATACAACAAAAAGTCTAGATTTACAAAATTATTTTGGATTCAATGTGATCAACAAAATTATAAGGTTGAAACATACAGTATATGAAATTGCATCTAACTGAAATAGCCAATGGGAGAACAAGAAACTTCGTGATGACAATAGCCAATCAGGGAACAGAGATGGTTTGAAAAAAGATTTGAAATTGTGGAAAAGTAAGAACATAGAAACGTCAAAGATAATTATGATCAAATATTGTATTTAGTTTATAAGAAATGTAAAATATGTTAGTTGATGAGTTTTTTCAAATAACACCAAATTAGTGAGAGTGCGACAAGAAAGTGCGCGATTTTGAAAATTCAAATAAAAAGACAAAACAGAAATGGTATCCAGGTGAAGAAAAAACAAAACGAGAGGAGATTGAAACAATTTTTAGAAAGAAGCCACGTACAAAATTTGAGAGAAAAGAAATTGTGGATTTTCACTATTGATAGGGTAGTTTTTCCTACAATAACAAACCAATTCAACCAATGGATAATTTCGACATAATTAAATAAGGATAGAAGAAGATTACCTTTTTTGTCCTCCACATGAAAACTTGTCCAAGCTGATTTCGGGGATTTTGGATGGTTCCTTTGCAATGGAGAGTTCCTGAGAGGATTGGATGAAACAGGAATTCAGAATATGGCCAGGTAATGCATCAGCGACATTCCAGCTCCAGATATAAACTCTTTTAGTGCACATCACAAACTGAATGACTTCAAAAAGTAACTCGTATTCCTGAAGAACTTAATATAATTTGGTATTGAACTATAAAACAATTCTCCCAACTCAAGAGAAAAAAGTGAGGTTATATTTACAATATCCATCACTTTTTTTCATTATTTCATGAAAATTTGTCAATTGTTCATAGCTATAAGTTATCTATCGCAGGCCAGGTTGATATAAGTTTTCCTAAATAGAGGAAATAATTGTTTTTGATAATTTCTGGTTTACTTTCCACAATGATATGCTAATATCTCACCGATAAACACTGAACTGAAATAGTTCGAATGACATCAAGACAGGCACTGGCTCTATTGCCAGTACCGACTCCTGAGGCGGAGGCGTTCCAACTTAGTTCTGTCGTGGTAAGAAAAGGAAGTACAAAGAGTGAAAATTTCACATATATTCAATAAATTTGTTATGGTATTGGTTGGAAGAAATAATTTTACAAATCATATAAATATAAATAGAAATTATTATATTCTACTCAATCATAACAAATTGACATCCAAAGTAGGGGCAAAATAACAATCATTATTTCAGTACAATTTGACAACCAACATAAAGGCAATTATTAATACATAACCATTTGGCAAAATTAGAGATTGATATAACATAACAATTGTCTCCCAACGAAAGACAAAATTAACAACCAGCTATTATCATATCAGAACAATTGGTAAAAAATATTTGTGGGTGAAATTAACAACAATTGTTATATCTTAACAATTGGCTTCCCAAAGCAGTGCGAACATATTTGTAATCATAATAATAATGATAAATTAAATAATTAACAAAACAACCCATCAATACAATTGGCTTCCAACGCGGAGCGGAAATAATTATCATATCAAATCATAGCAACAATAAATCATCTTACAAATCCATTACAATATATATAGGGTGCTTCATTTTTGGGCAACATTTTTTTTCTTCAAGTACCGCCTGGAAATCTTGTAATTAATAGAAAAACAAAATTTTTGAGCATATTGCGAACCTTTAATTCGAATTCTATTCTACTGCTAGACTTTTGAGTTTTATCCATTAATATAACATTAAAAAATGATTTTTTATATGTTTTTCCTTCCGCTCACCCAGAAATTTTTTTTTTGGGAATTTTGACTCATGGATTCTTGTTATGGCTATAATTTCCTACAAAAAAGCCCATCGCGTCGAGTTTGTAACTCCAACGGGTTCGACGAAAAATGTCATTTAAGCTGAATTTTCATAAAAATAGCAGTGAATCGCGTTTATTTGCTATTGAAGATAGAAAACTTAAGTAATTAGTAGTAATGGCTGTGAAATTACTGATTTAAAAAAATTCTGCCGTCATAAAATTTCAAAAAAAAACAATGACAAACAAATTTTTCATTCAATTTTTCAACTTGGATTTCATAAATTAGTTATTATTGAAAAACATTGATTTTTCGTTTATTTTAAGTTTTAAGTGGCTTTAACAGCTAAACCATGAGAGCTACAAAAATATCTCGGTGCAAAATTGTAGGGCATAAGCCCCCCTACAAATTTTTATTTTCTATTTCCAATAGTTAAGCAAATAAACGCGATTCACTGCTATTTTTATGAAAATTCTGCTTAAATGACTTTTTTCGTCGAACCCGTTGGAGTTACTAACTCGACGCAATGGGCTCTTTTGTAGGAAATTATACCTATAACAAGAATCCATGAGTCAAAATTACCAAAAAATTTTTCCTGGGTGAGTGGAAGGAAAAACAGATAAAAAATCATTTTTCAATGTTATTTCAATGGATAGAATTCAAAATCCTCTAGCAGTGGGTTAAAATATGAATTAAGGGTTCGCAATATGCTCAAAAATTGTATTTTTCTATAAATTTTCAGGCGAGACTTGAAGAAAAAAAATGTTGCCCAAAAATGAAGCACCCTAATATATATATATATATATATATATATATATATATATATATATATATATATATATATATATATATATATATATATATATATATATATATATATATATATATATATATATATATAATATATATATATATATATATATATATATATATATATATCCCATCACGAGTATCCATAGGAGACCTGAAAAGGTCACTCTGTCACATCAAATGGACGTCCATAGGATATACCCCATCCTTCACCAGATATCCTATGGATGTCCATTATATCCATCATGGATATCCATAATATATCCATGTGATGTATGTGTGCTATCTGATCGGGTTCACTATCGCGGAGCACACTCTAGATCGCAAAATAACGTCCGCTCGTCATTGGTATGGAGAGATTGTGTGTTCCTAACCTCACTTTTTGTGGTCCGTAAAAAACACAGATAGACAAAAAAACGAGTTGGTATTGTATTGTCATCCAGTTTCGAGCCATTTCCGAAGTTTCAAGTCTATAGCACATCAGGAAGTTAGTTTAAAATCGATTGCGAGGTTTGTACCCGACAGACACATAAGCGATCCAATAAAAACGTGGCAGAAAGACTACGGGAGAAAAACTCTTCGATTGATTCATCCACATAGGATGAACGTTTTCACGAAATTTTGGTGAATGTGCTGCTTGCTGCATTTTGGTGAATCTGCGCATTCGCCATATCTTTGTAATGTATTCTTTTCTAACGATCGACGATCATGGTGTGAATACCAGGTCATAGCTACGGAATAATTGTATTGTCATCGGTTTTAATACGTGTACAGAATTTCAAATAATTCTGACGTCTGGAAGTGGGTGAAAATTAATTTCTAAGATTCCCTTACAAACATTCATACAGGTGAAGCTGATAAAGCGTGTAGAAAATCTTCTTCATCTGTGAGGATATTCCCTTTCCCTGTAGAAGACTTCATTCTTCATTAATCATCAACCGGAATGATAAACGGGGTATGCGAGAAGTATGACTCTGAATAACAGTCAGCTTCGGGATGGAAACAAAACGAGTGTCAGAGTTTAATGATGAAATACATCCCTATCACATTCTCCATTGCGAAAACTCAATAAACCCCATTACGTATTTCAGACTGACACACGTGTCTAAAGCCACTACGTTTTCAGATCCACATGAATAACTTCGTATTCCGAATGCTGGATGATACTTATTACCCATCACAACTGCATGGAACCTCATAAAACAACTGCATGCAAGTTGAACGCCTGCCATACCAACACACCGACGAATCTCAGATATGAAACAAATGATCACAACGTGTGCATTAACAAGAAACGTAAGCTATTTTGTTTATGAAGTTTGCTTTATTGCTCTCATTCGTTACTGATGTTACGTTCACAAAGGGGTTCACGTACAGCCGCAGACCTGGAGATATATCAAAAGTGAGTTCAATTGCGATATACTTACGCTCATGAGAAATGAGGGTGGTGAGATATATGTGGGAGATAAAGTTAATCCTTCGGTATTATGAATTGTGAGGGGTTTAACGGTACCTAATTTATTAATTCCGGAATGAGACATGGATTTGCGTGTTTCAAATCTAATCAAAATATGTGTATGAAAGAGCCAGTTTTGGAAAGTATGAAAAAAACAAACTTTAGACTAATAGTTTATAAATAAAACGGCTTTTCTTAAATAATCACTTTGATAGTAAATTTTATCAAATTAAAATAAAATAGATAACAATGCTGATAATCTATAACACCGGCAGACAAATTAAAATTTTTGGAACGTTGTTTTCATTTGAGTGTTGAATATCGTTAATTTCGAGTGTTCTAAACGCAGAAATACCTCCATATTTGCTCTCTCACTAGTTTTTTCTATAAAAGGAAAAAAAACTATTTTCAAATTTTAAGAAAAAATCAATTAATATATTACAAATACGTATATTTAAACATTTATGAAGAAACTATCAGGTACAATCATTACTATAGGACTATTTAGAGTGATTAATTTTGCGCTTTTCGGTGAAATTACGTCTGGGTGTGATTTTTCTGTGAATATCATCAGGAATATCACGTTCTAGTGACCAGCAGTAATCAGCCATCATATTCACATTCCATCGACCTTGGTACCTTGTTTCCATAGTTTTGGTATCTTGATGAAACCGTTCTCCCTGTTCTGCTCTAAAATCACCAAGAGGTCCAGGAAAAAAATCCAGATGTGAATCTAGACAGTGGAGTTTTATACTCATATTGCATCCCAATTCTTTATATTTATCCAATAAAGTTGCCACGATATTTTTATAGCCAGGGTGTTTTTGATTCCCTAAGAAACCGTTAACAACGTTTTTAAAAGCCAGCCAAGCTTCTAATTCAGTAGTATTCATTGTTGCATCAAATTCCCCGTCTTTCATCAAATATCTGATTTGTGGTCCAACGAATACCCTTCTTTTATTTTTGCATTAGATAATGTTGGGAATTTTTGACCCAAGTATTCAAAACCATCATTGTCTCTGTTCAATGCTTCAACAAATTGTTTCATCATACCCACGATTTGAGTTGTATTCCAAAGCCAAAGTAAGCATTATATGCATTTTGCACAAAATCAGCAATTTTTTGTTTTTGCTTTGAAATCATAAAATTCCCACAAATGTAACAAAATGTATCCACACTATTCTGACACTTTTTCGAAGATATTTTGTTTTGGAAATGTTGTTCAGCCACAAATCATTGAAAAGATCCAATAAATATCAAAAGTAAAACACTAACACTTTTTTTAAATAAACACACTTTCAGTATAAATTTTGTAAACAAAGTTACTGTAACGGCTTATTCTTATGTAACGCCTCAATAACTGGGTGTGTCACTGTTGCATCTAATACATTTTCTCACGAGAAATCGCACAATTTGGGAAAAGAGCGCCAAATCTTAATAATTTAACTTATTTTTATTGAAACAAATAAAACTGCCAATATAAGAAAGAATTAGGTCTGGTCTCGTCGTCAGCACCACAAAATTGGTAGAAAAAATTAATAATATTTTAAACAAGGAAAATGATGTCGGTCGGTGTAATATAGCTACTTAAAAAAAAGGAAAAGCGGCTCTTTCGTGACTTGTCAATGAAAGAGCCACCGTGTGCTATGAAAGAGCCGATTCCTACTCCATACAATCAAAACAAAAATTGACTTTAAAAAATCAGATTGAACTTACATAATTCTATGGAAATCACAGCTTTTGATCAGTCTCAATAATAATTTTACATCATCTTAATCAACACTAATATCCTCATCAAATCAGTCCCAAAATATAACGTCAAACTCTGATATGACATAAGAAATTAAAAACATATACGATTGAAAACCTTTTTGGCAGAAGAAATTAATCACTCCTTTGTGGCCACAAGACTCCACCCTTCATATATCTTTGAATGGTACCATTCATCTTTGCTCTTAGCATAGTGTCAATTACACACAATGAAATGATTTTCATCTTCCTGTGAACTAATATTCTGTTTTCTAATTCTGATAAATTAATATCATCATCTGAGCTTGTCAATGATGTATCCTTATGCGAAGACATGCTACCACTGTAGTCTAGTCCACAAGTTCAAAAACGTGAAAAATAGAGATAAAGGTCCTAAAAATATGAGCGATGGCTCATTCGATTCGAAATCACCTCTAGAAAAATGTTTTTGAAGGATTTTGGTGCAGGGTAAAAATTGCAATTGTTATTAACAAAATAAGATGAAAAAAAATGATATTTCGTTTTTTGTTAATAACTTGAAAAATATCAACATTTAAGCAATTTTGAAAAAGGCTCGTTAAAGAGGAGGAAATTTCCAATAAAAAAGTCCGAACTCCCGGAACTCTATCTCCATTATTTATAATTTTAATTAGACGTTGAAAATAGGACTCCGCGCGGCTGTTACAGCATGCGCGCGCCGCCGCTAAAGAGAGTTCAGCAATAAAAATAATTTTTTTATAACATAAAATGTGATTATAAAAATTTGAAAAAATTCTAGTATCTTCTTAACACTTGAAAGAATCGAGCCCTGGAGAAAAAAAAGTTTGATCATCATTTTTCAAAAAGTTATTCAATTGTTAACTAACAAATTTTTTCCCAATCTCCATTGGCATAAACAATGGAATGAAAGGTATAAATAATTGGCTTATAAATTTTAAACTCCGTGGAGCCCTTTTGATATATGTACTTCATAAGATCCTGCGGTTAATTTTCATTAAAGTTAATTAATTTGTTAATTATGATTTTTTATAACTATTGAAAAATAAAAAATCTAAAAAATGTTGATAAAAATTTTTTTTTCAATCAATATTTAGCTATGCCTGTTTTCACATTGAACAATAGCAGTAATTAACATGTGTTATGAATTTTTTACGTAATTTGTTTATAAAATTGTTATAAACAAATAGAGAAATTCAATATTTTTTAAAAAATTTTTTTTGCTATTTTGTTGTTAACCAGAAATTATGATTTAAAAAAAAAATTAATTTTAAATTTTAATTGTTTAAAAACAATTTTTTTATATTTCGATTGTTTAAATAATTAGTTAAGAAAAAATGTTTCTTTTGAAAATCATAATTTACACTTTTAATAGTTTAGTAAAAAAAAAATTTTTTATTAATTATTTAATTGTTTATTAGTTTAACAATTTGTTATAAACAAATATCGACCAACGTTATATTTTTTTTCTGAAGCAAAAAAAAATTATAAAAATAGCTATATATAATAAAGTGCAAAAAAAAATTTTTTTTCATTTATTTAATTTTTTCAATTAAAAAATTGATATATCTTTTAAACTATTAGAGATACGATAAAGGATATTCAGGTCTTTTTTATAAAGGATGAATTTTTCTTTCAGATAAATTTTAGATCAAAATCAAAATATAACGTTGGTCGATATTTGTTTATAACAAATTGTTAAACTAATAAACAATTAAATAATTAATAAAAATTTTTATTTTTTTTGCTTAACTATTTAAAAGTGTAAATTATGATTTTTAAAAGAAAATTTTTTTCTTAACTAATTATTTAAACAATCGAAAAATTGTTTTTAAACAATTAAAAATTAAAATTAAAAATTTTTTTTTTTAATCATAATTTCTGATGAACAACAAAATAGCAAAAAAAAATTTTTAAAAAATATTGAATTTCTCCATTTGTTTATAACAATTTTATAAAAAAATTACGTAAAAAATTCATAACCTATGTTAATTACTGCTATCGTTCGAAGTGAAAACAGGCATAGCTAAATATTATTTGAAAAAAAAATTTTTATCAACATTTTTTGATTTTTAATTTTTCAATAGTTATAAAAAATCATAATTAACAAATTAATTAACTTTAATGAAAATTAACCGCGGGATCTTATGAAGTACATATATCAAAAGGGCTCCACGAAGTTTGAAATTTATAGGCCAATTATTTATACCTTTCATTTCATTGTTTATGCCAATGGAGATTGAGAAAAAATTTGTTAGTTAACAATTTAATAACTTTTTGAAAAATGATGATTAAACTTTTTTTCCATCAGGGCTCGATTCTTTCAAGTGTTAAGAAGATACTAGAATTTCTTCAAATTTTTAAAATCACATTTTATGTTATAAAAAAATTATTTTTATTGCTGAACTCTCTTTAGCGGCGGCGCGCGCATGCTGTAACAGCCGCGCGGAGCCCTATTTTCAACGTCTAATTAAAATTATAAATAATGGAGATAGTGAAGAGAGTGACTTCTTTATTGGAAATTTCCTCCTCTTTAACGAGCTTTTTTCAAAATTGCTCAAATGTTAATATTTTTCAAGTTATTAACAAAAACGAAATATCATTTTTTTTTTCATCTTATTTTGTTAATAACAATTGCAATTTTCACCCTGCACCAAAATCTTCAAAACATTTTTCTAGAGGTGATTCTGAATCGAATGAGCCATCGCTCATATTTTTAGGACCTTTATCTCTATTTTTCACGTTTTTGAACTTGTGGACTATACTACTGGTTACTGGAATCATACTGTCACTGGAATCATACTGTATTTTGGTATTTAACTGCCTAATATTTCGTTTGTTTTCATCTTCTCAATAAATTTTTGTTTGTTTTATTTTTATTTATTTTTTCTTTTATTTTATTTTCATCGGGAGAATCTGTAATTATAGCCGATTCCATTTCACGAGTGTTAGATTTTTAATTATTTCTAGGTCCTAATTTTAGAAAAGGCCTTATAAGTTCAAGGCTGACAATGTGTTGTAGCGATGTTGATAACTGTACTAAACGTTCTGACAATGTGTTGTTTTTGATCAGAATATCTGTTTGTGTGGGTTGAACATTTGGACTTCTAGGAGCATCCGAAGTGTCATTATGGGAAGTGCTGAAACACTGATTGTTTTTAAATAAAACTGCTTTTTTCAAATAATCACTTCAATAGTAAATGTTATCGAATCAAAATAAGATGGATAACAATGCTAATAGTATGAAATATAGCTACTTTAAAAAAAGGGAAAACAGCTTTTTCATGTCATGTCAATGAAAGAGCCACCGTGTGCTATGAAAGAGCCAATTCATACTTCATACAAACAAAACAGTTTTTCAACAATCAAATTATGTTAATAGACTCTAAACGAATCAGATTGAAATTAAACTGACATAATTCTATGAAAATCACAGTTTTTGATCAGTCTCAATAATAATTTTACATTATCTTAATCTAATATCCTCATGAAATCAGTCTCAAAATATAACGTCAAACTCTGATATAATATAAAAAATCAAAAACATATATGATTAAAAACATTTTTGGCAGAAAAAATTATTCACTCCTTTGTGGTCACAAAACGCATGTGTCCACTCGACCTGAACACATCACTTGTTGTCTGTTATCTAATTGACATAATATATTTTTTTTTATTGGTGCGCCGCTTTTTTTTCCATTTTTTAAAGCACGCCTCAGCGTCGTTTTTAGTCGAACTTTTTTTAATTCGCTTCTTTTTAAAGCACCATGACAACATCAAGTAATGAGAAAACGTGAGAAAAATATGACTTTTATTTTATTATTGTATTGATCTTAAACTGGATTCCCTTTGTAACGGTCAAAAAATATTACTCGCATGTCGTTCATATTTATTGTGCTCCTCATCCATTTCAGAACTTTTGGTTTATTCCTTTTATATATATCAAAAAAAAAAAAAATCGATATTAGAATAATTAATTTTTTGAGCTCTGGTGACAACAAATATTGATCTTTGGTAACAAATTGCAAATGAATGTTTTGTCAATTCCCGACAACGAAAGGTATACTGATGTCACATCACGAATTCAACCTTCTTGCATTATTAGTTCTTATTTCTATTTTGTAGTAATAATACCAGTATATATGATTTCAAAGTGCACCAATAAAAAAAAATAACGTAAAGTATTCGTGGATAACTGGTCTTAAAAACACTTGTCTCTATTTCGAGCACTCCGGCTGCGCCGTCGTGCTCGAAAAATCCGCGTTTTAAAGCCCTTTTTATCTACTTATACTTTAATATACTATGTTCTTTTTCCGTGGCACACTTATTTTTTCCGCACGTTTGATTGATAATTTCAAATGATTTTGTTGATGAAGTGAAAAACGAGAGACAATACTTTGGGAATTTGCCCGTCGGCGTCGGGTGCTGTTTGAGTCGACGTATTTTTTTTTAATTCGTACTTCCTTTCTGTTCAATAGCACCACCCACCACGTTATCCAAGTTGAATGAACCGAACCACAATCTTTTGAGAAAATATATGATCTATCCCATTTTTAATTATTTCGTATTGCTCTTCAAGTTTCTGTTCGTATTACTTTGAATGGGATTATTCGGTAAAGAAAATATCCTGATTCGCTATGAGCTCGCCCTCTTATATTTTTCATTTTCGCATGCAGCAATCCTCAATAGCTGCATTTCCAGATAGCTTCTTGGATTATAATTTCCGAGAAACTTTTAATATCATTGCACATCTAAAAATGAGGTCAAACTTATTCCAACTCCGTGTGGCGATAACAACATGCATAAAGAATAATCCCGATGAGAAAAATTACTTGTTTGCTAAGATGAAAAAACATCCAACTTTTTTTCTGAAGCTTTAACTTGAAATTCATTATTCATCAGGGGAATAGGGATCTACAGAAATGTAAGTGTTGCGAAGCATTAGGGATTTGTGTTAGTGGAAGAAAATTAAACATTTTATATTGATGTTGATGAGGATACATCGTAAAAATGACCCATCCTTAGAATTATTCTATGAATACATTTTACTCATTACCACAAATGCACACTCATTCATTTATGGGATGCCTATATACACAAATCCATGATTACATATAAACATTCGAATTCAATTTATTATTTTCTCATTATATATTATTATTGTTCATAACAGTGGTGTGGAAAATCGTTATTTTTGTATTAACTGCATAAAATGAGTGTTTTTTTAATGGCATATGAGAGTGTTAATTTTCTTGAATGTGCTATGACAATACTAACTTTATAATTGAAATAAAAACAATTTTTTTTTGTACAACTGTAAATTTGAATTAATAAATACCTTTTAAATAACTACTTCCTATAGAAAAAGGAAACATTCTCAATTGAAGATTTTTCTGTGAATTGAAAAATCCACGATAAAAATGAAGTTATGTTTTGTGAATGTCTAACAGAAAACAACTACTGCCCCGGCTAAAGCCAAGCTGGACATTGAACTACATCTGATAGATATTCTGAAAGAACCCTAAGTCAAAAGAAAAAATCTGAAATTGTTTTTTTAAATTTTTATTCGGGAAGTTATTTGATTCTGTATTCCAGTCTCAATCGAGAACTCATATGGATGAATGAGGCAAAGGAGAATGTTTTCCGAAAGACAGTACTCACCAGAAATCATTCGTAACAATGAGGCAAGAGAGACATCGCATTTACTAGGTCTTCAATACATTTTTGTCGACGAAAATCTATTTCACGCTTCCACGACCATAAAGAGGACCAGAAGAAATAAGAAACACATTTTCTAGAAGCAATCTCACTTTGCAAAGATGGAAAAAAACCGTTTCTTTTGGAGAGACACTTTGAAATTAGTGTTTTTCTGACATCAAAACATGTCATGGGGTATGATAGATTGATTTTTCTGAAAAAATAAACAGGATGTCCATAAAATCAGATGTGGAATCATCTGCGACTGAAAGATAACCTTTAGTCACTATCTTCCATCGTTCAAGATAACCTCTTGTGGGGTATTCATGTTTAAAAGGGAAACATTCTCAATTGAATATTGAATCGATTTTTCTGTGAATTGAAAAATCCACGATAGAAATGAAGTTATTTTTCGCGAATCTCTAACAGAAAACAACTGCTTCCCCGGCTAAAGTCACGCTGGACATTGAACTACATTTAATAGATATTCTGGAAGAACCCTAACTCAAAAAAAAATCTGAAATTGAAAATTTGCGCTCAGATTGTTATTTGATTTTCTATTCCAGTCTAAATTAGGAACTCATATAATGAATTCGATGCCTCCCTTGCGTCATTGTTACAAATGATTTCTGGTGAGTACTCTCTTTTGGAAAACATTCTTCTTTGCCTCATTCATCTATATGAATACTTAATTTAGACCGGAATAGAAAATCAAATAACTATCTGAATAAAAATGCAAATTTTCAATTCAAAATTTTTTCTTTTGAGTTAGGGTTTTTTCAGAATATCTATCAGATGTAGTTCAATGCCGAGCATGGCTTGAGCCGGGAGAATAGTTGTTTTCTGTTATAGATTCAGAAAAAATCACTTCATTTTTATCGTGGATTTTTCAATTCACGGAAAAATCGTTCTATTCAATATTCAATTGGGAATGTTTCCCTTTCCATCTTGAACGATGGTAGAGTGACTGAAGTTTATCTTTCAGTCGCATATTTTTCCACATCTGATTTTATGAACATCCTGTTCATATTTTCAAACAAACCAATTGAAATAATTCATTGTGTTTGAAATAGTTTTTTATTCTTCAGTCCGCAACACCTACTATACCCAACCACTGAATGGTTGAATTAATGCTAATTATAAAAAAAAATCCAAAGACGAACATTGGAACACACATTAAATTCCCCATTGATCAAATAATTCAAACTATACTCCCTGGAATATATTCCATAAAATTCGAGTTACCAGCCGATTCCCTGAAGTTTCCATTTTTTTGTTGAATGAACTCACGGAATCGCCTACATATCGTAATATCGTTTAACCCAATAACAACATCCATTATTTCGACAGCAGGAAATTATGATTCTTTTCTGATGCCACATGAATTGAGTTCGAGAGCAAGTGCGCGGAAAGTTTATATTTGTTTCAGCCAGATTTTGTGGTTGAAACCCGTCGAGAGTTTGACGACGTGGCAAATGAAAAGGTTGAAAAATGGAACACATTATTGAGTTTTTGGGAGTGAATCCGAGGATTTGTTATGCTATGAATGAACGATACGAATGGTATATTTGTGAGGGATAGGTGGAAGAGTTCCACGTTACAAGCGGTTGGAAATTTGAACTGCAAAATTGATTGTTCCAACTGCAAATTGTAATGATAGTTCTAGTTATTTGTTGAAATAGAATGCCCAGACTATTCAGTGAAGAGCGGTGTGGAGTTCTTTGGACCGCGTTGCTAGTTTAAATTTTTTTATGTTTCAAGCAATGTTTTAGAAATTGTAAATTTCAATGGACGCCAGAATTTTTATTTAAACTGGGACAAAAATCCAATACCTTATTCAATGATGATTGCACATCAATTAACTTTCCTTCTGTAAATAACTACAACAATAAAACAAATACCAAGTTAAAACAATCTATTTAAAGAAATTCACATCTCTTCCAAACTCAGAACATTTGAATCCAAAATTTATTTTCTTATTCCAATGTAGAAAACTAATATTGTTTTGTTTTGCTGAACTGTCGGTTTTTTCGAAGACGATGTACCTTGATTGTATTTTTTCCTTGTCTAGCACTTAGCTAAACTTCACGAAGTGGATTGTCTCGCAATCAGGGGGAACTTATAGCTGCTGGGCGACCGATCGGGTGAACACAAGCATCAGCTTCTGGTCCATCAAGTGTGTTCTCAGCGATTTAACATGAAAACAATATTGTTTGTGTCAGAGTTTGATATACAAAAATTCTATTTCTTGAAACTTGGACTCTTTTCAATGCACTTCTAAACTCATTGTTGTTACAGATGAGTGTAATCTCATCAAGAGATTATTACTTAAAATTAATTGAGTATACAAATGAATAATATCGAATAACAAAAATGGATCTTCGCTTTATATATGGAAGAGATGATTTTTTCTCTGATCTTGAGCAGCCAAGATATTTCGTTTATCAACACTCAAAAATCAGAATTTGAGACAATCAAATTTGTTGAATTTGATTTACGAAGATGACTTCAATTTCAGCGATATTCAAGAAACGTATATGAGAATAAATGTTTGACCAGCCGTCAAATACTTCTTCAAAAAGGTTTCTGGGAATTCAAAGAAAATTCCAAATTTCAAGTACCAAATTTATACATAAAATATACATATTAGATCACTTCAACCACATCAAAATCACAGATTGGTGATTATTATTACCAAATATGGAACCATACCAAAGATATATAGAAACTCATTAAAAATATATACATGTGGGATTCATAATCCTCACAGAATTCTTCAAAAATATAAAGTGAACGACACTGCTATTTTTAGTCAGATTGACCCAGATAAATCTAATTACTGTTTTCTCAACCAAAATGCGTAGATGACTCCAGATACTTCCCTTGTGAAAAATTATCTAACGTTCTCTTGAATATTATTTGAATGTGACATATTTGATATATCTACGGTCCAAACATATTTCTCAATACATACCTTCCTTGACATACACTATTCACTGATTTGAATTCATATTCGCGGAGAAAGGAAAATGCTCTGATTTAATAAATTATTTCAACATGGCATATTCTACTCTTTAATGGCCGACGAGCTTCAGAAAACAATGTATCTTAATTGCCGAAAGACAGAAAAGGGTCGAGAATGTCACATGCATCGTCTTAAATATCATCGTACTGTCAGATCATTTGCGACAGCTCTTCTTCTTTTAGCCGTAATGATTGTTCCATTACCGACGGTTAGATGTCGCTGAGATTTTCAATAGGTAATGTTACAGATTTTCAATAGGGAAGTGAATAAATCTCGAGCATAGAGCATATCAATAAGAAATGTAACAGATATATCGTTACAAAATTTATTCACATGGCTCAAGTATCTCAACTCATGTCCCAATAGTTGAATATTCACATATACTGTCACACAGTTGAGAGAATATGATTTGAAAACAAAATATGGGATCGCTAATGTCTTACTATTTTTTGAGAAGGTAGCAATACGTTCCCTACTATTCTCCGTGGTTGGTGATATAATTATGTGATAATAGTAGTTTATATTACAAGTACGCAAAATTAGGCTTTGGCGGACGAATTGGAATGATGTGTATGATGTACGCTGAAGCCAGTTGCATAACTCTTGCATATAACATTTTTTTGTATTAGCTTGCCCAATAAACAGAACGGAAATGTCTCACATATTTTTAACCGCGTTTACACATTTATTTTTTCTGACGACACTAGTCGTGAAATATTGTTTTTCTACAACCCTTTACGACAAGACGTCATTTTGTAATAGAACACCTTCAGCGAAAACGTGATTAACGTCGCAAGTGAGAGAAATTCTCATAACGTTTACTTTCGTTTCTAGTGACGAAAGTTAAATTTATATTTTCAATAATTTCTCGCCCTCGTATATAATGTTTGGTTGACTTGAAATCATTGATAAACAAAGACAGGAATCATTTCTATAATTAGAATACATTTTTTACACCTGTTTGATTAAAAAGCAAAATATAATCGTAAAAAGTCCGTGAGATTTAAAAACAATTTATATCTAGTTGCCTGGTTTCATTAGTTTGACGTTACTCGTTGATTGTTCAGACTTGTCAGTTTGCACTGAAAGCATTGTCTGTTTTTCAAGTTATAATGATTTGTGATTCGGAAAGTGAAACCTCTTTGGATTTATTACCAGTAATATCTGAAAAGAGATATGAAGAAATATATGCAAAATTCATGGATTGAAGAGTTGATAATCACGTAGATTCTTGCTGCTTGCGTATTTTGGATGATTGTCAAAAAAATTCGAGTCATCGGTCTGTGTATTCGATGTTGAGAACCACTTTATCGATTAAAAATAATATCGATATCGGTGAATATCCCAGGTTCGTTCTTTTTTGACGAAAATCTGATGGTTTTAAAAGTCAAAAGTCTAAATTTTTTTCTTCCGATGAGATACACACTTTCTTAAAGAATGCACTCGACTCCAAACACTCAATGACTAAGGTAAGTTAATCACTTTATCATTGCGATTAATATTAACGTTTGTAGGTAGCCTTAGTTTTCGGAATTTCGGAGGCTTGTCGTTACCATGAATTGAAAGATTTGACAGTAAATGATGTAAGAGATACCAGCAGTATACTCTCAGTTACAATATGTAATACAAAAACAAAAGTACCGCGTTCCTTCCACATTTCTAGGTTCTCCTACGAGATTTCTAAAATATATATGAACCTCCGTCCACCAGATATGGACAAAATAAATTCAAGATTCTTTATTAACTACCAGAACGGAAAGTGTACTAGACAGGTTGTGAGAATAAATAAATTCAGTAAATTTTCTATGCAAATAACTCAATATTCAAACTTGCCTGATCCCCAAAAATATAAAGGGGATTGTTTCCGTAGAACTTCCGTGGATGCAGGATGTGATTCACTTCAATTAAAAAAGCATGGAGGCTGGAAATCTAGTAACGGTGCGGAGGGATATGATCAATCAGTTAGCAGCAAAAATCAAATATAAACCAACATTTTACAATCCATACAAAATACAACGCTATCCGATTACGGCGCATCTTCATCTGGAGTGACATCAGTTAACAACATAACATATGTGGCATCGTCTACCTCAATACATACAAATCTTGATTGTAATACTCCTATAATTTTAAAATTGCTCGAATGTAACAATTAACCAATATTGAAATCATAAGTAATGTTTGAAGAAATTTTTTTATTTTCAATTTAAAATCAAATGTTTGTCCAACATTCTTTTTCAGCATATTATTATGATGATGAAAGAAAAAGCCATATGAAGGGAATAAGATATGAAATGAAATGCATAAAGCACACACAAAGTCGTCTTCACAAAAGGTTCAATATAAATTGAAACAATTGGTAGACCGACAGGCGATAAACAACTACTTTCCTAGTAAATACCACGCAGAACGTTGAATGATATTCACCTGACAATCCATGCAAACTTCCATATAAATGGATATTGTTCGCAAATGTTTCTTTCTGATAAGCTCGATTATGTTTAAATTCATGTGGTGTCCTCCTAACAATCCGCATACCGGTTTCAGGCATTTTTGGCCCTCATCAGTACGGAGTAGTTACCAGCCAGAGATTCAGAGAGCTCTGGCCGAAGCGAGACACAACATAAATAGAATCATCATCGAGCTTAAAACATCTTTAGGTGCGTCGGAAAAGATAACTTTCAACCGGCGACACCTAGTAACAGAAAAAAACACTCTAAAATTATCCTACCTCGATAGGATTCTAAATAAAAGATTCCTTCTCAGTAGGAGTGGCTCAAAATGCCCGACTGGTATATTTTAATGAAAGAAAAAGCCATATGAAGGGAATAATATATGAAATGGTGACTACTCCGTACTGATGAGGGCCAAAAAAGCCTTATACCGGTATGCGGATTGTTAGGCGGATACGACATGAATTTAAACATAATCGAGCTTATCAGAAAGAAACATTTGCGAACAATATCCATTTATATGGAAGTTTGCATGGATTGTCAGGTGATTATCATTCAACGTTCTGCGTGGTATTTGCTAGGAAAGTAGTTGTTTTTCGCCGGTCTACCAATTATTTCAATTTATATTGAACCTTTGTGAAGACGACTTTTTGTGTGCTTTATGCATTTCATATCATATCTTATTCCCTTCATATGGCTTTTCCTTTCATTGAAATATGCCAGTCGGGCATTTTGAGCCACTCCTACTGAGAAGGAATCTTTTAGTTAGAATCCTATCGAGGTCGGAGAGTTGTATGGAGTGTTTCTTTCTGTCACTAGGTGTCGCCGGTTAAAAGTTATTTTTTCCGACGCACCTAAACATGTTTTAAACTTGATGATGATTTTATTTATGTTGTGTCTCGCTTCGGCCAGAGCTCTCTGAATCTCTGGCTGGTGAATACTCCGTACTGATGAGGGCCAAAATAAGCCTGGAATCGGTATGCGGATTGTTAGGCGGACACGACATGAATTTGAACATAATCGAGCTTATCAGAAAGAAACATTTCCGAACAATATCCATTTATATGGAAGTTTGCATGGATTGTCAGGTGAATATCATTCAACGTTCTGCGTGGTATTTGCTAGGAAAGTAGTTGTTTTTCGTCTGTCGGTCTACCAATTTTTTCAATTTATATCGAACCTTTTGTGAAGACGACTTTGTGTGTGCTTTATGCATTTCATTTCATATCTTATTCCCTTCATATGGCTTTTTCTTTCATTAAAATATGCCAGTCGGGCATTTTGAGCCACTCCTACTGAGAAGGAATCTTTTATTTAGAATCCTATCGAGGTAGGAGGATTGTATGGAGTGTTTCTTTCTGTCACTAGGTGTCGCCGGTTAATAGTTATCTTTTCCAACGCACCTAAAGATGTTTTAAGCTCGATGATGATTTTATGTATGTTGTGTCTCGCTTCGGCCAGAGCTCTCTGAATCTCTGGCTGGTGACTACTCCGTACTGATGAGGGCCAAAAAAGCCTGAAACCGGTATGCGGATTGTTAGGCGGACACGACATGAATTTAAACATAATTGAGCTTATCAGAAAGAAACATTTGCGAACAATATCCATTTAAATGGAAGTTTGCATGGATTGTCAGGTGAATATCATTCAATGTTCTGCGTGGTATTTGCTAGGAAAGTAGTTGTTTTTCGCCTGTTGGTCTACCAATTGTTTCAATTCATATTGAACCTTTTGTGAAGACGACTTTGTGTGTGCTTTATGCATTTCATTTCATATATTATTATGATATAAACAGGATTGTAGAAAAAGTATAGTGTTTCACTCGTCGAAAACATTTTTGGAAGCTCGTCTAGTGAACTATTATCATAGAAATAACATCTATATCAGACATTTGAGGAAGTCTAATAGACATTTTAGGAAATAAAGTTTTATAGCGGTTTTTCCATTCAATTTTCCACAAAAGAATGAGTTATGGATATTTTTCTGAATATGATTGAAAACCACGTCCAAAGACATTTTGAGAATAACATTTGTAGAAGTTTGAAAAATATCTCCATCGAATTTTTTCGTGTGTAATTTTCTCAATTTTGAAGTCAAAAAATGTAATGGAGGCTCTTGAAAATTCGTGGACAAAAACAATATACCAAATTTCCATTGGTTTAGGCGCAAATTCCTACAAAGAGTCGACAGACACATGCAGATATAGTTAATTCCCCAATAAGTGCGGAAAATGTACTTTTCCGCACGCAAATATTGCTAGACGAACGACGCGAACCGGAGCTTCATATCAGATAACAACAAAAATAAAAATAAAAGTTATTCAATACTTTTCAAATAAACTTGAAAGAAAGAACTGTACAACAAAAAAATCACACAACAATAAAAAATTATAGTAGAAATTTAAATTATTCGTTCATAGTTTTTATAACAAAAAAAGTTACTGACATTTCGCAAATTGTTTGCAGTTCCGGCGAGTGAATTTATATTTGGACTGGAATTCACAATCATAATTTCAGTCCCAATAGAAATTCCAAATCTTAATGGATTCGATTTTCTTGAACACCTACACATTAGTAACGAAATACTCAGTAATAACCTTCATCTCAATACTCAAGTCAATTTAAATAGATCTTATATTCTGCTCCATAGACGCCTAAAATTCAATAAAATATAACTTTGTCAGTCATTTTACTTTAATTTATATTGTACTTTTCATTTTAATCATGTTAACAATTTCAATTCTCATTCTCTATGATGATATTACTTGTATCTCTTTGCAATTTGCTAGCCTCTCTTTCAACTTTCTCCATACTGAGAACACGAGTCATTGTTTGGATTTTTCTTTTTACTTCGACTATCACTCTTTAAACTCTTTTGACTAGACACTATCACTCTTTTCAATTATGTTTGTGACTGGGATAGTCCTCATTAGACTTCTCCCTTAAACTTATATTCAATTACGATGACTTGAATTTGTGAATTTGAGAATCTTGTCTAGTCATCCTTCGAATATTGGGACGTATATTTGACATATGACAGTCCCCATTAGATTGATCATCTTCAAATATGTATTTCGTATGTCATGGATATTCTTTTCATGATTCTGAAATCTCCATAGTTTTGTGTTCCATGTCGATCTACTTTAACGTTCACTTGCCAATCTTGTCATTTAGGTCCAGCTATCCCACCTAAATTAATAATGGCTTATAGAGAAATCGAAATGTAATTCAAGCCTCATCCTGGTTAAGGATATGTTTTTCAACATGTTTGTCATGTAATATCATACAAAACTAATTGAACATGAGAGATTTTATGGTCTCTTTGTCTTTTTGTACACCTGACGAGTGAGTAACCTCACTTTTCAAAAATATTTAAAATTCTGTTCTCAATTTTTTTTTCAATTTTTATTTTCTCTATTAATATTACTTACTCACAGATACTCACCTGAAGGTCGAAAGCGCTTTGCTACCATTTTAATAAACTATTTTATACAAATTTCTTTCCTCGATTATGAAAAATATTGTCCATCTTTGTTTTTCCCCACGAAAATTCCAATCATATACGAAATGTTCTAAGACATGTATAATCGGAATTTTCACAACATGGTGCAACGTTTATGGAATTTTTCGAATTAATTTCTTTAATCCATAGATAGAATATGAGGTTATCTTTATTTTAATGATTCCTATTATAACCGCTTGCTCCTCACTTCTGCGTTAGATATGGCACGAATATTTTAATATTTAAATTGAAAGAGTCGGTCGTAAATCCCGAGAAAATTATTTCCATACGGTCGATATTAAAATTTTGATATAATATCTGAGGCTCCCATCTTGGGATCTCTTGCGTTTTTCATCCATTTATATACCACTCATGATGAGTCTCAGGTAAACATATTAACTTCTTTCTTTTTCTGGGCATTCTGCAGTTTCTTGTACGTCGAGAAATCATTCATTTCATCTATTCGAATAGGTCGAATTGAAAATATATTCCCTTTATGGTCCAGCATTTCGATTAATACTGGAGGTAGCCAGAAAATGATTTAGTAGTTAGTTGTCAGTTTAATTCTATCTAGAGAGACATGCGCACAAGATAAGCCCAAAGTTTGTATTTACAAGTAGTCATTAAATGTGGGCACTATTCAATAGAAACTAAAAAACCCTAAGGTGCGGATAGATTTCAGAATTTTTTTATCGATTTTGAAATTGCCATCAATAAGGCTAAAGAATCAAAAAAAATAAAACATATTTCCATACATAATTCACAACTTAACTTAATAATAACTTTATTGATCCTAAGAAACATAAATGTTTATAATAAGGATCTTAAACTAGTACATAATACAAACATTCACTGTGAAGTGATTGTATCAAAATTTAATAGTAAAAAGGTCAATATAGTAAAGAATTCGTTTAAAATCTATGTTTTGAAGCATATTTCTCACTGGGTATATATATATATATATATATTTGTTGTATTATGACGAATTATATAAATATAAATATTGTAATATTTTTGCCCCACGTTTTGGGTGCCATTTGTTATGGTTTTATATTTTGAAAATCTATAAATTGTTAACTTAAAATGAAGATAGCTAATTATTTTTGGTATTCTTTGAGAGCCAAATTTATATGATATAAATAGATATTTCTGACCCTGTAATAATAATTGTCAGCGAACGTCACTCTTCTCTCGTCACGCTACCAACAATTATTATTTTCTTCGCCACAGCTAACAACAGTCGGTACGCCCTTGTCTCATATAGTCGGTTCTAAAGGAATTTGGCCACTGGTGGCTAACTCCAGTTTACTGAATGATCTTAGTTATGTTAGTTGATCATTGTGAGAAAATAAACAAACCAAATATCAAAAACAATTATCTCCTTTATTCAGGAAGACTCAAAAATACCTGGCCTACGAGAAATAACTAATGCTAGAGTGAATCAAACAATTATTCACGGATACTCATAAAATGCATATCATGGATTCTGTGAGAGTCATTTTCTGTTATTGTTCATAAGAAGGTGACATAGAGTTCATCGATTGTGAAAATTGTTATTTGTGAAATAGTTCAGGACCGGGAAAGCACTATTAAAGGTTTTATACCTGGTTGGAACTGTTGGTGTTCACAACTATACCATAAAAACAGGAAGTCTTCTCTCTCCAGCCTTCGTTAGGACTGCAAAAACCATGTGTCAGGAACGTATCGATGCGGGACTCAGCTTTTGGAATCGTGGATATATGATATCATTAAGGTAATCTTGTTTTGTTAAGCAAATGATGGAATTATTCCATTTTTCTTTTAGTGAAATTTTGTGCGTGCTTCCGCTTTGGAAATTTTTTTCGATCTTTTCGAAGCTTTGTTTTTCCGTTGCTTGGCAACATCTTGCCCTTGTTGTTGTTCCATTTGAAATTTCGAATTCGCGCACCAAATTGTCACTTTGCACTGTTTATATTAATGTTGCACAATTTATACACACAATTAAATTCCCATTCTTATCATTTATTACAAGTTTGAATAATAATTGCTTATGATACCTTCTCTTTGCCTTCTCTCACAATTTCCAACTTTTCATTTGATCATCTCTTCTCTGATTGGCTATCTTTCATAAAGACGTTTGCTGTTCTCTCATTGGCTAACTTTTAGTTTGCTACAATTTCATGTACAGAGTGTTTCAAGTTTATAAATGTGTTGATTACTTTTTATTCATGATAATTTTGTAAATCTTGACTTTTTATTGTCTTTTGAGCAATTATGAGTTATGATAATTTTGATAGTGTATATAATTGACTGTTTTATAGTACTTTGACATTTTTATCTATGCATATCATACCTAGGCTCATAAAATACATTGAATTTTGAAAGCTATTTACAACAAACTCTTGAAATTGATAATTATTTATTATTTATTCTTTTTGTGGCTTTTTTTTCTTTTAAAATTTACAACTGGCATAACATAACATAACAACATTCCTAAATTTATATTCAATAATTTTCTACTAGTTAGAAAATTTTGAATATCAATTTCTTTATTTATATTTTTTTTTTTTTTTTCCTCTAACTCATACTTATTTCTACTTCCAGAAAACTACTTTAGCTGGACTTCAAGAAAAACAAGTTCTACAACTATAACATTTTTACAATCTTATTTTTTTTTAAAAATTGACTTGGACTTCTTTTCGGATCAAGAGAGAAAACTTTTCAAGATATTATCATATCTGATATTTTATATTTTATTATTATCTTACTTTCATTTTATACTTTATACTGATATTATTTTCAATTATAAAATAGATTTTTATGATTATTGGTACTTCTTTCAATTATACTTTGTTTTATTATTTTTCCTATCTCTTCCTTCAGATGTTCTTTATATTTATATTGAATTGGATATTTTATTTATCTGAATCTCTCATATTATTTACTTTTATTTTGTTAATCTCTTTTTTTTTTTTCATACATAATTAACATATTATTTTTATTTATAATTAATTAATATACCTTCATTGTATTTATTAATATACCTTTATCATCATCATCATATTCATTATAATATACTTCTTTAGTATTATTATTATTATCATCCATTTTCATTTTATACTATTTTATACACAAAATATTTTTGTCTTCATTTCTTTTCTTTTTCTTCAAAATTCACATTTTTTTCCTTTTTTTTTTTTTAATTTTTTTAACTTTACTTTATCGAACTAACCTGTACCAATATTCATATCAACTTTTATATTTTTCAGTATTTTTTTTATTGTTATTCATTATTATTATTTTCTTTCATGAAATATTCACTTATGTGTTGTTTTTGCTTTCTTCAATATTTTCTCTCATTGATATTTTTTTTTTCTTTACATTTGTTTTTCATCTCATTTTATTTTATTCAAATGTTTCTGAAATCCTAACTATCTATCAAATTATTTTTTTACCTTTTTGCCTTTTTATATTCCTTAACTTACCTATCAAATTTGTTAACCTACAATTTATTAATTCCTAAATTTCCATTTTTATTATTTGTCTCTCCTTCTATGGAATCGTGCTTGGTTTGTAACTGCAAGCTTATTTTTTATTTTACAAATATTCAATAGAAATTTCATGTTACTTTTTTCTAGTATTTTCTTTTTCATAATTTTAACTTTTTTCCTGTTTTTTAAAGTAAAATGTATTTACATTCTTTCCTATTTTAATATTTAACATTTTCCTATCCATTATTATTATAATTTCATTATTTGTTTTACTTTCCTTTATTTCGGAAATTCTATTCACCCTGTATATATCATTGATTTGTATTACTATTATTTTTTTATTTGTGTTTCCTTTTTCCAACTCAAATGTTTTGTTAGCCACGTTCATGTCATTCATTTTTATTATTATTATTTTATCACTTTCGTTCCCTTTTTGCAATTCAAATTCATTTTCGCTATTATTATATCATATATTTTCATTCTTTTTACTTTATTATTTATTCTTCCCTTTTTCATCTGAAAATTTTTATTATTCACATTTATATTATGCGTAAGTTCATTATTTTGGAGATCGAAATTCTTTTTTATATTTTGCATTTGTTTATCATATTTTCCTAATAAATTGTTACTAACATCTGTTTTTTGTATAACTAATTCCTAATTTTTTTTCTTTTTATTTTTTCTTTTTTTCCTTTTTTTTTTTAAATTTCCCTTTTATTTCATCATTCATCTTTCAATTTGCTCTTTCATTTTTTTCATATTTCCTGAATTTTCTTTCATTTCTTTTATTTCATCTTTATACTTCCTATGTTTTCATTCATTCTCAGTGAATTTTCATTCATATCATTTTTCAATCTACTTTCCATACCTGCTATATTTTCTAAAATTATTTCTAACATTTTATTACTTTCCATTCCTGTACTTTCACTTTTATTTCTCTCTCTCTCACATTACTACTCTCACCTTCTTCCTGTCACCCCTATCTCTACCTTCTGCACCTTCTTCCAAGCCAACTTTCTTACCATCTCTCAAATCCATTTTTTATTCACCTATATTTCGTCTTATACTTTGAAATGTCACTTGCTTATGTTCACCCAGTGTTATTAAGAAATAATATTTTTCCTTTACTTTCCCTTACTCTGCCTTGAAATGATATATTGCCCTTACTTTGCCTTTTCTCGCCCAGATATAAATATTATGAAATATTATTTTTCCCTTACTTGCCTTTTCCACCTTTTTCTCAATAAATATTATGAAATGATATATTGCCTTTACTTGCCCCACGTTGGGCGCCATTTGTTGTATTATGATGAATTATATAAATATAAATATTGTAATATTTTTGCCCCACGTTTTGGGTGCCATTTGTTATGGTTTTATATTTCGAAAATCTATAAATTGTTAACTTAAAATGAAGATAGCTAATTATTTTTTGTATTCTTTGAGACCAAATTTATATGATATAAATAGATATTTCTGACCCTGTAATAATAATTGTCAGCGAACGTCACTGTTCTCTCGTCACGCTACCAACAATTATTATTTTCTTCGCTACAGCTAACAACAGTCGGTACGCCCTTGTCTCATATAGTCGGTTCTAAAGGAATTTGGCCACTGGTGGCTAACTTCAGTTTACTGAATGATCTTAGTTATGTTAGTTGATCATTGTGAGAAAATAAACAAACCAAATATCAAAAACAATTATCTCCTTTATTCAGGAAGACTTAAAAATACCTAGCCTACGAGAAATAACTTATGCTAGAGTGAATCAAACAATTATTCACGGATACTCATAAAATGCATATCATGGAAAGATAAACAGAACTTCACTTTCTCTGTGAGAGTAATTTTCTGTTATTGTTCATAAGAAGGTGACATAGAGTTCATCGATTGTGAAAAATGTTATTTGTGAAATAGTTCAGGACCGGGAAAGCACTATTAAAGATTTTATACCTGGTTGGAACTGTTGGTGGTGTTCACAACTATACCATAAAAACAGGAAGTCTCCTCTCTCCAGCCTTCGTTAGGACTGCAAAAACCATGTGTCAGGAATGTATCGATGCGGGACTCAGCTTTTGGAATCGTGGATATATGATATCATTAAGGTAATCTTGTTTTGTTAAGCAAATGATGGAATTATTCCATTTTTCTTTTAGTGAAATTTTGTGCGTGCTTCCGCTTTGGAAATTTTTTTCGATCTTCTCGAAGCTTTGTTTTTCCGTTGCTTCGCAACATCTTGCCCTTGTTGTTGTTCCATTTGAAATTTCGAATTCGCGCACCAAATTGTCACTTTGCACTGTTTATATTAATGTTGCACAATTTATACACACAATTAAATTCCCATTCTTATCATTTATTACAAGTTTGAATAATAATTGCTTATGATACCTTCTCTTTGCCATTCTCTCACAATTTCCAACTTTTCATTTGATCATCTCTTCTCTGATTGGCTATCTTTCATGAAGACGTTTGCTGTTCTCTCATTGGCTAACTTTTAGTTTGCTACAATTTCATGTACAGAATGTTTCAAGTTTATAAATGTGTTGATTACTTTTTATTCATGATAATTTTGTAAATCTTGACTTTTTATTGTCTTTTGAGCAATTATGAGTTATGATAATTTTGATAGTGTATATAATTGACTGTTTTATAGTACTTTGACATTTTTATCTATCCATATCATACCTAGGCTCATAAAATACATTGAATTTTAAAAGCTATTTACAACAAACTCTTGAAATTGATAATTATTTATTATTTATTCTTTTTGTGGCTTTTTTGTCTTTTAAAATTTACAACTGGCATAACATAACATAACAATATATATATATATATATATATATATATATATATATATATATATATATATATATATATATATATATATATATATATATATATATATATATATACATATATTATTCATATTCCTCTTTTACCAGAAAAAAAACAATTTTAAAAGCATTATAAAATCATTAAATGACATAAATAAATTAAATGAGTAGTAAAATTAGATGGTTTGTAGTTGCAAGTATATTTTAATATAACAAGATCTAATAGAAAGAATGTTGGCGATATAATATACGCAAGCACAACACATCTGCATATACAGTGAGCATCATATGTAACGGAAAAATTAATTTTCTACGTTATTAGCCATTAAAAGAAGAACCTTGAAACACGTGGATTTATGTTTTTGAAAAGGCACTCTGTGACATGAAATAATTCTCCCTCCTTCACCACCCTCAACGTGACAGCCACTCCAATTTTTTCAAATGAAATGGGGGTCAAGTGGTACCTCATTTTGAAGGGTATTCAATTGTCTATTCAGCTATATCTATTTTTCCTGAATTTCGTTCATTCATCATGAAATGAATTTAATTTTCAAAATGTCAAAAGGCATCACGTATACTATTAAGTTTGCTGCAGGTATATTCAAGGCATCTTAAAAAAATTTTTGGTTTATTTACCAACTGTTGTTTGTCAGACGTGACAGTAGAGTGAAAAATTGTATGTCCTCTGTGAACTTGCAAAAGAGAAACAGTTTTTCAGTTGTTGTATGAGTTTCTTGTTCAACATAATTTTCATACAATAGGCTAGGATGTGGTGACAAAACTAGAACCCACAATCAACGTGAAATATTTAATAATAAATATCCTGATCACCACATTTCTCAATCTACCGTTAGTACAATGGAAACTATATTTCGTGAATTTGGGATAAAGATATTCCAAAACCAGGCAGGAGTTTAGTGATTGACGATGGAAAGAAATTGGATATTTTGGTAGACTTCGAGGAGAATCCACATAAACCTACTCAACTACTTGCCGCCCAGTTCGATATTGCGTATTTTTAAAAGTAGAAAGTACCACCCTCATAAAGTACAATTGGTACATGGATCAACGAAGACGTTCCAGATCGCAAAATTGAGTTTTGCAAAATAATGAAAGCCCGACGAATCAAATCTCAATATCCCAGAAAAGTAAATGTTTGGGCAGGGATTATAAATAATTGGAATATATTTTTTCAAGAAACATAAAACGGTGAACGTTATCTGGAGTTTTTGAATAACTTTTTAGTTTCAACGCTAAAAAGACTTTTTTCGGATAACGACAACCCGAATCAAATAATTGAGAATATCCGGTATCAGCAAGATGATGCTCCACCACATTTTGCCTGGGAAGTGCGTGCATATCTGAGAATGTAGTTTTGCCCAACAGATGGATTGGTAGACGAGATGCAATAGAGTGGCCAGCCCGTTCTCCCGACATGACACCGCTTGACTACTTTTTGTGGGGTTACCTGAAATCCAAAGTATACGTCAATAGACCGAACAATATTGAAAGTTTGAAAATCGGAATTCGAAAAGAAATAGAACACATCACTCCTGAAACCATTCAAGATGTTGTCGATACATTGATTTGTTCGAAAGTATTAACAGGATAAACTTCAGTCCATCGTTCAAAATAACCTATTGAGGGGGTATTCATGTTGAAAGGAAATATTTTCAATTGGATATTGAATAGAAAGATTTTTCTGTGAATTGAAAAATCCACGATAAAAATGAAATTATTTTTTGTGAATGTCTAACAAAAAACAACCACTTTTTTGGCTAAAGCCACGCTGGACATTGAACTCCAACCTGATAGTATTCTAAAAGCACCCTAAGTCAAAAAAACTATAAAATTGAAAATTGGCATTATTATTCAGAAAGTTATTGGATTTTCTATTGAAGTTTCAATCAAAAACTAATTTTTTCAAAAGAGAGTCGTCACAAGAAACCGTTTGTAACATTGACGCAAGAGAGGCATCGCATTCACTAGCTCTTCAATAATTTTTGTCGACGAAAATCTATTTAACGCTTCCATGATCATCAAGAAGACCGGAAGGAATGGGAAACACATATTCTACAAACAATCTTACTTTCCAAAAATGAAAAAAGTTAGAAACATTTCCTTTGGAAAGACACTTCGAAATTAGTGTTTATCGACAAAAAGGAGTCATAGTTGAAACTCTCAATTCTGGAAATTCTCTCAAAATTTTGACAAATTTTTCCCTTATCTGAAGAGTTACATCTTGGAATGCAGCTCAGGCATTTCTTACT
Organism: Gonioctena quinquepunctata; assembly: GCA_018342105.1. Classification (NCBI taxonomy): domain Eukaryota; kingdom Metazoa; phylum Arthropoda; class Insecta; order Coleoptera; family Chrysomelidae; genus Gonioctena; species Gonioctena quinquepunctata. The sequence continues at coordinate 109,105 of JAFIRS010002406.1, forward strand.
GAAATGAAAATGAACAAAACTTGCGAGTGTTCTGCTATATTATTGCAAGAATAATTCCATAAAATCCTACAGTGAAGTGCAATCTAACAATTAAAACTTCAGTTCATTGGTCTTGCTCGACATTAGTTAGATATTTGATATTATAGTAGTTGCAAGAGTGCATGAACTCGTTGGAGATAGTTGAAAATCATTTCCCAGCATAACTGCATGAAAACAATGAATAAATTATAACGAAACGTCACTTGAGATACATGATTTGCTTTTATTGATCGTTAAAGTCATACATATGGTGATATATACAAGGAAATCGAAAATAATTTTCATGGGTTATTAAAAGTGGCCTGAGATGAAGGTTCAGATGATAGTTCTGAAAAACATAAGTTCTCACAATATTGGATCATTAGTTGAAATTATGTGGAGAACTAGTAGCATAATAGCACAAGCCAAATGTATATCTTTTACGAGCCCCAATCCCTCAACTATGTACATAATCTCTCATTATGCAATTTATGTCACTAAGATGATTTCAATTTTTTTTTCTAATGTTCCTGGTTGATTGATATCGATGTCTTTATAATCGTCCTCGTTGTCAGTGTTATCCTCTGACCCATTTAGACCAGGATCGATAATTTTTGAAACCAAAAACAATTATAGTAGAATGAAACTCATTGGAAAAGGAAGAGAATAAAACAAAAAACACAGGAAAAATAATTTACGGGCGATCTGAGGTCGGGAAGTGGAAGGGTGAGTTTTTAAGGGTAAAAAACGGTCTATCTTTTTTTGTCCCAAAAACAAAAAAAATTCTCAATTTGGTTTCCACACTTTTTTACATAATCCCAAAATTTAAGTGAAAAATTCAAATAACCAAGTTTTGGTTTTTTATTTTTACCTTCTAAAAAAAAAAAAATTTCATGAAATTTGATGGAAACTTATTTTTTCATGTCCCAAACACACTGTAATTTATGTAAAATATTTATTTTTCCACCTTATTTTGACTTAATATCGAAAAAGCACCCTAATTTTCAATCAGAAATTATCCCGTCAAAATATCAGGTTTTTCAAAAAAGTCGGTAGACTTTTTGTTCGTTGAAATCTCTACTTTCTGATAGTGTGAAAAAATATACATTACTATGGTAAATGTTCTCAGAAAATGCCAAGAAATAACAGGTAGGAAGGCCCAGACCCTCCTAGCCCCTTTCCCACTTCTCAGTAGTAATACCACTAGTGACTGAATTTTCGCGATAAGTCTGTCGATCTATTTCTAGACGAAACTGAGTTGCTTGAAAACACCACGAGTCCGCAGGACGAGTGGTGTTTTCTTCAAGCAACTCAGTTGAGTTTAGAAATAAAAGACAGACTTTTAAGATAAATTCAATCACGAGTGGTATTTTATTAGACTATTTCACGAACAAAGTGAAAGGTCAAAAAATTTAATTCGGCAGAATAATAATAAATAATTCAAATTTAATTATAAGCATGAAAAATTTATTCAACTATAAACGATTTGTTTCAATTATAATTTGTTACCTATAACAATAAATAATTTTTTATGAACACGAACATAATATATTATTCTCGACCATAATTATTATAAATGGTGCAATTGAAAAAAAATTTATATGACCGTTATTAGGTGGCTACAATGTATTGTTGGTATTATTACTTGATGTACTTGAAGTACTCCTAAAAGTATTCACTATATTCTGATGATTTTCAGCACTGAGATGTTAATACGGTTTCATCGAGTTCGAACTTCCATGTCAAGTAATTTTCATAGCTTGTTGTTCACTAACGCCGGATTGTAGTAACTGACTAACTGCAGTGGCACGATCAGAGTGATTTGTTATTTTTAGTTTTCTAGTGTCTAATCCTATCTTTTCTGCAGATAGTTTTGATATTGTATTGATACCAATAGGGCAATTCTTGTACCAATTATTATTATTATATTTATTCCCCTTGCCATTCACTGTCAGAAAAAGTCTGTCATAGGTAATAATGCCCCTTTTCAATATAAGTTTCCGGTATAATCTCACAGGACACATTTAAGGATTTTTCAAATCTTGAGTAAGCCATTTAGTATCTGCATAGTTTTTATCACCACCATGGCGGGTTTTGGAGAATATCGGGTTATATGCCATTCTGTTTGTTAAACAGCCTTTGTTGTCAGTCTCTCCCTTAAAAAAATTTAACTTGAAAAAGTTGCTTCGTTAACTCTCCAAGCTAGTTCTACGCAGCTATGTGGAAAAACTCCTTTTGGAGTCCCTCTGGCGTGTCTTCGTCCCATTGTAAGCACATATTTCTATATTCATCTGTAGTCATAGCGACAGAACTCATTTTATTTTTTTCGGGTACAGCTTGCAACAATTTTCTCTTGCTATCTCGAGCTGCCCTTGCCTCCTTGGCATTATATTTTTGAAGGGATCAATATGTCTCTGATACTCACAAAAATATTTTTCTTGTACTAATTTTGCAGTAGTGTTCCATATGGTTTTAATAACACTCTCCTTGTAATCACTACCATCAGTTTTCCGTATATTGAATGCCCAGTCTTTTAGAATGAATGCTAATCTTCAGTTGCTATTTTCTGCATCTAATTTGTAGTTGCGTTCCGCACAGAACGTCATAAATATAAGATTTTGATTTTTTTGTGTTACTAGGTATATTTACTTCAAAATTTTGGTTTATTACTTCGTTTGAAGTAGCACCGAAGCGACTCATTTTGACGTTTGCAGCTACAATTATTTTTGGTCAAACTGTCAAACTTTGCATTGCGATCCGTATTCATGGTAACGTCGTTGAAAACACCATGCTGATAGACCAATCAGAATTGAAAGACAGCTGGTGTTTTCGCGATAATACAAGCTGTCTCAGGTCTGTGATTGGTCAGCTTTTGTGAAAATTCCAAGGTGCGTGGAATAGTCAGTAGTAATACCACTAGTGACTGAATTTTCGCGATAAGTCTGTCGATTTATTTCTAAACGAAACTGAGTTGCTTGAAAACATCACGAGTCCACAGGACGAGTGGTGTTTTCTTCAAGCAACCCAGTTGAGTTTAGAAATAAAAGACAGACTTATAAGATAAATTCAATCACGAGTGGTATTTTATTAGACTATTTCACGAACAAAATGAAAGGTCAAAAAATTCAAATTCGGCAGAATGAGAGGAAGAAATTTAATAATAATAAATAATTCAAATTTAATTATAAGCATGAAATATTTATTTAAACTATAAACAATGTGTTCTACTTATAATTTGTTACCTATTACAATAAATAATTCTTTATGAACACGAACATAATATATTAGCGACCATAATTATTATAAATGGTGCAATTGAAAAAAATTTGAATAGTATATTAGGTGGCTAAAATGTATTGTTGGTATTATTACTTGATATACTTGAAGTACTCCAGAAAGTATTCACTATATTCTGATCATTTTCAGGTGAACGCCGGATTGTAGTTACTGACTAACTGCAGTGGCACGATTAGAGTGATTTGTTATTTTTAGTTTTATAGTGTCTAATCCTATCTTTTCTGCAGATAGTTTTGATATTGTATTGATACCAATAGGGTAATTCTTGTACCAATTATTATTATTATATGTATTCCACTTGCCATTCACTGTCAGAAAAAGTCTGTCATTGGTAATAATTCCCCTTTTCGATATAAGTTTCCGGTATAATCTCACAGGACACATTTCAGGATTTTTCAAACTTTGAGTAAGCCATTTAGTATCTGCACAGGTTTTATCACCACCATGGCGGGTTTTGGAGAATATCGGGTTATATGCAATTCTGTTTGTTAAACAGGATTTGTTGTCAGTCTCTCGCTTAAAAAAATGTAACTTGGAAAAAGTTGCTTCGTTACCTCTCCAAGCTAGTTCTACGCAGCTATGTGAAAAAACTCCTTTTGGAGTCCCTCTGGCGTGTCTTCGTCCCATTGTAACATAGACAAATTAAAAATAAAGAGACTGTTTGAAACATTGGCGATCTTGACCACCAAGTTTTTGGTACGGCCAGTCGCGCATGGAGGCGCTGCCCGCAATCAACAGACGACTGACATGATAATTTTCCAATTTCGACATTTGTCAGAAAATGACAAACCACGTAATAATTTCAGAATTATTCTACTGTTGTCATCGAAAAATTAATTATAGAAATTATACTATGGACTTGAATTATGAACCCAACGTCGAAAATGGAATGTTTTGTTATTCGAGTTGACGCTGAAATTCCTCGAAATATTCTTTCTCAAGGTGAAATATAAGCTGCTTTTCACAAACTGATACTTATTTCCATCCATCAGTTGCAGACATTTTTTCACAAACTGATATATTTCCGTCCATCATTTTCCATTTCCTATCACCATTTGAGGAAGTACGAAGATTATCATCAAACTGGAGCATTTGTTAGGTATACCTACTCGTTCTCCTTTGTGCTAATCAATGAACAAAATTATTGAAGGTTTGTTGTAAATGTAATATGTTTTTATTTTGGTTGATTTGATGATAAGACTGAAAAATATTTTAAATTTTGTTGTTTTTCGGAGTTTTATTATTGTTTTGTCTGTAATTGTACCTTGTCCCAGATACAATAAAATGTGTTTTTATAGTTATTAGTCTTGTTTTATAAGATCTTTAATTTTGTTCTTGATATCATTAAATAAAGATTTAACCACGAACGAACTAACAGATTCTACGAATCGATTACTGTATATATTTTATTGGTGATCGATTTGCCATTCCTGTATTTCATATGATACAACCATTCGTATGGAATACAAGAATAACAAATCGATCACTTATAAAATATATTCCATATCAATCATATGAAAGTAACACATTTGAAAAACCCGCCTTATTTCAATCGGTCTTACCAACTGTATTTAGTTCGGCCAGTTGCGAGATATGTCGCCACTGTATAAACGTGGTGCCAACTTTTACTGCAGGTTTGACCACTCTCTTTATTTTTAGTTTCTCTATGCATTGTAAGCACATATTTCTATATTCATCTGTAGTCATAGCGACAGAACTCATTTTATTTTAATCGGGTACAGCTTGCAACACTTTTCTCTTGCTATCTCGAGCCGCCCTCGCCTCCTTGGCATTATATTTTTCAAGGGATCAATATGTGTCTGATACTCACAAAAATATTTTTCTTGTATTAATTTTGTAGTAGTGTTCCATATGGTTTTAATAACACTCTCCTTGTGATCACTACCATCAATTTTCCGCATATTGAATGTCCAGTCTTTTAGAATGAATGCTAATCTTTCGTTGCCATTTTCTGCATCTAATTTGAAGTTGCGTTCCGCACAGAACGTCATGAATTGTCTCCATATATAAGATTTTGATTTTTTTGCGTTACTGGCTATATTTACTTCAAAATTTTGGTTTATTACTTCGTTTGAAGTAGCACCGAAGCGACTCATTTTGACGTTTGCAGCTACAATTATTTTTGGTCAAACTGTCAAACTTTGCATTGCGATCCGTATCCATAGTTACGTCGTTGAAAACACCATGCTGATAGACCAATCAGAATTGAAAGACAGCTGGTGTTTTCGCGATAATACAAGCTGTCTCAGGTCTGTGATTGGTCAGCTTTTGTGAAAATTCCAAGGTGCGTGGAATAGTCTATGAAATACCTTTTGATGGCCTAAAATTTTCCGTAGGTCACTCAGGTATATAAGTTATCTCAAAATAGCAATAAATAGGCATCGACGCATATAATTTAAAGAAGATTCTACAACTTTCTCAAAATATTGTAGATGTCCTATTAAATTCGAATTCGAGTTTTTTTTGCATTTTCTGTCATAGTAATGTACTTTTTTTTATACCATCAGATAGAGGAGATTTCAACGAACAAAAAGCCCACCGACTTTCTTGAAAAAGCTGATATTTTGACAGCAGAATTTTCGATTGAAAATTAGGGTGCTTTTTCGATATTGAGTCAAAATAAGGTGAAAAAATAAATATTTTAAATCAAAAAAATCACAGTGTGTTTGGAACATAAAAGAGGAAGTTTCCACCGAATTCCGTGAAGAAAAAAAATTGTTGTAGAAGATAAAAATAAAAAAACAAAAACTTGGTTATTTGAATTTTTCACATAAATTTTGAGGTTATGTGAAAAAAGTGTGGATATAAAAGTTGTAGTTCTTTCTATTAACTACAACTTCGCCAATAGGACTTGTAGTTTTGCCGGAAATCAAGATAAACTGTTTTTTACCCTTAAAAACTCACCCCCTTCCACTTCCCGACCTCAGATCGCCCGTAAATTATTTTTCATTTCATTTTCGTTATATTCACTTTCTTCCCCAATGGGTTTCATCCTACTTTTATTTTTTTTACTTTTTACCATTTTCAAAGGCTTCAGCACTCGTCTAATTTTCCCAACTGAGAATATGGGCTTTTAACCATGTCATTGCCTCATCTTCGTCATCGCTTTCGATGATGACCTCTGGTGCATTCTCGCACGATTCACCGTTGCGGAATCCCTTTTTGCAATTGCATGGAATGACATTCAATAAGGTATATCGAGCAGGTTTCTCTGACATTGTTTTTTTTTTGGGGGGTATAGTAAATCCATTAAGGGCAACACCTTACGGTAGCGTGGGACTCCCTGACACAGGTTTACCCACTAAACTTCCACCCTGTAGGCTTGTCAGGCTGTGGCCTTCGACTACACTTGAACCCTCCGGCCCATTGTATCTTACCTTGTAATTTTTTTTCAACAAGCGTATCCATGGTTCCCGAGTTTTGCTTCGAATTGCCTTCCTAGCGACTGCATATACTGCCGTAGCTACCTTACGATGCTGGAGGTTCATCTGGGCGGTCCCTGTCGTTTGTTCAGTAGCCTGAAGAGTCCTTTTCCGATCTCGGAGAATACTCGGAATCATAAACTCTCCAGAGTCCTGAAAGAAATCGAGAAGGCCTAGAGTGTGTCGTCTCGTGGTCATTTGTACCCCTGAGTGAGTGAGGAAGAAGGGGTTGGTCCGGCCCTGTGGTGCCCCCTGCACAGAGCTAGAGGCTGATTACTCCGAGATTTCGCCCTGTTCCTCGGAGGCTCCGTGCGGCACCATTTGTTTTGAAGACCCCGGGGTCATACATCCGTCGCCACGGAGCTCACAGCTTGGATTTAGTTCAGAGCTCTCGTTAGTCAAGTCGAGGCCGCGCATGTGCCAAAGCACAATGTTCGCAAGCTCTCCCTATTGCGAATGTCCGCAAGGCTGCCCCATTAACCGCATGGCCACGGCCTGTTCACCCCATACCACGTGAAGGTGAGGTTGGACTTTAAGGAGCTCGGACATTGTATCTGGAGTAACAAGTTTCGAACCCCAGTCGTATGTTTTTTTTTGGAATCCACACCATTTTTAGACTTGGTGGTAGGTCCTGAATGCATGGTACTCTAAGCACTGGCCCGTGTTTGTTGAGTTGGGACCACGGGCCTGCGGTCCTTGCAAAAAGTATCCCAAACAAATTAAAAAATATGTATCAACACTGCTGAAAGGGAAATAAGTTTTCAAGACCGGGAAAGATTAGTTATTATGCTACTATTCACAAAAAATGCATACATGCACAGTTTCTATGTTCTCAGGCGATTCTCCGAACAATGCCCAGCGAAAATCGTACTAACGAATTATTCAAGAATCACTCTCCACTCACTATCACTAACTCCCCTATCTTCCGAAATTGCCCACTTTTTTTATGCGTCTTTTGCACCTAGAAACTCATTTGAAGCCTAGTATCAATTGATGAATCGCATAATTCAAAATTGGCTATCCATCGAGTACTCGTTAGGAAACACTCAATATATAATTTGTCTTACAAGAGAAGCAATTAAGATTGGAAATTTGGCAATAACCCAGATTCCAATAATTTGAAAAAAATGAGATAGGCACATGCTGAAATGAATATATTTCAATCGGTTGAATCTTTGATATTCAAATTTGATATTCAAACACGTGAATTTGGACTCTTTCCTGGAAAACCAAAATTAGTTCGTGTTTTCTGAAAACTATGCACTATATCCACGGAACATATCGATTTGCCTAGATGAATAAAATAACTTCCTGGAGATTTTTCATTGTTTCTTGGGACAATTGAGAAATAGCGATGAAACGACTGTTACAAAACCCATGAAACGAAATTGAAAAATCCATACACTAATTCCTAATAATACTTTGTACAAATTCATGCCACAGTGGCAGTTAATAAAATATAGGCAACAAAAAAACACCCCAAAATGAAGAATATTTCGATATATAATATTATTGTGAAAAGACGTTTGAAAAATTTCACGTTTCCGATCTGTAACTCGTCATCAGACTCACAAAAAAGTTTTATACAAATACAATTTGTATTGAGTAATTTTGTCGTAGAATCAATCGTTGAGGAAAAAAACAACGTATTTCAATGATATCCATCAGATGTTATATAAAACAAAATTGATTCAATTTTTAACGTTGATTTTTTCACTTTTATATACAGTGCTTCTCAAAAGTCCTCTCCCCCCCTCTTATTTTTGGAACGATTATGATAGATACAAAATTGAAAACTGAGTCTAGAGGTTGTAAAATTCTTACATGGAAGATGGCAAAATCGTTTCAAAGATGACGTAAAGGCCATTAATGACCAATAATTTGTTTGGACCTACGGCAATGGACACTCTTTAAACATCAAAAAATCCTTCAATGATATTCAATTTTCAGATTTGTGTTGAGCAAGGATTTAAGTGACCTCATTACCCCTACAGAAATAATTAAACTCCGTATTAAGGTCCGGGATCAGCCTCCATTCCGTAACCTCGTCGTTCAATCCATCTACCACGATACTCATCATCCAAATACCGTCTTACTGCACCGTAATAGTGTGGAGGAGCACCATCCTGTTGGAATATTATTTCCAAATTGCCGTAATTCATGGAGTATCTTCCAAAATTTCAAGGATTAACGGTTCTATTGCGTTTTGCAACAGCTCCAGATAAACCTCACCAGTTAAATTAGTATTTAAAAAGGGGCCCAACGATGTGGTTTCCCAGGATACCTGCCCAAACATTTCACTTCTGGGAAATTGGGTATGTGTTTCACGAAACAGTGAGATTTGCTACAATACCTCATATTCTGTGGATTACATTTCCATTTAGATAGAAAGTACTTTCGTCACTGAAACAAATTGTTCTGACATAGTCTGGCTGTTGGTTAATTTTAGTTTCCATATTTTCACAAAATTCCAGTCTTTGGTCTGGGTCGTCGTCTGAGAGTTGATGAACCATTTTAATTTGTATGGATGAAATTTGTTTTCTTCAACACCCTGTGTACTGTACTTCGACTGACTTCACAGGTAGATGAAACGTGAGTTGTTGAAAAAGTAGGATTAACTATTATTCTGCCAGTATATCAATTTTTTCTCATCAGAAATTTGTGGTCTGCCAGATCGTTTCGCATCATTAATACCACCCGTTGTTTCAAACTTACGAAGAAGCTCCCTTAAATGAGTCCTCGAAACGGGGCGATCGGGAAACCTCTCATTAAAAATGCGTTCCGCTGCAAGAATTAGGATTGCTGCTACTTTATCACCTACAGCACGTACCATTTCGCTTCTTGAAGCACTTAAACGTTCGGCTCACAACAGTTCAACAAATTATTAAAATGTACAAAAATATTGAAAGTACCAAAAGCTGTTAGAACAGTTAAACGTTCGATCAATAATACACAAATTATCAAATGTACAAAAACTTGGACAATTACAAAAACGTCGAATTAGGGAGACTAACAAAAACGTCAGCTTATTTGACAACTATCCAGAGGCGGAGCTTGAATTTGGAATTTTAGTAATAACTGATTCAATTCATCACAGCTTTGCGTTTTTCAAAAGCAAGTTGCGAAAACTGCCATAAACACAAACATAATTAGTATCATTGAATAGGTTTTTTCGATACTTTTCAAAAGAGGTGTCGCTTGCCGTAGGGTTCCCTTTAAAATTATTGGTCACAATGGCTTTGTGCCGTCATCTTTGACGTTTTCTTCATCTATCATCACTAGTAGGGAAGTTTACCACCTTTAATATTTAGTTTCCAAATTTCACTTGTTTATGTATAATCGTTCCAAAAATAAGAAGGGGGGAGAGGACTTTTGAGAAGCACTGTATATTCGGTCCAATTCTCAATTGAAAAAATCATAAAAAAATAATTTTAAATTCGAACTTTCATTAATAGAAATGCACTTGAAAGAAAAACATTATTCCTTTCATTGTTTGATCTAGGTTATTCTGTGAGTAATAGATTCAAAATCTTGCCGCGCAAGATTACCTATTTTGTATCAGCGGCAAGCTTTTGAATCTGTTACTCACAGAATAACAATGCAAGGAATATTTTTTTCTCTTCAGTGCATTTGTATCAATTGAAGCTTCTTTACATTTTTTCTTATAATTTTTATTTTTAACTTTTCAGTTCTATTTTTAATTTTTTGGTATTGATGATGTTGAATAACTAGTTTAGTGATTTCTATCTGATTTATTTTTGAAGTTTGAATAGAATCCTGAACCTCGGTAATACTTTTTGCTATCCTCTGATATAAACGAACACATCGGGTGATCATGCTTAGTTTGGAACCTTGGATAGAAAGGCCAAATTGTATGGCTTATGAAACTGAGGACGGAAAAAGTTAATACAGTTTCTTAAATTCAGGGAAATAATTCAGCATGATCATGAGAGTGAAGAAGTAAAATTCCTGAGTGAAAAATGTGGCGACAGTCGTCATTCTTGTTATATTGTTTGAATAATAACAGGGAGAGGTGGAAATTGGATTACTTCTAAGATTTTCAGGACGTACTTGTTCAATGTTGATTATGTTCAGTCAACTGTCAGAAACTTAATATCATTATTGGTGAGAAAGGGGTTAACTGAACTCATTAACGAACCCCATCTAGTGACTAGGTCTGAAGTTATCCGATTCGTCTCATCTGAAAACAAAATGGTGGGATATAAACCACTTGTTGAATACTAGAGACACATCTGTCGCGAAAGAGTCAAACTGAATCACAAATGTCTTCTGAAATGCCTGAAATAAAGATAGTATTGGTAATTTGAAAATAATACTGATGCAGTGGATTTTCTTATTGGTAGTAACTCATTGAATCTCTTTTGATTCATTATCATGACTTCAAAAAAGTCGGAAGTGCGTTTCGTTTTCTTGGATCCTTATTGTTTCGAATCATGCGTCTCGCCTGCAGGACTTTTTTTAGATAAGTAGAAATTCCGATCACCATGCAATTTCCGAATCTACCCTTCCGAGTGAGTGGGTGAACCGTTGACTTCTCTGGAATTTTCCGAAAGAGAAAGGACTAAAGAACTTTAAGGAAAATTTTAATAACATCTGTTCGAGAATTAATTGGCGGGTTTTCATACAAGTTAGAATTGATGCCCATTATAGTTCCATTGCGTAGTCCCAAAAATTGTCCGCCATATTGGAGCCGCCATTTTTCCTAACAGAAATTTCATAATGCATTGTCACCGGAGTTATGTACACCTGCCAAATTTCAAATCAATCGGACGATTAGAAATGGGTCAAATTAAACTTACATAATTTCATAACAGACAGATAGACACAAGGACAGGTAAAACTAAAAAAAAAAGATGGTACAAAAAAATCTTCGACCCCAAAAGCCCCCACATTCCAATTTTGAATAGAATCGGATCATAATCACAAAACTAAACCGCCAATTTGGAGCCGCCCTGTTGAATTTTCAAATTTTGACAAAAAAATCATAATTTCCGACCCAAAAACCAATTCAATCTAAATTCGGAATGAAGGGTTCATACACTACTGAAGTTCATATTTTTGGAATCTACATGATGTTTTCTTCATTCTGCTTTCAACCTGAAGGCGATCGGACGATTTCGTTTTTTATCGAATTTTAGGGGTTATATTACCACTTGTGCGATTTTTTCGAGAAATCTTTTTCTTTCTGAGAATTGTCTTGAAATTATGAGCATCCACTAAATCAATCATTCTGAATCGAATGCCTTTCGCGGAATTAGTATAACTCATTTCGTTCTTGAGATACGACCCACTTCCAACTCAAACTTAAATAGAAGATCCATACACTACCTATATTTGAAATGAAAGATCCATGTATTATCTAAATTTGAAACGGAGGGTCCATACACTACTAAAGTACATTTTCTTGGAATTTCCATGATGTTTTCTACATCCTGCTTCTACCCTGAAGGCGATCGGACGATTTCTTTTTTTTTGTGAATTTTATGGTATACCCCTTGTGCGATTTTTTTGAGAATCGTCTTGAAATTATAAGCATATACCAAATCAACCGTTCTGAATCGAATGCCGTTCGCGGAATTACTCTAACACTTCTCGTTTTTGAGATACGACCCACTTCCAACTGAAACTGAAATAAAGGATCCATACACTACCTATATTTGGAATGAAAGATCCATATATTATCTAAATTTGAAACGAAGGGTCCATACACTACTGAAGTACATATTTTAGAAATCCCCATGATGTTTTCTACATCCTGCTTCTAACCTGAAGGCGATCGAACGATTTCTTTTTTTTTGTGAATTTTAGGGTATACCCCTTGTGCAATTTTTTCGAGAAATCTTTTTTTTTCTGAGAATCGTCTTGAAATTATGAGCATATACTAAATCAACCATTCTGAATCGAATGCCGTTCACAGAATTGCTCTTGCTCTTTTCGTTTCTGAGATACGACCCACTTCCAACTGGAACTGAAATAAAGGATCCATACACTACCTATATTTGAAATGAAAGATCCATATATCATCTAAAATTGAAAAGAAGGGTCCAGACACTACTGAAGTACAATGTTTTTGGAATCTCCATGATGTTTTCTATATTCTGCCCCCAACCCTTGTGCGATTTTTTCGGAAAAACTGTTTTTTTCTGAGAATCGTCTTGAAATTAGGAGCATATACTATATCAACTATTCAGAATCGAATGCCATTCGCGGAATTACTCTAACTCTTTTTTTTTTGAGATACGACCCACTTCCAACTAAAACTAGAATGAAGGATCCATACACTACCTATATTTGAAATGAAAGATCCATATATTATCTAAATTTTGAATAGAATCGGACTACAATCAAAAAAATTGTCCGCCATATTGGAGACGCCCTTCCGTTTTTTTTCCTAAGAAAAATTTCATAATGCATTGTCACCGGAATTTTGCACACCTGCCGAATTTCAAATCAATCGGACGATTAGAAGTGGACCAAATTCAGCTTGCAAAATTTTATTACCGACAGACAGACACACAGACAGACACCGGGACAAGTGAAACTAAATAAAAGCTAATTACTCTCGGACGTCCATCTTCTCAATGGATTTGAAAGGTTTTCACGTTTCGAATGCTTGTATCGTCTTCAGGTGAACATCAAGTTACCACATCGTCTACAACCTTCAAATAAATAAAAGCTCGTAGAAAATTGAGGTTTTCTCGAATAGTGGAAGATAGCAACAGATCTGGTTCTATGAACATTTTGTTCACATCTACAAAGAATTAATTGCAAGATTCAACTCATTCTGTTGAGTTAGTAATCAATTATTCACAGAGGTGTGAAACAGAAAGACAGCTTGTGATAAAAAAATTGAGAGAATTCTCACGAATAACGAAGCCAGTAAAGATAATCCACACTGTAAATACCAACATAATTATCCTCGACAGCGACATGGGGAAAATCCCTGTGGCCCATTATATCCCCGCAACTTTCCTCCAACATCACCATGATAATCATGAAGGCTAAAGTCAAACAACAAACTTCCATAGAGGATAAAAAGTTTCGAAGGCTAGAGAAAATAGATGGTGTCGGATTCTCCAGTATAAAAGAATAACGAATATTAATGAAGACACGTCTTTCAGAAGTTGGACGAATTGATGAAAGTTGACGATATGTTCGCAGAAAGGAGAAAATTGTCTGGAATCAGTTGGAGCAACAAAAAATATGTGGTTGGTTCTCTCTTCCTACTCCCAGGAGAGGTATTCATTCAAATAAGTTATTGTAAGGTCTCGAATGAATTATTAATTGTTTTTTCCTCAGGTTTGACCAAATAATCAAATATCAGTTTGGAATTATGGGAACGGTAATAGAGTTCCTGATCATACTAATAATAATAATATTCAATGATTTGTTTGGAAATATGAACAGGATGTTCATAAAATCGGATGTGGAATCATCTGCGACTGGAAGATAAACTTTAGTCACTATTTTCCATCGTTCAAAATAACCTCTTCTAGGGTATTCATGTTGAAAAGGGAAACATTCTCAATTGAATATTGAATAGAAATATTTTTCTGTGAATTGAAAAATCCACGATAAAAATGAAATTATTTTTTTGTGATTGTTAAACAGAAAACAACTACTTCCCCGGCTGAAGCCACGCTGGACATTGAACTACACCTGATAGATGTCCTTCATAAACTCAAAAAATAAAATACAAAATTGAAAATTTGCATTTCCGTTCAGATAGTTATTTGATTTTCTATTCCAGTCTAAATTAAGAATTCATATAGATGAATGAGGCAAAGAACAATGTTTTCCAAAAGACCTAGTAAATGCGATGCTTCTCTTGCGTCAATATTACAAATGATTTTTTCGGAAAACATTCTTCTTTGCCTCATTCATCTGTATGAGTTCTTAATTAAGACTGGAATGAAAAATCAAATAACTATCTGGATAAAAATGCAAATTTTCAAGTTCAGTTTTTTTCTTTACAGTTAGGGTCCTCTCAGAATATCTATCAGGTGTAGTTCAATTTCCAGCGTGGCTTCAGCCGAGAAAGCAGTTGTTTTCTGGTAGATATTCATAAAAAATAACGTTATATCCACTATTGAATTGAGAATGTTTCCCTTTTCAATAAACTTGATGTTTATTCACCAGTTTGAGAAAACAATAAGTGGCGGACTTTACAAAATGAACCAAATAGTAAGAAACATTAATCTCATGGAATGACAGGGATGTGCATCAGTTAGTACACTAGTTCATAGTTTACTTACGGTGCGTTAGTGGTGTATGAAAGGACAAAAAAACTACAAAAAATGGTGGTGATGGTGGATCTAACTGGATAACTCTCTTAAATAGTGCATATTACTGAAATATGCTTATTATTGATTTCAAAGAAAAAATTGATATCTCGTCTCTGTAGGCTCTGTATGTATAATCTCAGTCGTTTCTCAATTATATTGATATAATTTGAAATGATTGTTTCTCTTTTGAGATTTTCTGGAGCTCGGTTAAATATTTTTTGGCATGGGTATTTATGATTTCTTCGAATAGCCCTCTGCGGCAGCCTGGTTTTTGTTGTGTTTTCTGCCTTGTTTGATAAGTATGGTTTGATGTCTGTAAGATGTTATTTTTGTTGTTATACGTATAAATCTATAAGTTATTGTGATTCCATTGTCTTTTATTGAGAATTATTTTACATATGTTGTTCTTATGAAGAATTTCAATATCATTGTCTACTAAATCTCAACTGGATGGTTCTCAATTGATATTATCGATATCCTTATCGAAATATAAGTTTGGTGACTCCATAGAAAGAGCTATGTTCATGATCCTATATGAATATATATATATATATATATATATATATATATATATATATATATATATTGTTATGATGAGGTGATTGTGGTTTGTTTTATTTCATTATTTTCACAATCAGTCATCACAACAAAATATTTCTGACTATTTTCAAATCCTTCAGCTAGTTGCTCTTTGAATTCAATTCAATATGTTCATAAATAAATACCTATATAAATATTTCAAATGTCCGGCTATGTCTGTTACCTTTTTCCCATTTGAATCTTTTACCTTATTTTCTTTACCTCAGTTAACTCAATCAGTACGCCTATGGAATAACAGGAGTGAGTTCAACTGTGGAGCCCTCTGGTAGTGTTCTTGATATCAGTTTCAGAAAAATGGCAAACTGTTTTGATTATTGAAAATAAGTCAGAAATTCATCAAATTCATCAGGAAGACTTACTGTTACCTATCCTGCGATATTGAACTCGAATTAGTGTTTCATAGCGAAATATACATGGAAAGTGCAATTACGTGATAATAACAAAAGGTGAAATGTAACCTATTTTTGTAGGTTATGCCGATTTGAGTGAATAGTTAGTCTATATACCAATTTATCAAAGTTTTTCATCGAAGGAGTTCTCAAAAGGTTTATTTTAAAATGCACTGAGTTTTGTAACTTTTATGGTTCTGATGTACCTGTGGTTTTTTGAAATGCAAATGTTCAGTGTCTTGGATCTCTTTTCTGTTTTCGGAAACTGCCGTTCCAGTCTGCAGCCCCCATTGTTCGTTTGTGAATTCGTCCTTGGAATGGGATATGTATGGAATGAGGAGGTAAGATTCGTTATGTACCTGGATTTTATCAGCTAATGTTCTTTCTGGTATTTTCTCGTGGTGTACTGGCAAATAACTGTGTTTGTAGCGGAATATGCTTGATTTCCAAAAAAAAATGTTTTTCAATCTCCCTCGGCTTGAGGATTTTTTCCCCTGGATACCACATATATTTTGTTTTTCTTGTCGAATTCTCGGTTTTCTCGCACTTTTCATTATTTTCGTTTATTTGACAGATTTTATTCACTAATAGTTTCTAAATACCTTACATACTATATAAATGATATATTAAAAATCATTTTTGATGTTTTCTGTTTTTTTTTTAATTTTTGTGTTCAGATCTAATTTCATATACAGAATGTTCTAACTTCAACATTTTGTTGTCTGGTTGTGCTTAAAAATATATTGGTAAATTTTGATTTCTATAATTTTCATAAATTATGCCAATTGCTCGTAATGTTGAAAATACGTTTATTCAAAACAAAGTTATCGACTAATATTATATAAGGTTTCAGAAAAACGGTAGAATCCTCACAAACTGTAAAATAATATAGCATAAATTACTGAATATGAATATTTGTTATTTATGAGCTTTTTCAGTTTATAATTTTCATTTTAACTCTTTGAACATTTAACACGTACTTTTAATAATGACAATATACCCATTCTCAGTTGGATAAAGTCCTCTTCGACTATATAGGGTTCGTTCAAAATCGTATATATTATAATGTTGAATTATGGAGAAATCCGGAAAGGGAAATAAATATGATTCCCCATATAAAGTAGACCAAATCGGGTGAAAACCATTCCCGCGTAAAAATCTGTCGATAACTTGCTGACCGCTTATAGCATAAATTACCATAAACCACTACAGATTATACTTTATCGGGTTTGGGATAGAATCTACTCGTGGAGCAGTGGTGCGGTATGTGTCTGGGCAGAGGCAGCCATGTATGGTGAACAACTGCAAGAACATTTTTGTGCAGTAGTCGAAAGTACCATCCACATAAAATTTCAGACTCAAGCAAATCTGCTTTGAATTTTTACAACAACCAATGAAAGGGTTTGATTCTAATCATTCATTATTGAATAGGCCACATAGTTTGAAATATTATATATAAAAAGAAAGCTTGTAAATTCGACCTTCTAGAAAGTTTGGAGATCAATATTGATCGAGAAGTCTTAATACTTGCTTAGATTGATTTAAATAATTATTATTTGTTGAATTTGTTACACCGAAGATTAAACAGTAGAAGTATATAATGACGAGGCGATTGTTTTATAAATAGTTTCAAATCTTCTTTGAATCTGAATGCTGACGTTTCGTTTTGCAGTGTTTCGGGAAGGAGATTAAATACTTTTGGTGCTAAAAATTGATAGCATTTTTGGCCTATTGATTTCGAAGCGAAAGGTACTAAATATTCATTTTTTTGTCTTGTAGTATAGGTATGAGAAGGTTTAATAAGTTCGGTCTTATTGGAGAACTGAGTTGTAGCGATGTGGTTAAAGAATATTTGTCTGATATCAAACATCTCAGACTCTTCATAGAGAGCATCACTCGCGTATCTGTTGTTTTTGAAAAGTATCATTCTTAGGAATCGTTTTTGCGTTACCTCAAGTGGCTTTAAATATGTTTTAGAAACCCCTCCCCATCCAACTATTCCATATTTTAGGTGTGATTCTATCAAACTTTGGTAAAGAATGTTGAGCTGTCTGGTTCCGAATATGTCTGCTATTCTCCTGAATCTATATAGAATACATCGTAGTTTTTTTACTAGATAATCTATATGCGAGTTCCATTTGAGGTGTTTATCAATCACTATATCAAGATACTTAGCTTTATCTGCCGACATAATGGTGAAGTTATTACCGATTGAAATTTGATTGAAGTGTGGTGAACAGGTTTTATTGCTGCTGAAAGGTAAATAAATGGTTTTCCCGAAATCAATTGACAGTAATCTATAATTCAGCCATTTTATTATATTGGGAAAGTCATTTTCGATTTTATGTTTCAACTCCTGCCAGGTGTCACTTTCATAGAACAGGACAGTGTCGTCCGCAAAACTTATTATTTCACATTCAGCTCCTGTGAAGAATAGATTGTTCAGATAAACAGTAAAGAGTAAGGGCCCTAACACGGTACCTTGTGGTACACCACATGTAATGATTTGTTCCTTACTAATGTGGTTTTGAATTCGCACTTGTTGTTTTCTTCCAGTTAGATATGATTTCATAAGATTGTACCTCTTATACCCATATCCTCTAAGGTTTGCAATAGAATGGAGTGATCAACAGTATCGAAGGCTTTTGCCAAATCTACGAATACTCCGATGGAAGGTTTTTTCAAGTCTATAGCCTTGTATATTCGAACTGTTAGTTTTTTTATAGCATCCTGAGTTGATTTTCCTTCTCTGAATCCCAATTGTGAATCAGACAAAATGTTGTATTTATTCAGAAATGAATTCAGTCGTTTTTTTATTATTTTCTCAATTATTTTACTGAAGTTAGATATCAATGCTATGGGGCGATAGTTAGACATCTCGGTTCTATTACCATTTTTGTAAATTGGAACAACAGTAGATAGTTTGAACGCTGTAGGAAATTTAGCAGTATCAAATGATTTATTCATGATATATGTAAGAGGTATCTTGATGAAGTCTACTATAATTTTGATTGTTTGTGATTTCAAATCGTCGGGTCCAGGCGATTTTTTATTCTTTAGCTCTGATATAACACTTTTAATCTCTGAAAGATTTGTTGGGAAGAAAAAAAGGGAATTTTCATTAATTTTCTTAATTTCTCTATAGCCATCTTCTTTATTAATCTTTTTTGCCAATTCCGAACCTACATTTATGAAGTAGTCATTAAAGTTATTCGCTATTTCTGTTGGTTCTGTTGCCACATACTTATCTTTTGAGTTTATGCTGTTAATTTCAGTAGAGCTAGGGTTTGTGAGTATTTCGTTTACTGTTTGCCATAAGTGCTTCGAATCTTTTTTATTTATTAAAATTTTTTTTCTGTAATGATCCGATTTTGCTTTTTTAATTAATTTTTCGAAAACTTTTTTGTAATTTCTAAACTCTTGTCTTATGTGTGCGCAAAGATAGTTTTTTATGTGTAGTAACGGATCACATTAATTTTTTTTCAAAATTCCACGCGGAAAAATTAAGGAAAAACTATTTTGGTCATATAGACTGAGCCGGCGTTGTGTGAAACTCAGCATTGTGCTGAGACAATATGCCGAAACGAAAGGGTCATGTACGTCAAAAATCGAAACCTATGCGAAAATTCATATGAAACTGTAGCAAACCCATGGATGGCACATTGCAAGCAATTTGAAAAGGATCCGAACATACTGTAAATGCTGTGAAAACGAAATCTACCGTTGTGCTAAGATTGTTTCAATAAAATCGATAGATAAGTATGGTGAGGAACTAATTTAATTTTGTTATCTGTTGATATTTCACCCATTTTTTAAATTTTTCTCTTGAAATGAAAAAAATATCATCAGTTTTCATGTTTTTTGGTGATGATAGCTGTATGCCAATTACTGGAATGACGCAGTCTTTCCGCCATCACGGTTAGTATATGGTAAATATGCGCTAGACCAAGAAGTTGGCATATGATATGTAAAAAACTGCCTCAGTCACATAGATCGATACGGCAGTGCAGTCAAAATAAGGTTCTTGGTCAAATAGACCTCGCCGGCCTGCAAGCAAACTTTTTTGTCAACGTGTTAATTCAGAAAATGCGTTGGTTTGCAAAAAGATCACATTTTGGTTTTTAACAAAAATGTTTCACTTACATTTGGAAGTTTACACAATTCGAAAAAAAGGGGTTGCCACTCAACGGAAAGATTTTCTGAATAGAAAGCCATACCTCGGTTTCACGGCTGAGAAACCATTTCAGCTGACTTCAGTAGCAATCAGCAACTGTTTCATGATTCATTCTTGAATGTGAAACTGCGGTATGGCTTTGGATTTGGAAGAAATTTACTTTATAGTTGTGGAAAATTCACCATGTAAGATGTTTGCTTCGGTAGAAAACTTCAATGAAATACAAAATATAGTAATTTCAGATCTGGAAAAACTTCCTAAAATTCAAAATTTTATTTTTTATACAAAATGAAGAAGCGAAAATCCTGAATTTTTCTCCATATCCAACACAGTTTCTCTTAAAAAATGATTATACAAACGTTCGAACAGGTTTAGGCAGACGAGATCTAATTGTTCATCAACAAAAAAGAATTTTGAGAAGACAAGCATATGTCGTAGATAATGATCTGGAAAAAAAAAGGAAAATATCGAAAATTCAAAAAAGTTGATGAGGCCAGTAGAGTAGTACCCACCTTGGACACAATTACCAAGGAATTATCCGACTATCCTGAATTCCAAACCCAGGTTTTTTTCAAAAAGCGGTTACAATAGTTTTGCCTAGATACAAAAATATGATTATCATCAACATCCGTACCTTTTCTAATTATCACCCAATAAATAGACCTACCAAAAAATGTTATTGGTGAAAATCCCTTCTACATCCTTTGATAATCTCCTTTTCCAGAAAATCTACTGAAATTTGTTTTCAAACAAAAATATGAAAAGTTACTTTTGAAATAAAATAATAAATCTCCGCCTATGATGAGCATTTTCGATCAAAGCGCAAATCCTTTCATGTTTTATCAGGGTAGCATGATAAACCCCATCCTCATTCCACTAAAAATGGGTATATTATATCAACTCGTAAATAAAAATATTTCTGATATCATTTCAATAATATGTCATACAACAAAAATCAACTAATTCATACTTTCTGTAATGATATTTCTATAGGTTGTGTTGGAATCACTTATAATTACCATTTTTATTATTATCAACAACATCATGATTATTCTTAGCAATTTCCATTTCAAACACACGAAGGGCACTTCAATATTGAAAATGACCTTATGAATAAATTGCTTCAACAAACCCATTCCACGGAATATAAAGTTGGGATTACGTTCCCAAATAAATCTTGATACTCAGGTGAATCTCCGTACCCAGTTGAAATTCATCCTGCTCAGCAACGAATTTGAATGATAAATTTATCATTTGTAGAAGAAGGATGCCGTAGATGACCTCGGGCTACATTCAGGTTATAGTGTGGGAGCATACGTTTATCCAGGAATCTAGAAGGGAATAATGCGTTATTGTACTGCAAAGAAAGTTAGGGCGAAAATACCAAAACTTTATTCTTTAAGAATTTTTTTTAAGGAGTCACTTCGGGAATAAAAATATATAAACGAAAATTATAATTCTGTATTTTGTGTAAAAAATTTTTTGTATATTTAAGCAAAGCGCTTTCGGCCTACGGCCATCTTCAGTGCTTATCTGTCAATGAGAATAAAAAATCATTTTGATTGAGTAAAAAAAAAGTAAGTATGCTTTAGACCACACGACTGAAGTAAAACTTCTTCAAATAGGCCACACCCGATACACCCATGAACACCTACTCAAAAAAGAAGAACTCCCTGTTTGTGAAGTGTGTAATCAAACATTTTCTACTTCAGTGTCCCAAATATACAATTAGTAGAATCAAATTTAACATCCCTAACTCTTTAGTGAACTTATTGAACGATGACTGCAACTTCCGAAATCTATTTGAATATCTGAAAGACATTAATCTATACAATAAAATACAATTTTATGTTATCTATATTGTACCACTGCTAATAACCCATTCGTGGTTGAAGCAGTTATTTCTAAATAAAAATAAAAAAAACTTCTTTAGCTCCATCTATATATATGTTTACCCAACTAACATTATAGGAAAATTATACCAAGCAGTGGGGTGAAGCGGCTTCAAGAAGTCCGAATTTACCCATTTCTGACCAAATATTTTACCTTCAAGTACTAACTGACTCCAAAGTTAAAATTGGAGTTATAAAAACCATAATTGAGACCACCAAATCTCCTTCAAAAACCAAAAACTTAATAGGCGTAGTGCGTAGTATGAAATTACTTGTTATGGACTTCAAATATACCTTCACAGCCTCATGGGTTAATAGAGTTATTTACTAGGTTAAATTTCACCTGAAGGTAACCAGCAAAATGTGTTCAAAATACTTGGAACTCTCAGGAAAAACCTTCTGGTGAATATTTACCTAATTATTACCTCATGTGTGTTCATATAGTCAGCGAATTGACAAGTCAGTAAACAGGTCTGCTATATACTCTTTATTACCTATTTTGGCACCAATTGAGTTAAAGGAGTTGCCTGGACATTTCTTGACCTATTTTATACCTACTGCTCTACAATGAGGGCGAGATTACCACAATATTTGTCTAATCAGACTAAATGTCTACAACGAAGTCAAAGTTACCTGAAATAAAATCCTCAAAGTAACTTAGTCTATCATCAGATATTAAAGACCAAGTCGATTCAGATGAGGATGACATGATACAATTTACTTCCTTTAATTTTTTTATTGTGCCCTACATTCTAGAAATCTATAAAATGCCGAGCAAAAATTCGAATAGAGTTAGTAAACCATACAGGTATACCACCAACTATTATCGATTAGCTGCCAGAATGAGAACAAATGAAAATATAATCCGAAACCATCCTATACTTTCCGATGTCCAGAGATCAGAGCCATCATCTTTCACTCAGTCATCATCAACTACAGAAATTAATGTAGAGTAAGAAATTGCTTTTACCGATGATGATACCGGGGAAAAATATGGATCACAAGACGATGAGTTCAATGGGAATAAGGCACAAAGCTTGGAAGATAACCTCCCATTGTTAGAGGAGTTCAGACATTGGGCCTTGTCGCATAAAGTCTCCATACAAGCAGTTGGTAGAACACTCTCCTTTTTGTTCCCATTTATGGGGTACATAGGAGTATTCAACTATGGGTGTTGCTTAACGTCTTTTTATGACGGCAACTATTTTAAAACACTAATCCATTATTGAAATAAAAACATGAAAGCGTTAACCTTGAACTTTGGTTAGGTCTCAGGTCATGTCGGTAAGAGATACTGAACAATGAATGGGCTGCGTTCAGAAAGCTTCGTCTGTCGCCAGTGGTAAACTACAGCCGCGACGTTTTCAATGATGCAGCGACAAAATGGAATTCAATGAAGTTCATCCTTTTGAAATAAATGTATGAAAAAATGGTATTGAATACGCAAAAAATCAAATCAAATAGAAAATTGATTTTAACAAAAATAAGAGATTGATGTGTTGAAAGGATGAGTTTCCATGGCTTCGAGAATTTTAAAATCAATCATTGTGGTTTCCGGAAAAGTAAAAATCAAGCGAATCATAATTGGTCGATTTTTTAATGGTATTTACAGTTGGCTGATGAATTGTATATTTCCGGGCACCGATTGCGGAACGCAGAAATGTCAAATCAAAATTATTCAGCCAATTACAACACACTATTTTATATTTGAAAAGTTATGATTGGCTATTTCTCTTCGGAAAGAGATTCCCTCATTAGACAATAACATTAATCATGGTTTCTATTCTGGGAAGATGTGCACTGAAATATAAATATCGCGTACTATTATCAACATTACTGATGGATTTGATATTTAATTTCAGAATGAACACTCATTACAGGGTTTTCTAGTCAATATCCATTTCTCTGAGTAACTATAGGTTACTTGGCCTTACCATTAACATTAGCAAAACATATTGACTTTTCACCCCGTATTGACATTTGAGTGTTTCTACAGAACATAGAATAAGTAAAATATAAATTTATTATCCACGATTCGCAATCCATCCAGAGAACGAAACGTATAGACATGCATCCAATAACATATATTGTATTTCATCACGTGACCACATTGTGAAAGGGTCTGAAATCCCAAGATAAGGAAATGGACTTCAAAGTCAGGAATAAAGGTTACTTGACTTTGAACAAAGTCAGTGTTCTCATAGTCAAAATTTTAAGGAATTTCGACATATAGGTCCCATATGGAATCTACGCCATATTTTTCGGTTTGAACCGTTTCCGCCATTGTAAAATAATACATAATTTTCTCGAATCGACCACATTTTAATGAGTGGTAGTCAAAAAATAGGTGGATATGATATGTACACACATACTTCATCTATAAAATCAGTTTTTGAAGTGTTTGATGAAAAAAGTTGTCAAAGTAGACATGAATTAATGTTTTTTTTTCATACAAATCTAATAATTTGATGGGCCCACTTGTTTTAGACGAGTAGAAATCAACATTATCACAGAAAAGTTTGTATCGCAAATGAAATCACAGCTAGGTGTGGATGCGAAACCATCACTTATTGCATTATCTGCTATACGTTTATTGACAATTTTTTCTTCATACGCCATGTTCATGTCAACTTCAACGCTTTCACGCATAAGCATGTAGGTTAAGATACACAATATACAGTAAACTTTTATCATCTTCTTCTAACCTGCCATTGTTTGTTGTTTGTTTCATTACAGTGTTGATAACCAGAAATTGGTAAAAATTACTACATTTTTACCATCAGTCGACTAGTCTGGAGGCAATTTTACCTATTTATGCCTTCAACTTATACGGAGAAATGTCTTAATTTCCCAAATTTCGACTTCTGAATTACTTCCATTTTTTTCCCCATAATGGTAAATTTAAGGTAATTATAACGTAATAATTACCTTCGCCAATTAGGGCGCTGACCTATTCGAAGGTCGAAATGGCGTAAATTTTACATATAATGTTTGTTGGGTATATATGTTAATATGTATAATATATACATGTATATACATATACATATAACAGTTTTCTAATAACCTATAATTTCATCATTTTAGTTTGGTAAATTTAGTGAATTAATATTAGAGTCATGAATGATTATGAAACTAAAATAAAAATTAATTTACCTAACTCCAATAATTTGTCTCGGTTTTTGTACATGATCTATAGTGAGATTTTCACCATCATCTTCCATTTGATTATTGTCATGTTCAATCATGATGTCACCAATTATTTGTTATGGTGAACCTCTACCATCAATAAGTATTTCATTATTCACGTATTAGTTGAATTGCATTTTATCCTATTTTGAAAATTTGCTGAAGTTAATTGTAGAAACAAGAGGCCGGAATACGGAAGGGTAACAAGGAGAAAGAGAGAGACAGGAAAAGGACAGAGAATCAAACGCGCCCCAATGTCGAGAGTAGAATGCCGCGTATCAGTAGAGGGAGAAAATAGACAAGGAAAAAGGAACGCTGCATATGACGCTACGACGCCAGCAACTAGTATGAGATACGCACTCACCTTTATTACAGTTTATAGCTGAAGAAACAGTTCGCTCACTTGGCGTCGGCACTTTGATCTTTATGTTCCCGTTTGTACACTGCGCAACTCTGATTTTTATCCCACGCGCATACCGCGTGTTACTGTGTTACTAATACTGACATTTTTCGGATACTTCGAAGAGCGGTAATCGCGTACAGTCTTCTGCGCATCCTGAATTCTTTCCCTGGAGTGGATGTTACCTTGGAACATGCATTTGTGCCAAGTGAGCTAACTGCTTCTTTAGCTATAAACTGTGCCTTTATCGAGACCGTTCGCTTCGCCCGAACACACATTTTGTAACGTTCTCGTCAAGCATTCACCAGCTTACTCCCCAAGTCAAGCGTGCGTAAAGAAGTTTTACTTCAAAAACTTGTGAGCATTCTCACATGTGTAGATGTTCCAGGTTTTCAGGTTAGGCGGATTTATATGGAAGTTTGCATGGATTTTCAGCTGAATATCATTCAACGTTCTGCATGGTGTTTGCTAGGAAAGAAGTTGATTTTCGCCTGTGGTCTACCAATTTGTTGTTTCAATTTATATTGAATCCATTGTGAAGATGACTTCGTGCACTTTATTTCTTATTTTATTCCACTTCACTTGGCTTTTTCCTTTAACATATTTGCTAGTCGGGCAACTCAGCGACTCCTACTGAGAAGGAATCTTTTATTTAGAATCCTATCGAGGTGGGAGAAATGTATGGGGTGTTTCTTTCTGTCACTAGGTACTGCCGGTTAAAAGGTATCCCTTCCGGCGTACCTAAAGATGTTATAGGCTTGATGGTGATTTTGTTCATGTTGTACCGTCAGGACATGTCATCATGACCAACGAATCCCATGGGCAAACGAGGCCAAATACCTTGGAGTCACCCTGGACAAAAGATTGATATTCAGGCAACACGTAGATCGGAGGCTCGGACTAGCATCCCATTTTGTTATCTCCTAAACTGACGTTGAGTAATCTCATTTTTGAAAACGAGCATAGGAAACTGTTACATGCAGGTCCACAGTTACTTTTGTCTTCAAGTCGAGACAAATTTTGGGTAAGATCTGGTCGAAACTTTGTGGGACCAAATGTTCCGGCTGGAACATGTTTTCGGGATGGATGTTACTCCTATTGAAATTCTTATCGTTGTTAAATTTTTATTTTACTGAAAAAAATCGTATGGTGCTCGGCAGGCGTTTTCGACGTTACGTTGACAGAGAGAGAGTCTTTTTATTTCTTGAATTCGGTTTGGAAGACTAAGTTTCAGAAACTCAATGCACTTGTAAATCGTGTGATCGCGTTTGTAAAAATAACAAGAAAATGTGCTCGTATTCAAATGGCTGCTAGATGTAGATTGATATTCATTATCATTGCGGGTAGTTTTAATTGCTGGCCTAATCGACTCGGATTTATCTTTTTCTAGGCTTTCTAATGAATCGCACCTTTTCTTAATTATGTCAAGTAAACTTTTTTTCGAAGGACTTGAATTGTCGCTGGGGTTTCGATCCATTTCTTGGATAAAAAAGACTTCGTATTCGCGTTTTGATTTTTGATCTAACTTATCCGTTATAATGGGAACTAATCGAGAATAATAGCTATCATTATGTGCTCGTTGAAGAATATACTATTACTGCATGCACTATCGTGGATAATCTTGTCTAC
The DNA here is from genome assembly GCA_018342105.1 of Gonioctena quinquepunctata. Classification (NCBI taxonomy): domain Eukaryota; kingdom Metazoa; phylum Arthropoda; class Insecta; order Coleoptera; family Chrysomelidae; genus Gonioctena; species Gonioctena quinquepunctata. The sequence goes on from JAFIRS010002406.1 coordinate 136,439, forward strand.
AAGTGCAGTGACGGAAAGCAATGGTAACGATGAAATGGATTATGTAGCATTTTTGGTGAATCTAATGGAATAAGCAAATATAGGAAAAGAAAACACTGAGGAAAACTCTGGGGTTGATAAAAATGCAGAAGTACAAAAAACTTAGAAATTAAGGGTGAAACATACTTATATTGTTTGAATATGTTTTTTGGAAAAAATATCAATTTTAGATATTATTAATAACTGGGATACTACATAAAATCGTACCCAATAATTTCATCCCGCACTAGTATAGTTTGCAAAGCAATTGCAGAAAATTTAACTCAACCCTTATATATTTTGTTGCAGGAGTTCTCTTAATTCAGATTTCATGATTTTTTGGAACCGTTTCCTTTCTTATGATCTTAGTTGATGTATTACTGGACTGTTTCATCATGCAACTTGAAAATGTTCCACATTTGAATTCAGAGAAAAGTGGAAACTCATGATATCAGGTTACTTCACCCTTCACTCTCCACTATCATGGACGTAAATCATGAAAGAAGACTATGTATAATGTATTATTTATATTCATAACTCGACCATTTAGGAGGGTATCTCAAGCGGTCGACTTCATTATGCAAAGTGAATCTGGGAAAATATATTTCATGGTTTATGAAAGTGACAAAAATATGATCTAGGTGGACTCGAAGAGAGATGTAGCACCTATGAAGAGGATGTGGGAACCCTATTTCGAATTGAATAATCATTTTATGATCTCAACATATTCTGATTGGGAAAAATTGCATTTCACGAGTGTCGGTTAGGTATTGTGACTGTGTTTTTCAGACATCAATGGAAATATTGTATTTGATGAATATTCAACTTCAACAACAATTTCAGTTGAATGGTATATTCCCAAAAATGTATTCTGAGAAAAGCTAAGTCGACGGAAATAATCTTTTTCAGTTTCAAAGAGGTTGATATCGGGTGACAGCGGGTTTCAACCTACGAAACCAAAAAGGAGGAGGTTCTCTAGTCGACGCGTATTTTTTTTTATGTATAATCACGCATAACTATTCACAGAGCAGTTCGATTCCGATGATTCTTTTTCTATTGGATAGGGTTAAGTGGAACAAAAAAATTCATCTCCAAGGGTAGCAAAATGCAGGATATTGATCGTTTGCCCTCTGAATTTTGGTCCGTTAACCGATTCTATCAGGCATAAATTTGTAGTGGGTTTTTCGATTTGGATGATTCTTTTTTCATCAGATTGGGTATACCTCATAGTTCCATGTTCCAATGGAATGGAATAATCCACCCCTATGGGTAGTAAAATAGGGGGTGTTTGATTTTTCACTTGTGAACATTGGCACACATATGTAGTTGACATTGACAGATCCTCCTGCAGCCATCACAATAATTACATTCTATGAAAGGATGGAATTATATACAAAGTAATGAAATCAACTAACCAGAACTTTCAAAAATATTTTTTATTATATAACAATAAATAGTTAAAGTAGATGATCATTGATTAGTTGAAAAAATGAAGAGGATGTTCATAAAATCAGATGTGGAATCATCTGCGACTGAAAGATAACCTATTGTGGGGTATCATGTTGAAAAGGGAAACATTCTCAATTGGATATTGATAAAAAGATTTTTCTGTGAATTGAAAAATCCACGATAAAAATTAAGTTATTTTTTGTGAATGTCTAACAGAAAACAACTACTTTCCCGCTTAAGCCACACTGGACATTGAACTACATCTGATAGATATTCCGAAAAGACCCTAACTCAAAAGAAAACATCTGAAATTGAAAATTTGCATTTTCATTCAGATAGTTTATTGATTTTCTATTCCAGTCTTAATCAAGAACTCATAAAGATGAATGAGGCAAAGAAGAATGTTTTCCAAAAAACAGTACTCACCAGAAATCATTTGTAACATTGATGTAAGAGAGACATCGCATTCACTAGGTTTTCAATATATTTTTGTCGACGAAAATCTATTTCACGCTTCCACGATCATCAGGAAGACCGGAAGAAATGGAAAACACATTTTTAAGAAAACACTAATTTCAAAGTGTCTCTCCAAAAGAAATGATTCTAACTTTTTCCATCTTTGCAAAGGTCTTTTCAGAATATCTATCAGATGTAGTTCAATGTCCAGCGTGGCTTGAGCCGGGGAAGTAATTGTTTTCTGTTAGACATTCACAAAAAATAACTTCATTTTCATCGTGGATTTTTCAATTCACAGAAAAATATCTTTATCAATATCCAATTGAGAATGTTTCCCTTTTCTAGATAATCATATTATTTAACAGTTGATAGTAAGTAAGTAAGCTAGGTGAGTATTTTGGAAGTTATCAAAAATTAAGTAAGTAGTAATTAGTAGATTTCAGTCACAAAAAAATCAAAAATGAAAACATTTTAACAAAAAATTAAACCGACGCAAAAATCAACTGAAAAGCAAAAAACAAAATAAACCTTTTTAGTCCTCAATGATAATTGAGCTCCTAAACTGATGTGAGTAACTAATTTTGAGTCGGCGCCAAACAAACTAGCAATTGAATCAGGTGAAGCGTAAAATGATGGCAGGGAGATGCATAGCAGCGTTTTGATTACTTCTTCCAAGTAATATAATGATCTTCGATAGTTGTTTGTTTGGCGCCGAATCAAAATTAGTTACTCACATTAGTTTACGAGCTCAATTATCATCAGGACCAAGAAGGTTTATTTTATTTTTTGCTTTTCAGTGGATTTTTTAAATTTTCGGTTTAATTTTTTTTTTAAAAGTTTTTATGTTACGTCAATGTGGTTATTCTCAGAGATATGAATTTGAGTTTCGGGTATTTTCCGATTTTTGCCACATATCCGAATCTGAAACAGTCAACTCAATACAATTTTCAAAGCTCAAATGTTCTTATTTGGAGATTCTCCTCATAAAAATCGTTCAATATATCTTCCACCAAATTTTTGAATTCGTTTTTTTCGTATTATTGTACGAAAAATGTCCATGATTTCATTTTCCAATTCCATTCATTTCCTGCATGTTCAGAAGTAGACTGTTTCTTCCAAATATCTCTACGAAAAAAGTCAGCATGTGTCAAATCAAGAGAACAAGCGATCCATCTGACTGGGCAGTTATTCCAAATTACTCTATTTCCAAAGTTTTTACCCGACTACGGCAAAGCAAGAAGGAGGGTTCCTCTTCTAAGCGACATAATTTGACAATTGAGGTATTGTTGGAAGCGCCTCGATCGTCTGCTGGTTATAGGTTATGAGACGTCACATTAAATTGAATATGGCTCCCTCTAGAGGACATAAAGTACTGAACTGAATTTTCAATTATGCTGTGTTGGGTATCAAATGAAAGAGCTTAATTAGCACATTTCAAAAAATATATATATTGTTAGCTATTGCTCGCAGCTTTGCTTGTAAGCACCCGATAATCGGGAATAATTCCTAAAATCACCCCGCTGATGTGAGCCAAACATATTTTCTCTCCAAACCTACCCAAAAATACATATTCAATAAATACCTTTTTCATTATGGACTATGGTACACCTGTTGAAATTATATAAAAAAATAAAAAAGTGTGTAATAATAATGACATAATCTGGGAGTACCTCCTCGCGGTATATTACCTACGTACTTGTAAAACAATGAAACCTAAACAAAAAAAAGTGGCTCTGCGAATACTTTATCACAAAATTATTACCCCAAAATAATTTAAATAAAAAGTAAGTTCAAACCCGACTACTGAAAAATTACGTCTAAAAAGTATGAAATAAAAATAAGTTCAAAAACTAAAACCCGACTACTGAAAAATCACGCTCTGAAAATATGAAACGGGAGAATATTCTGATATGAAATTGTTATGTACAAACTATTCAATATTTATGGTCTATTAAATAAACAACTTACACGTTATATATTTCAATGTATTTGATACATATTCATAGTGATGTTCAGAGGATAGCCGTGGTCATATGCCACCTACCCTAACAAAATATACATTCTAACAGTAGTAAGCGATCATAAGCTTTGGGGCAAAGTGGCATATGACCACGGCTATCCTCTGAACATCACTATGAATATGTATCAAATACATTAAAATATATTGCGTATAAGTTGTTCATTTGATAGACGATAAATATTGAATAGTTTGTTCATAACAATTTCAGATGAGAATATTTTCGTGTTTCATACTATTTAGAGCGCGATTTTTCAGTAGTCGGGTTTTGAACTTATCTGTAATTTGATCTCAAACAACTGATACGTAATGTAGTGGGGCCCATTTTGATGAGAAACATCTTTATGTGTATGGTGAAAGGTACCTCTTCCAATAAATTTGCTATTTGGTTGTATAGAAATTCTCAATATCGCTGTCTTTTAAATATGCCATGAAGAATTGGACCAAATCATGTTGATTATTCTCTTCTTTTATTCAATTTTGCTAATAATTAGGACAATATTTTGTATGATTACGGTTGAATAAGCCAGCATTGGTGAACCTTCTCTCAACGGTGAATATCATCACAATATGTGGAGCTTGATTATTTATCAACCAATCCCAAAATGACAACGTTCTTTGATAATCACTGTCCCCAAACAAGTGCTGGTGAATCTGATAGTCATAGAATTGATCAACCTTTTTTTTTATTCTTGTATTTTACGTATGTTGAAATATTAATTTCTCCAGATTTTTTATCAATTCTCTTTTAAATACGTACGAGAATTATGCCGTCTGTTAGAATGCTTCTTTGCATAAATTGTGGGCGCCATTTTTCTACATTCCCATTTTCAATTTTGTTTGTAGAAAGCCATTTCGAATAAGATAATTCAACAAAAACTCGTTAGATTTGCATGAACCGCCCAAATAGCGTCAATCTGAGAGGCTTCCCCTAGATTGATTAGGGTCACGACTTTCCTGCAAAGCTGATTTCCATTTCCCATGCCGATTCGATTTGCCGTTTTCAAGCCACATCAGATTTCTTTTTTCCTCAAGTGTTACGTGATGCTGACGACTATTTCCCTCATTATTTTTGAGCCAATCAAATGGTCGAAATTTCAAAAAGAGAACAAATCAGATCAGTTTAATGGTGATAAAACGTCTTCTCGCTGTTTAATACTGAAAATTTGATACCAGTCATTTTCAACCAATCACATGCTTTATTTCGACATTGTTACTATGGTAACCAGCAAATGTTTTGAATCTTTTTTATTTACATTATCATGTAGAAGTAAAATTAATAAGTGCAAATTTCCCGGCACATGACATATAATTAGACAAAAATTATATTGAAATAATATTGACAATATTTTTTATTTACTTACTTTATAAGTTGGAAATATTACAACAATTTATCCAGGTGTACATTCTATAATAAAATTAAATAATTTTAAATTCTTCAAAAATTCCACTTCTACTTCCTCTTTCCTAAGTGGTGAATAAAACACAGAACCGGTGTTTTTTCAACAATATGCCTGTGTTTCATGAAATAAAAATATTACTGAGACACCAGTTTATTTCTTTGAGTATTAGATTTGTGTCCAAAAAAAGGCCAAATATCACGCAGAATGTTGACAATCTCTTCATATGAGTTTTCTTGCTGAAGATTTCATCCAGATTCTTCCACTAGGTATGTTAGATATTTCACATTTTTATGGTACATTTCAATGTGCTGTGATTCTTTGCAAAAGGAACACAATTCATACGATTTAAAGTTCATTTTATCATCACTTTTTTACTAACTTATGATTGTATGCAATGTTATGAGGAACTTATAATGCCACAAATAAATATTGATTGACAGGAATAGTGAATGTCAAATCCATGGCTAACTTCACAAAAAAAAAATTTAACCGGCAACATACGCCAACAACATTCTATTTAGAATGAAGAATAAAATATCCCGATTTCCTGAATTATTTGAAAAACAAATTTGTATTGCTAATATTAATTTTTCTTAGAATTAGACCTGAAAGAATATGAAAAATATTTAAGTATATATGTATAGGTATAGTTATACAGAGTGGCCACTTTTTTAATGGGATTGTATTGGTAACTTTTAAACCATAAGAGTTAGAAGGTCGGTCAAATGGAGAAAAAGTTGCATTCATAGAAGCATTGTCAAGCAGTTCAAAAAATGAAATTATCGGGCCGGTTATTGAGATATCAAAAAAAAGTAAATTCGTCATTTATTTTTCTTTTTTTCCCACTTTATTTCGGATATAATCAGAAAATGTCACATGACTTTTTTATTCGACAATAATTATCCTCATTTTGACATAATCAGATTTTGTATTCATCGTTTCGTACGCTCTGGGCCACCCTCAACCTCATTTTTTTCAATACGGACCTGCATATTTTATGACACTTTTCGAAATAACTTTCAACGCTAAATTCAACGATATATCATACAATGTCATTCAAAGTTGATTTTCAGGTGATTTTGACCCTTATCCAAATTTCTTTGGGTCGGATCTGTATTACATTTAGGTACCTTTAGTTTAATTAACAACATGCAATACATTTCGTAAAGAAAATCAACTTACTTATCTTCAACTGAATGGAACGTAACAGAATCAAAGCAACAAACAAGTAATTATTATTTACAAATTTCAAGTGGTGAAAAACCTAATTCATAATAATTAAACGAAACTATCATTTAATGAAAAAAAAAACAAATGATTATTCGAAAGTAAATGATGAACATTAATGAAGTAAGTGTTCGAAATGTCCAACATTTTGTAAAATGCACTTTGCGGTTCTGGAACCCATACTTCCTATACATTTGCTTATTTCGTCTCCTTGAATACCTTCCAATACATTCTCAATCTTCTCGCGAGGAATCATTATTGTTGGATTTGTCATTTGTTCCGTTGAAACAAATTACAGAATCGAATTTTATTTTGAGATCATTACGATATAATTTTTGCAAGGCTTGGTATTCAAATTTAAAATCATTGTATTCGCGTCACTTTTTTACCATGACTATAAATACCAAGCCGTGCAAAAACTATATCGCAATGATCCTGAGAGAAGGTTGCAATTCTGTAATTGGTTTCAACGGAAAGTGCGGAATAACAACAATTTTGCGCACAATATCATTTGGGGAGACGAAACGACATTCACAAATTCTGGCATGTTCAATCGAAGGAACAAACATTTTTATGCCACAGAAAATCCTCACTCAATTCATGAAGTTAGACATCAATATCGTTTTTCTTTGAACATATGGTGCGGTTTGTTGAATAATAAATTACTGGGACCCTATTTTATTGACGGCAACCTAACCGGAGCAAAATATGTAGAAATTATAGAAGAAATGTTGGATGATCTTCCTATACGGTATCGGCGTAATAGTCCATGGTTCCAACAAGACGGATGTGGTCCACACAACTCAAGAATAGTCACAGACTATCTAAATCGAACTTTTCCCGATTCATGGATTGGAACAAGAGGTCCAGTAGCATGGCCTGCCAGATCTCCGGATTTGAATCCGCTGGATTTTTATTTGTGGGGATATCTCAAAGATAAAATTTATGATACTACGAACCCGACAATAGAGATTCTTCTCGAGAAGATTGAGAATGTATTGGAAGGTATTCAAGGAGACGAAATGAGCAAATGTATAAGAAGTATGGGTTCTAGAACCGCAAAGTGCATTTTACAAAATGGTGGACATTTCGAACACTTACTTCTTTAATGTTCATCATTTACTTTCGAATAATCATTTGATTTTTCTTTCATTAAATGATAGTTTCGTTTAATTATTATGAATTAGGTTTTTCACCTCTTGAAATTTGTAAATAATTATTACTTGTTTCTTGCTTTGATTCTGTTACGTTCCATTCAGTTGAAGATGAGTTGGTTGATTTTCTTATCGAAATGTATTGCATGTTGTTAATTAAACTAAAGGTACCTAAATGTAATACAGATCCGACCCAAACAAATTTGGATAAGGGTCAAAATCACCTGAAAATCAACTTTGAATGACATTGTATGATATATCGTTGAATCCAGCGTTAAAAGTTATTTCGAAAAGTGTCATAAAATATGCAGGTCCGTATTGAAAAAAATGAGGTTGAGGGTGGCCCAGAGCGTACGAAACGTTGGATACAAAATCTGATTATGTCAAATTGAGGATAATTTACTGTCGAATAAAAAACTCCTGTGACATTTTTTGATAATATTCGAAATAAAGTGGTTAAAAAAGAAAAATCAAAATGACAGAATTTACTTTTCTTATGATATCTCAATAACCGGCCCTGATAATCTCGATTTGTTTGAACTGCTTGACAATGCTTCTATGAATGCAACTTTTCCTCCATTCGACCGACCTTCTAACTCTTATGGTTTGAAAGTTACCAATACAATCCCATTAAAAAATGGCACTCTGTATATTTTTTGCTGTATATCACCTTTGTTTGTAGTCAATATTGACATTTCCCTGGAACCTAGTAAGAAAATTATATGGAATCAATTATTTTCATATAATAATGTATCTGATATTATAAATTTATTTTACTAGGGCACGGGAAAAAAAAAAAATATCCCGCAATACGAACATCCACTTTAATTTTTAATCAATATTGACATTTCCCTGAAACCCAGTTAGAAAATTGTATGAAAACAATCAATTTTATATAAAAATTTATCTGATATTATATATTTTACTAGGCACGGGGAAAATAAAAAAATTTCTCCCGCAATACGACCGTATCCACTTAATTTTTATCAATATTAACATTTCCCTAAACCTAGTAAAAAATTGTATGAAATCAATTAATTTTACATAATAGTTTATCTGATATTATATATTTCATTTTACTAGGGAACGAGAAAAATCAGAAAAAAATCTCCCCCAAAACTCCTTTCTATCTATTTGTGAATAACGTCAAAATAAATATTTACTAATGTTTTCTATCTTATATATATATATATATATATATATATATATATATATATATATATATATATATATATATATATAATTCTACTGTACGTGTGTTGTCACTGAACTTCTCCTAAACGGCTAGACCGATTTGAATGGATTTTTGTGTATGCGTTTGGGTGGCGCCCTGGATGGTTATATTCACAAATCATCCCCCTAAATGTTAAGGGTGGTCCACCCCTTATTTTTATGTTTTTATTTTTCAGACAAAATCTTTGGTTTTCATTTTTGTATGATACAGCATTCAAAAATACATACAACCCTAAATTTTCACCCTTCTACGATCAACTCCCATTTTTGTGGCAAGATTTTTATTTTTATATTGTCATACCTTAGATTAAAAACATTCATATTACTCTCAATTTTCACCTTTCTACGATCAACCCCTATTTTTTAATTTTTTTTATAACAGGAAAACGGGATAACGGGAATAACAAGATAACGGAAAAACGGGGTAACGGGATGACAGGATAAGGGAAAAACGGAATAACGGGATAAGAGGAAAACGGGATAGGAAATGGAACAGGATAACTGGATGAAGGGGATAACGGGATAAAGAAAAATGGGGATAACAGGAAAACGGGATAACGGGATACAGGATAAGGGGATAACGGGAAAACGGGATAACGGGGTAAAGACAAAAAGGGGTAACAGGAAAATGGGATAACGGGAAAATTTTTGGGCAAAACATTTTAGGAAACATAGAAATTTGGACAGGACAAGGTATGTCGGGTCCGCTAGTTTAAATATAATTCCGGTATAAAATTTTCTCACCGAATCCCCCACGTGCTTGAATTAATTGCGGGAAATTTGTCTCGTACATGAATTTCGCGACTCGTGATAATTTTCAAAAAATTCATGTACTCAAAACATTTCCGGCAATAATTCATGCTCTAGGGAGATTATAAGTGACAATTCAACTCATGTATGAAAATCGCATATGCCACAGTGCAATTGTCAGTTTGACAGCGAAAAAAGTTAGCTGCTACTTTTACAGCGACAGATACACTAGTGGTTTTTTCACTTATTCATCTGTTTATCAATTATCGCGGTGTTGGTTGCCAAAATAAATAAAGTTTGCATTGATATGTTTCTGAATGTCTTATTCATTAAATTGTCCTGCCGAATAACACTCGATGTTTGTATTGATATCGGGTAAATTTGTGTTGTTCAAATTCTAAACTGTTTTCTTTAGCAATTCGACCCGAAAAACTGTCAACCTGAAAACGCTCCACCTTCGGTGTCGCGTTTTTATTAGTTGACCTGTTTTCTCGTCTAATTGCTAGCCAACAGTTCCTCATTAAACAACCCAAATTTACCCGATAAAATACAAATCTCTCGTGCAATTATAAGTGATGAAACCACTAGTAGATTCGATATTGTTTTTCGATAACACCACACTATGCCCTGTCACCTGTCCTTATATGTCAATGCATTCAATTCATATATTATATATAATTCAATTCTTGTTAGGAAACAGGGAATGCAAAATGGATTGAATAAGGAATTTTGAGCTCACTAAATAAATACATTGATTTGATATTGGAATCAAAATATATACATTTTTCAGACTGTTCAATGAGCCAAGTGAGACTGTGAATCCTATGACTCCCATATTATACAATCAATGGGTGTTATGAAGTAGAGAGTACGTAACCAGACTATCACACGGGGACAGAAATATTTCATGAAGAGCGATAAAACCACTAACAACTTCATAAAAATCTCAAAATAGCACAAATCACACAAAACTCAATTAGTATATGCATAAAGTCAACAAGCATTCAAAACCGAGATGGCCTAGTTATCTAAGGAGCAGTCCACGAAAACAACTGGGGTTCGAAGCCGACAACCGTCAAAAACTTTTTTATTTTTCGAAAATAAATTTCATCAGAAGTCACAGCGCAGATACTGCAAATGATACACTCACAAGATAAATGCATCGAAAATCTTTGAAACTGGTTTTTTACCTAATTTTTCCAGTGAATATACAGTATCAGAAAGTATTTATCTTGGGTATGGTGGTTTCATGGGAGCGTAAAGAATAGCTTGCTATATGTTGAGAGAGCATTACAATTCCTCCTCGACTCGCTCGAGGGAAGGAATATCGACGGCACGACACAGAGATAGGAGAGTCAGAGCGGTTAGCTCAGGATGTCAGCACAGTTTATAGCTAAATAATCAGTTCGCTCACTTGGCGTCGGCACTTTGATCTTTATGTTTCTGTTTGTACACTGCGCAACTCTGATTTCTATCCCTCGCGCATACCCCGTGTTACTGTGTTATAGTTTTCCCAATATCAATTGCAGAAGCATAAAAAAGTCTTGCGGCGAAATCGTGTGAGCAGCAGTGGCGGAGATAACTAATTTTATTTAGATATTTTAAGATTTTAAAAATACTTCATAAATAATGAAAAATGAAAAAAAATTAAACACAAGCTTTCATTTATACAAATACATTAAGAAAGAAAAATGATTTCTTTCATTGTTTGATGTAGGTTATTATTATATCCTGAAACGTATTTCTATCGGCACACACCAGGACCATAGACGCTACTGGTTTTTAATCTTTCATAGCTATTAAAACACAAATATAACGCGTGATTTATGACCTCCTATCGTAGAGACACATCTGCCAGCATTATATCCGACTTGATTGGTCCAGACGAATCGCTTGTAAAACTGACAGCCCTCACTCGAGTCCACGTTGACTATCGGCTCTTTTGATCTACCGTCTGCCGACGGAAAATGTTTACGAGTAGTACAGATTATTTTTCGTTCCGTTTCTTCGCATATACGCTCGTGTTAGCGAAGTGAGTTTTCATTTGCTCCCTATAGAAACAGCTTCTGCAATTGATATTGGATGGACTATACTCATACTGACATTTTTCGGATACTTCGAAGGGTGATAATCGCGTACAGTCTTCTGCGCATCCTGAATTCTTTCCCTGGAGTGGATGTTACCTTGGAACATGCATTTGGGCCAAGTGAGCTAACTGCTTCTTTAGCTATAAACTGTGACGTCAGTATCATACCAGCAGCAGTCGGGAGTATGTGTGCGCTGCAATGAAGAAGAATTTTTTACGATAATTTCACATCAGATAATTTGAACAAATTAAACTGAATCATTGATTCAATTTAATCTGTCGGACGACAGGTAGATCAAAATATCTTTGGTGCCATGGTGGCCGCGAAAACAAAAGAAAATTCTTAAACATAAACAAAAGCAAACGATATTCTGTAAGAATAAAAACAAAAACTAATTTCTAACAGAAAAACAATTATTTCTTGAATGGAAAGAAAAAAAATTTTTACAAGAAAAGACAAACCAAAGTAAATATTTTGTGTATGGAATTATTTTAATAAATGTCCGAACAAACCACCATTTTGGAACAAACAATAGCCGAATCTATTGTACAATCCTGTTCTGGTACCCGCAAGGGTAACTGGTTTTACCTGAGCACACAACTGAATAATTTTTGCCCTCAGTTCATCTAAATTGGTGGCACATTCGAACTCATGCCGATATACCTCCGATTTTAGCATGCCCCAGAAATAAAAATCGAGGGGTGCTACATCTGGTGATCGAGGTGGCCAGTTGATTGTACCTCGCGTACAAATAAACCGATCGGAAAGTAATTGATTCAAAAATGTAACCACCGTGCCTGCATTGTGGGCAGGATACCCATCTTGTTGAAACCACACGTCGTTAAAGTCCATCTGAAGAGCGCGAACTGCAGGAATAATTTGATTTTGCATAAGTTTCAAATATTTTGGTGCATTTAAATTCTCTTCGATAAAAATAGCAAATAGCAATAAACGAGTCAACCCTATCTCATCTTCCTCAAAATTATATCCTGATTGAAAAATACACTCAACGCAGAAAACATTTCACTTATTCATTATCAACAACCATGATTCGTATTATCATTTCGAATCATAACTATCACTCAAAGTGCGGAGCAAAATAGTAAAACTGATTATGTTGCATTTATCAGATTTCAAATAAAAGAGACTCATAAGTTACGTGAGATGGAGAAAGGGGCATTGTCTTTTGAATGCTACATAAACGAACAAACCTTACGACTAACTGCAGGGACAGCTGGAACTGATTCTGTCTCGCTCTCATTCTCGTTACTCTACATTCAACATTTCTTTCTAATCGTCTCAAGCGACTGCTTGGGGTATATTAATAACTGGGAGTTCAATTGAATAAATTAATTGCCATGAATGAATACACTTTTTTTTGTTCATAGTGAAAAATGTATACCGCTAGTTGCTTCGAACTTTTTTTTTTTTTTTTCTAGAAAACCGCATCAACCGCGAAGGTTATTAGCGGTGGTGGTACAGTATAAATTATATTTGTTTTAAGATATTGATTGAGTCCAAAAACTTTAGTAACAACTTGATGTTATCCGGGTTCAAAGCATCGCTAAGTTTTCCGGACAGTCCTGAAGTTATTCTCTCCTCTCTCAGCTGACCACTTGATGGGTGTCGTTTATTCGCAAAATGCATTAAACGACCTCTCGCAGTGGTATCTGGAGTGGAAAATAAAGCTGAATTCTGATAAAACACAGGCGATTTCAATGGGTCGTGAGAGAAACAATCCGGAGAGGGGAGTGACTATCTCTGAAAGGGAGATAGAATGGTCAGAGCGGGACAAGTACCTGGGAGTTACTGTGGACCACCGGCTCACCTGGAGACCACATGTCAACGTTGCTAGGGACAAAATTGTTGAAAATATATGTGCGTTATATCCTCCGATTAACAGGAAGAGTAAGCTTTCCCTCAAAAACAAAGTCATGATTTACAAGATGATGTTCAGGTCTCTTATTTTGTATGCCCCAGCCGCCTGGGGCCAAATCTGCAGGTCTAGCATTGGTGTCCTGGAACGGGCGCAAATGAGAGTCCTGCGGACGATAACGAACGCTCCGTGGTACGTGCGGAACGATCGGATCCTTGAAGACTTAAATCTGCCTTCCATCAGAGAACGCAATCAAAAAGTATTCGATTGTGCATTAGCTCACGAGAATCCGCTCGTGAAGGAAGCCACTGATTATAACATAGACGACTCCTCGCGTTTTAAGCGTCCCAGGCACTCTCTGGAGTGATGGGTTACCTACTAATCCATACAGGGTAGCAAAGCTGCATTCTCAATAGAAGTTATTATTATTTTTGTTTTCCAAATTTTTTATCAAAATTTCCTCTCGGTCATGGTTTGAGAAACACCACCATGGCAAGGGCTATGGACCGGTCTGTAGTCCTTAACCAACCGGAATTCTAAATTCGTGAATGGCTGTGGCCCACTTATTCGAAGTCCAAAGAGCAAGAACCTTAGAGTTACGCTTGGTTTTACTAACAGTGATAGAAGATCCTGATATATCATTCGTGCTATAGGATTGTATCGCATTTTTTTTTCAATTTTCCCTGAAGCATTTTATTTCTAGAAAATTTTAATCGTGCAATTTGCCACCTCATTATTGAAGATCATTTAAACAGATAATGAGACCACAAATCGCACTCAGTAAAATTTCCAGGCAAAATGCTTTCCCGAAATGTTTTTAAAAATCTGAGCCCTAGCACATATGATATTACTCTTAATAAAATACGACAATGAGCATATGCTTGGATTCAGTATTGAATACTCGATTTGAATTATGATAAACACGGTTTTCTATTTGATATTTGAAAAGTGATGGCATTTCTGGTGAACCTGGAAGTCTCAGTTCAGATTCGGAAATGGACAAAAATACAGAAAAAAAATTCTCGAACACGATATCCAAAACTTGAATTCCTTTCTTCGAATATAACCACTTTTCAGTGAAGCTAATAAACTTCAAAATAATTTTCAACCTTTCATTCGCTTATTTATTTCAGCAATAACATTTGTTTTGGCTGTTTTTTTCCGGAAAATGTTATTTGGTTTCACTACATCGAAATCATCGTATGAAGTTCAGCTTTCGAAGCAATTGGAGCGAACGATAAATTAAGAATTAAAAATGAAAAAACAACTAAATTCATTCATCTGTGGAATACAACCAAAAACAAATGCAATAAAGGGTGATAGTTTAGGAAGAATATAATTACCGTAAGAATATAAGGAAACCCGTTGGCGCAGCCAGTCGTAAAGGTAGATTCCACAATGTTTCAATTGATTCTGTAATTATCAACAATCGAGTTGACATATCTTACACTGAAAAACACAAAGAGCATTTCTATTACTAATAAGCTGAAATATCAGGACTAGAGATGAAGAAATCAATGTACCGTAAAGAGGACTGGGTATATTGAAATTAATCTCATTTCTGTTTTGTTACTGGACTAACTCTCATTTCTATTCAATTAAAAATAAACTCGAAAAAAAGTAAAGGCATAACCGCGAGATACGGTGAATATATTTTTCGTTTGATGGAAAGTTTGGAGATGTTGACTTAACATTTCAAAGGAGAAATAACAAGTTTCATTTACTTTGGAATGGTCATGAGATTATGATACCATTTCATGCGGTATATTCTTAGATCTGCGTCAAAAATTCATGGGGAGTTTTCTAATTATTATTTCAAAATATCATTTCGATATGAAGGGGAAAAAATTACTTTGGTTTGAAAATCTGAAAAAATGTTTTTGATGTTTGATCTTTGATTTTTCATCAATAATAATAATGTTTATTTACTAGTCTCGATACAACAAATGATAAAGTATACATAATTGTAAATTAAAAATGTCACCACGGAAGCAATACTCAAGGTATCGCTTGTATGTGATGAGACCCTAATCGTAAACATAAAATAATAACAACAAACTCAATGGACACTATATGAAATACATTAGGTTTCAATTGTTGTAAACAACCAATATGTTTGTATATTGAAAGAAAAGTGCCATGTGAAGTGGAATGAATAGAAAAATCGAATTAAACGGTTTTCTTCACATAAAGGATTCAATATAAAATTGAACCAGAAAATGGTAGATCTCAGGTGAAAAACAACTACTTTCCTGGCAAATACCACGCAAACATTGAATGATATTCACCTGAAAATCCATGCATACTGTCCATTGATATTATATGAATTTTGTACGGTTTTCGGAATATCATTAATTTCTCGTGGTATTTCCAGGAAAGTATTTTTTTCACCTGAGATCTACCATTTTCTGGTTCAATTTTATATTGAATCCTTTATGTGAAAAAACCGTTTAATTTTTTTTTTTATATGTTTCCATATATGTTTATTGTGCTACTCATTGAAACGTATAACCTAATACACATAAGATATGGACTTCTATTTTCATTGATGGAAATAATTTTCTGACTGATTTGGGGAGTTTTCCAACGATAAATAATCTATTTCGAAGTTGGAATTCCATTTCAAATCCGAAATTTCGATAAAATCAATATACTGAATTTCTGTAAGATTAAACTGTTCTCCGATGAGAAACTGCCGCCCACAGTAAGCTCTTTTATTCATTTATATTTTATTCTGTAGTTGGAGATAAAAAAGTGGCTCAAAAGTTAGGAGTTCATTATGACTTGGTGAGAATTCTGCCATATACATGTTGTAGATGCGATATTGAGCATAGTTTTATGGCACGCTAAGTTAAGACCTTTTTTTTGAACTGTGATCTATTTTCTGAGAACTATGAAAACATTTATTCGTAATACAATGAATTTCTCGAGTATTGAGAGTGGTGTTCAGATGTAACATGTCCAAATAAAAACATGCAGATAAAAACGAAACGTACAAAAAATAAAAAATCGAGGATTGACGAAGAAATCGATAAAATGAAATTTTTATATTATGTTGCAAAAAATTCACAACCATTGATCAAGAGACTGAACGGCCACACATTCATGGAAACATCAAATACAGCCTTAAACAAACACATATTTTTTTTTTTTTTATGTTCTGGTTTCGACGAAAAGGGATATCCTGTAATGTTCAGAGAACATCGTGGGAACCAAGGGAAAGAAGGTGGGAGTTGGTGTTCTTCTTGAATTTCTGGAGGTTGTATGCCTCGGGGAACACCTCCCTAGGCAATGAGTTCCAAAGCATCGCTGTTCGTTGGATGAACGAGTCTTTGGAAAGTGATGTTCTGCAGGTCTCCAAAGTGACCACGAAGGGGTGTGATGACTGAACTTGACGGGTTAGTCTCGAAGAGACTGCCAAAGCAGGAACGATTGTTGATATTTCAGAAGAGCATCGCCCATGAAAATATCTATAAAATAGAGACAAATCGCCAACTTTTCTACGGTGATCCAGACAAGTGAGCGAGTTTGTAAGCGAGGCATCACCGACGAGACGAATTGCCCTTTTTTGGACAGAATCCAATAGCCTCAGGATATGTTTAGGTGCCGCGCTCCAAATATGGGAACAGTATTCCAGGACAGGTCGGATCTGTGCCTTATAGATCATAAGCAGCTGAGTGGGGGTGAAATAGCTACTGGCACGAAACAAAAAACCAAGTTTTTGGGATGCACTTTTGGCAATGGTCCTCACGTGATTTTCCCAGGAAAGGTTATTGCTGATAGTAATACCAAGCATCGATATGGATGACTTCAGTGGTATGGTTACTCCTGACAAAGTTATGTTAGGCACAGTGAGATCGGATTTTCTAGAGAAAAGACATGCTTGTGTTTTGTTTGCATTGAATTCTACCAAGTTATTAGATCCCCACTCGAGAATTGTTGCTAAGTCCATATTTATATTATTAACATTTCTTCCTCGTTCATTTCTGGTTTCACGGGCTGATATAGGGGCCCTGGAAGAGAAAGCGGTATGGAGGGTACTATCATCGGCAAAGCTGTGTACTGGACATGAAGTTGCTTTCAACAGGTCGTTGATGTGAAGTAGAAATAGTGTTGGTGCGAGAATAGATCCTTGCGGAACACCAGCATTTATGAGTAGAGTGTCAGATGAAACTCCATCGACCACTACATGGAGAGACCTGTTTGAGAGAAAACTAGCAAGCAGAGAAACAGCTGAGGGAAGCCATAAGACGGAAGCTTGGCGAGGAGTCCCTGGTGCCAAACTCGATCGAACGCCTTGGAGATATCTAATGCCACAGCTAAAGTTTCTCCATACTTTTCAATAGATAGCTGCCATATATGTGAGACGTAAGCGAGCAGGTCACCAGTTGATCTCTGATGGCGGAAGCCATATTGCCTATCGTTGACAATTCCTGAGTCTTCCAGATATTTCATGAGCTCGATGTTGATGGCTTTTCCATGACCTTTGAAATAATAGATAGCAGTGCGATAGGTCTGTAGTTGCTAGGTAGGGCCTTTTGCCTCTTTTAGGACTGGCTGTACTCTTGCAATTTTCCAATTGGACGGAAATACCCCAAATTGTAAGAGTGGTTGAACAACTTGCAAAGAACAGGTGTTAGTTCGGGGGCACATTTCTTGGGGACAATCGGCGGGATTCCGTCAGATCCACAGGCTTTGTTGGTGTTGAGACCCAACAAAATCTTTCTGATAGTACGTTGGCGAAAGGTGATCTCGGGCATGTGACTGTCAATAGGTGTAATGTTCGGGGGTTGTTTTCCCGATGAATCCAGAGTGGAATTTCCAGCAAATAGGTGCGCAAAGATATTGGCTTTTTCCTGGGCAGTCGTTGCTAGTGTTCCATCTTCTTTGGTTAGAGGAGGAAATGAGCTGGAAGTGAAGTTCCTTCCCACAGCTTTGGCGAAAGACCAAAATGAACGGGATCCGTTAGGACATTCAGCAAGTTTTGATCTTATTTTGGCATTGTGGGCATCTTTTGAGCATTCTATTGTTTCTTTGCATATGTCTCTAGCCTCGACATATGCTGCTCTGGTCTCAGGGCCCGGATTTTTTAGCCATCGATGGTATGCTACCTGTTTGGAAGCCACAGCTCTAGAGCAGTTTCTGTTAAACCAGGTCTTATCGGATGATGTTCTTCTTTCGGTATTCGGTATGTAAGTTTGCATCCCCAACATGATGATTTCAGAAATTGTCTCAGCACATCGTGTTGGATCTACTGAAGAGAAACAAACTCTTTTCCATGGAAACGCTGAGAAAAACATACGAAGACTTCCCCAGTCGGCCGAATTGTAATGCCACATGAGACGGGGTGGTATTGTGCAGCTCGATGGTGAATGGAAGGAGCATGTTGTGGAGATGAGGGTGTGATCAGAGTTTCCAAGTGGGGCACAAATTCAAGATGATCCCAACCCAAAGTTTGAGGACACAAAAATTCTAGCGTTTGAGAAAAACAAAGACAAACGAAGTATAAAAGAAATTATATATATGAAAAAAAGTCCAAATGCCTCAAACGACAGAACATATATCAGTAATTTGAATCAATCGTATTATACCCTCTTGTGATTACATAAAACTGCCATTACACAAAATAATACAAAATCACCAAACTTCACCACTCACAAAACAAACTCTCAGCACCCCTATCCCAGAGGTATGCAAAGAAGTAATCAACTACGAACACATTGATTTGACGCATGCTCCTGCACAATAACCTACATCACTTCAACTCGACAATTCTCATCTGCACATCGCCACAATAAAGAGTTCAGAAACAAAATGTCCCCAGATCATAAACAAAAACAGAAAAGAAAGCTCTCGTAATGAAGAATGCATTCAATGCTGCCAAGGTATGTACCATTTGGTTATATTAACTTCTGAAATAATATAATAAAAAAAAGACATCAAATATTAGTGATGATAAAACTTCCTAATACTATTATAACTAACTTTTCAGAATCGACTCATGATCGAAAGGTCGTGAGTTCGATTCTCGGCCAGGGCAGAAATTTTTCTATTTAATTTAGAGAGAATTAAATGTTAAATTTCGTAGCCGGGCCGAGGATGGTCCCCGACGTGTTTTAATAAATAAATATTCTACTTGTGTCTGGCCAAATGACGAAATGTCCAAGCCAAAAAAAAAAAAAAACTTTTCAGAATATGTAAAAATTAAATGAAGCCTGAAGAAGTCCCCGGCCGAAACGATGCCATTAATGAGCTGAAATATCAGATATATTCTACCCAAAATCCAATAACCTAAGAAAGCTCCTCCAAATATACATATACCAGGATTCAAGAACCACAATCTCCAGATATATATTGTTATGTTGAGCAATGTTGTTAAATAATTAAACTCATCATTATTTTTATTATAATCGTTAATGCTATGTTATTTTACATTTTTCTCCACCTTTTTTCACTACTATAATACCTTATACTATGCTCTAGTCGATACATATGTATAGAGAGGGCATTCCTGACGTAGTTCTATCATCAAAAATATATAACCAACGATATATATATATATATATATATATATATATATATATAATAAAAATCCACGATTAAATCATATCAAAATTGAAATTTATAGCAAACATTGAATTAAAGTAAGATCAACGTATAGATAAGTACATCCTGTATGACAATTAACATCAACAGAAAACCCACCAATGGGATTCGAAAGAGTTTGTGTGGAAAAAGTGATGATATACAAAAAATGTAATGGCAGAAATTGAAAAAATATAAATTTATATGAATTAGTAAATAATATGTAAGAGTTAGAATTGGATATCATTCATAAAATCATCAATATTAATTAGAACAGCAAATAATTAGGTAGGAAATGATACAAATTCGGAAATTTGTGAAAAAATAAAAATTTGTGAGTGTTACCATGGGATAAGGATAACAAGTTGAGATAGATTGGAAAAAAGTTAAGAAGGTGAAGCTAATAAGAATGAGAAAACTTGCTATAAAATTTCCGAACGAGGAAAAATTCTTGAAAGGCTGTACTGAAGAAATAAATAGTCAATAAAAATTCCACCCACCTGGTCTAGAGGAGAAATCCTGGAAGGAGAGCAAGTAAGCTGTCATTGACATCCCAGAAATACGCCCACCAGACAGGAAAGGCAGCAACAAGGTATACTAATATACGAACTCATCAAAGTGCAACTTTTCACAGTAAAACAATAACTTTGAACCACTGGTTATATTGTTTTGGGCAGAACACTCATCATAAATTCCATGCAAAAAGACTGATAATAAGTTCAAACTTTCTTCATCAATCTTTCATTGTCACAAACATCCAAATTGCACCATTTTATGTCATTGTTTTGCTGGTGTGAGGTACCTATCGCAGAGTAGGGTATTTATAAGTTTTTATTTGAATAAAAAACCAACCAATTTGATTATTGCCTGCAACTGGTGTTTATTTTTCAATTTCTAACCTCACTTTTCTCCACTGAACAGCTTCTCTTATCGAATCGTTAGTGCCAGGTCGGCAATACAGTTCGCAGGAATCGACTGCTGAGAAGGAGTGACTCATGTTCATAGGCGTACCTGACTGAGCTGGGATAAGGTGAAAGAGGTAGAAAAAGAGAAAGGTAACATAACATAGCCGGAGTTTTTATTTGTTATGATAGGGAGTCAGAAATTTTAATCTGTGAAATAAATTCACCAAAAATATATACAAATTGAAAATCATATAATCAACCAATCATAACAAAATATACACACATATATGTATATATATATATATATATATATATATATAATAATAATAATAATCATTATTCACAATCAAAATACAATCGCAGATCACTGGAATCACAAGTATTACAATTAGATTGAGATTGATGGTGTGGACAAAGCAGCAAAAGCCGATAAGTGTGAGAACACTTGTTTCAGCATTGACAAATATTTATAATATAAAAAACTATACTTAGAATACTAATGTATACGTATGTATACGTATATATACATATATATATACACACACATATATACACATATACATATACACACACATAAACACATATAAACACATAGGTATACATATAAACAAATAATTAAGACAAGGGATGTATGTGGTTATGAAAGATCGTCAATGGGGTGTAACATGAAGATTCAGATATCAGAAGTACAAGGTATATTTTAGTGTAGTGTCAATATTGAGGATCATAAAATCTTTTGTAGTAGTAATAGTAACATTGAGATCGACATAGTGTAACCTGAATAATAATATTTTTGTGAGTAAAAATCGAAGGGAAGATTTTGTCTCTGAATTTAAGGAAAATTAGTGATCGTTCTACCTAATTCAAGTACGTATCTCTTCAACTGTCTTTTGAAAGAGTGTAAATTTATTGCTGCTTTCATATTGTCAGGAATGGAATTGTAGAATTTCGGTGCGAGATAAGTATATGATCTTTGGGTAGTCGTTTTAGCTATGAATGGAATGATATAGTGTTGTTTATGACGAGTATTGTATTGATGATTTGGTAATGATGTTGTTGCCGTGTGAATGGTATCTGATGCAGGAGTAGAAGTAATATAATTGTCTAATATCAAGGATTTTCATTTCAGCATATAAGATATCTGTTGGGTATCTGAGGTTTTTATCATGAACAAGTTTCAAAAATCTTCGTTGCATTACTTCTAAGGTATGAAGATGAGTTTTTGGGGCCGCGCCCCATATTAGTATTCCGTATCGGAGGTGGCTTTCTACTAGGGAATAGTAGAGAATTGAAAGATAATTTTCAGGTATGAGGTATTTTAATTTTCTAAACTTGTACAATATAGATCTCAGCTTGTTTGAGAGATATGCTATATGCAAGTCCCATTTGATATGTGAATCTATAATGACGCCTAAGTATTTTATTTCATGTTCAGGGCGGATTATGAAAGTTTCTGAATCGGATGTGACGGTTAGTTGGTTGTAGGTTGGAGCGGAAGAAGAGTTACAAGAAAAATTTAGATACCTGGTTTTTTCTGTGTTCACAGTCAGTAACTTGAAGTCCAGCCATTGTTTTATACGCGAGAAGCTAGCTTCTGCAGTATATTTCAATTCGTTCCATTTATCTGCCTTATAAAATATAGCCGTATCATCAGCAAACCCTATGATATTATCATCTTTTCCCAGAGAAAACAAGTCGTTTATGTATATATTAAATAAAGTGGGGCCAAGCACAGTTCCTTGTGGTACTCCATATTCAATGACTTTTTCGGTACTAAGAGTATTATCGATTCTCACGCTTGGTATCTATTGGTGAGGTAACTTTCAAAGAATTTCAGGGAGTTATTACGTATACCGACATCTTCCAGGGATTCCAAGAGAAGACGATGACTCACCGTATCGAATGCTTTCGACAGATCTATAAATATGCACATACACGGCTTGCTCTCGTTGAGACATTCGTTGATTTTTGTTGTCAGGGAAATAACAGCGTCTTGTGTGGATATTTTTTCTCTGAACCCGTAGTGTTATTTGGACTAGATTTGATACTTGTTTAGGTAGTTGACAAGTCTCAGTTTAACTAGTTTCTCGAAGATCTTAGCTATATGTGTGATCAAGGAAATCGGTCTATAATTATTAATGTTAATTATGTCGCCATTTTTGAATATGGGTGCACCAATCGATTTTTTAAGAGTTGATGGGTAAATACCTTTTTCTAAACAGTTATTGAAGATAAATGTGAGTGGGTGTATTATGTAAGGACTGATCATTTTTAGGGTTTCGGATTTGATATTGTCGTTTCCTACTGCCTTACCATTTTTCAATTCTGTAATAGTCCTCTGTATATCTTCTGCGGTGATTGGTGCAAATACAAAAGAATTAGCTGTGGATAGTCTTTTGACTTCATAATTCTTATCTACTCTTATTCGGTTTGCTAGTGTTTTACCAATTTTGCTGAAGCCGTTGTTGAATTCTTCAGCAATCTCGAATTTTTCCACTAGTAATTCTCCTGATTCTATACTTTTTATTTTTTCAATACAACGTTTTTGTTTTTTTGTTTCACTTATTTGTTGCACTACGTTCCATAAGTCCTTAGAACTAACCTGTGGTAGAAGTCCATTGTATCTCGAAGTGGAGTGGTATAATTTTATGAAGAAGAAAACACGAAGTCGTCTCCACAATATAATATTAACAATCGATTAGATCGATACCATCGATGAGGTGAACATGTTTCGAACATCTATAGGTTCATCATCAGCATATATAAAAGTATTCTACAATAAAAGAAGAACAAAGACTTAGTTACATGGGTAATGTGATACAATAAGTGCTACTTACATGGAGATGAAAAAATTATTTTGTAGGTTAATGTTATAAAATTATTCAATTCCAATGTTCATAACGTAGACCATATGGAAAGTTGGGATTTCCCTTTCAAGGGCTGTGTCCCATATTTAAATTTGGGAGGGCTAAATACTTTAGCCGATGCAAAATGAATTGACGACATGAGGAAACAATAGATGCAATGGCGGTGATTGACAGCACCCAAAGAGCCAACCATCTGTCAGACTGAATTGTCAAACCTAACCATGGAACGACGACAAGTGAACTCCATGCACGGAACAAAATTGAACTAGATGTAAAGCAAAACCAAAGCGGTTACTATACCATGCGTAGAGCTCAGATGTCACCTATCCATATTTACAAATTTATATATATCTATAAGAGTAGAACAATTATGTATCAAAATAAAGAACAGTATGTATGTGACAGACTAGTTATTCCAACAACACACCCCGAAGTGCAACTTGTACTGAAAAAAGGAAAACAACACCACAGAGCAAACAGAAATAGCACCTGTCCAAACGAACAAATGCACTATGACATAGAACAATTGGTTTATCGGAGATCAAGGCAGGGAAAAGTTCTAATGAAATGTAAGGGAATTAAAAAACTTTCGACAATCAAACTGTACTTGTTCATTTAAGGAAATGACGCTCGGATTGTTTATGACAGCATTGATCTCAAATATTTCAAGGAAATTGAGTAAAGAGCCCTTTTGGCAAACATGTAAAATATCTAAATCAGTCTCAATATCAAAGCTATAGTTGTGATTAAGAATATGGTTAGCAAATGAACTTTTGGTATTATAATCATCTATGTGTCGGTTTCTAGAACTCTCAATCAGTTTAACATGTTCACCAACTCTTGTTTTTATTTTTCTACCACTCTGACCGACATATTGGGCGACACAATCGGTCTGTGAACATGAAATTCTGTAGACTCCTGATTTGTGGGAGAGAGGTACTTTATCTTTCGTATTGACTAACATTTTGGAAATCGGATCCGTAGTGTAAAAGGAGAAATTGATATCATTACCGAAACGTCTGAAAATGTTCAAGATATCAAGAGAAACTTTGCCTCAATAAGGAATATTATATTGTGGAGACGACTTCGTGTTTTTCTTCTTCATAAAATTAGAACTAGATTTGTTCTTATCGATTTGTTTTTTGTAATAATGGAATTTAGCTTTATTTATTAGTGCATTCAATTTATTTCTATATTTTTTGTATTCATTTTTTATTTCATTGTGAGGGTGTGGGTTGTTTCGGAGATCTTTGCACATTTTATTTTTTTTATTAATGGAGTTGAGCAGGGCGGTAGTCAGCCAGGGTGCTATTTTTGTAGTTTTTCTTCGTATTGGTTTTTTTTCTGAACATAATTCTAATTTATTTTTAGTAATTTCAAGGAATTCTATAGTCGCTATCTCTGGACTGACTGCATTATAAACATTGTTCCAACAGATACCTTCAAATGCAGAATTAATTTTTTTGCGTTAATGAATCTTATAAATCTATCGATATTTTCCGTAGTTAGTTTGGTTTTGTGGTCAAGAGTTATTTAAAAAATTGTGGTGTAGTGGTCGGTTATGGCTGATTTCTGCCCTAGGGGGATGGTATTGTCAATGTTATTAATTTCTATTTTAAGAAAAATATGATCCAGACATGTGCTGCTACTACCTTGTACTCGTGTTGGTTCATTTATTGTTGAAATATACCCGTATTCATTCAATATATTCAAATACTCTGCTGTGTGGTTCTCGTTTGGCTTGAGTAAATCAATGTTCAGATCTCCCACAAATAAAACGAAGTCTTCTGTGTGATTTTCATTATTTTCAAGAAATTCATTCAAGCTAATATTGAAATCCTGTACATCCGTACAATGATCTGTTCTTATTCTGCGATTTTTGTTTATAGTTTTAAATTTTTTGTTTCAGTGACAAAACCTTATGTTCCTTCATTGGCAAATAAATATCTATCTATCTGGGTAGAGTTCAACGTTTCTGACAAACACAATATATCCAATCCCACTGACTATTGGTTGATTGAATCGGAATTCCGAAATTCTTGTTCGACCCCAGTTAATCCTTCACACGGTTTGTCAATTTGCTTCGACCGCAAATTCTCTAAGTGGTCCGGCGATGCCACAAAACAATCTAGCTGATAGGAAATCGGTTAGATAGTTAATTGCGACGTTCGGACCTGCAAGATGTATCAAGCCAGCTTGGAACCCATGGATGTGATATCCTCAATTTATTCGATTGGAATGAAAGGCTAAATGGAACGGGGCGTTTATCGAAAATTGCATTCAACGGTGATATATTCTAAAACAAGTGATTGCAGAGTGGTCCCCATGACGAAAAAAACGGAACTCATTAATATTTTTGCTCACTCGCCTTTTGAGCTGTCAAAAATTAAGAAAAACAAGTTTTGAGCCTTTTTTTTTCCGCGGAATTGCTTTGAAGGCTGACGAGAATCATGGTAAAAATATTTAAAAAAAGATTCGTCACAAAGGGGTGGTTTCCAGAAGAAGTGTTTCAAAGAAAAAATCAGATTCGCGCCTCTTTTTGCTTAATTGCTTCTAGGATTGATGAGAATCATGGGAAAATATTTAAAAAATATTGTCACACAGGGGTAGTTTTTAGAAGGGGTTGTTTGAAAAAAAAACAGACTCGAGCCTTTTTTTCGCGCGCAGAATTGCTTCTAAGGCTGACGAAAATAATTGAAAAATATAAAAAGAACGTGTCACAAAGGGATGGTATTAAGAAGGGGTGGTTAAACAATAAAATCAGATCCAAGCCTTGTTTTCAATGCTCACGGCAACCATAAGAAAATTTATCGCAAAGTGGTTGGTTTCAAGAGGGGTAACTTTGGTGTTGGATCAAATATTTCAAAAGATGGCTTTCTGAATGTTTAACTTTGATTAGCAAAATCATTTCCGAAAATCTTCTTGAAATAATGTTTGTAATATAAACAGTCATATTATAGCAAAAAAGACAATTTTTTTTAAAAAATAATGAGGTGCTAATTCATTGTAGGTCAAAATATATTTGATGGGTTTTTGATACGCTCTTGCATAGGCTCACAATTAATTGAATACATAAAAAAAGTGCAGGTATGAGCAAGCAATTTTTTAAATATTTTTAAAGAGACTTCAGGCTATGCATTAGATATTTTTTCAGACCGGCGAGATATTCTTGCTGGAACTGATCGAATTCGGAAAAAAAAGTACACGTATGATGCCAAGAAAAGTACACGATATAATTATTCTCCCAGTTTATGGATTGGAGAAATAAAAATTGTGCTAAACGTTATTCAGGAATTAA
This sequence comes from Gonioctena quinquepunctata, assembly GCA_018342105.1. NCBI lineage: Eukaryota > Metazoa > Arthropoda > Insecta > Coleoptera > Chrysomelidae > Gonioctena > Gonioctena quinquepunctata. Next base: position 163,764 of record JAFIRS010002406.1, read on the forward strand.
TTATCTATTTGATAGGTAATCTAAAAAATGAATTGGAATTCAGAACGTGATACGGAACAAATCTGTGAAAAAATTAAATTAAGTTAACGTGCATTGTAGTTATTTGAAAAATCTAATAATTTTGAGGATATAAATTATTGAAACATTCAAGCAATAGTTTCAAACCCTCAGAATTTGAATTTTGGAAAATAATTTCTCACGAATATGCGAAATTTTGGTCTTCTAATATGTGCGGAATTTTAGTCTTCTATTGACCATAACTTTGGAAATATAACCTATTTCAAGAATTTCACATATGAAAAAATATTATTATCAGGTTTAGAAGATAAAATAAAAATAACTATCAAATTGATAGTTTCATAGATTAAAATCATTCAAATATGCTGAGGGTGGTTTGGAAACACCATAATTCGAATTTTGATAAATCTGTCCTCAGTGCGCACCTATCCGGGTTGATAGTCATGTTAAATTCATGCATTTCTTTATTATTGGCATTTTTTCAATTGATTGTGTGAGAAAATACATTTGATTTACAGTGAATTCTGCTTGCTTGAAATCCATCCTGTTTCTGCGCTACTTTTTCCACGTATTCTCTGTATATTTTGTTTCTAATAATCCAACTATATACCTTATTGATTTCATCGGTTCATTCAGAGGAAAATAGACTTCCTCACACATCACATTGTTGGAACTGGTTGATCTTCTATTTTTCTGAGAGTAACATACCAAATCCTAGACAATTCAATGGTTAAAGTATATTTCGAGAGGTTGAGTATCTCTATCCTCCATCAATAAAATTCTACAGAATGCTGCTACCGTTGCATATCGATGGATTAAATGTCCTTTTTTGTATCTTGTCACAATAACTTCTGGTCTCTGAATTCCCATGGCTCCTGTATATATATATAAATATATGAATATATAAATATATATATATATATATATATATATATATATATAAATGAATGAATGATGAATGATGAATGAATGAATGAATGATGAATGAATGAATATATAAATATATATTCATATATAAATATATATATATATATATATTGTTATGATGAGGTGATTGTGGTTTGTTTCATTTTATTATTTTCACAATCAGACATCACAACAAAAAATATTTTTTCACTATTTTCAAATCCTTTTAGATTTCAAATCCTTTCAAATCCTTTTTGCCCTTCGAATTTAATTTAATATGTTCGTAAATGAATACCCATTTAAATATTTCAAATGCCCGGCTATGTATCTTACCTTTTTTCCATTCTACTCTTTTACCTCCTTTTCTTTACCTCAGCTAACTCAATCAGTACGCCTATGGAATCTCAGGAGTGAGTTCTACTGTGGAGCCCTCTGGTAATGATCTGAAACTGTTTTGATCGATTATTGAAAATAAGTCAGAAATTCATCAAAATAATAATTTTCTTCATTCAGGAAGACTTACTGTCACCTATCCTGCGATACTTGACTTAAATTAGTGTTTCATAGCAAAACATACATGAAAAGTGCCATTATGTAATAATAAAATAGAGTGAACTTCTGTAGGTTATGTTGATTTCAGTGGAATATTCAGTCTATATACCAATTTATGAAAGTTTTTCATCGAAGGAGTTCTTGAGAAGGTTTAATTTTAAAATGCACTGAGTTTTGTAACTTTTATGGTTCTAATGTACCTGTGGTTTCTTGAAATGCAAATGTTCAGTGTTTTGGATCACTCTTCTGTTCTTGGAAACTGCCGTCCCAGTCTGCAGCCCCTTGTTCGACTGTGAATTCGTCCTCGGACAGGTATATGTATGGAATGAGAAGGTAAGATTCGTTATGTACCTGGTTTTCATCAGCTAATGTTCTTTCTGGTATTTTCTTGTGGTTTAGTGGCAAATAACTGTGTTGGTAGCGAAGTATGCTTGATTTTCCGAATTAAATTTTGTTGAGTTCGAGTTATAAGATCTTTTGTTTTCTTCTCGAATTCTCGGTTTACACGCACTTCCTGTTACACTTTTCATTATTTTCGTTCATTTGACAGATTTTATTCACTAATAGTTTCTAAATACCCGACATACTATATACATGATATATTCAAAATCATTGACGTTTTCTGCTTTTCATATTTTCAATATTCATAACTTTGCATCAAGATCTTTCCTAGCATCTCATTGGCCATTGTGTTCAGATCTAATTTCATATACAGAATGTTCTAACTTTAATATTTTGTTGTCTCCTTGTGCTCAAAAATATATTACTAAATTTAGATTTCTATAATTTTTATAAATTATGCCAATTGCTTGTTATGTTGAAAACATGTTTATTCAAAACATAGGTATTGACTAATATTATAGAAGGTTTCAGAAAAACGGTAGAATCCCCAGAAAATCTGTGAAATAACATAGCATAAATTACTAAATATGAACATTTGCTATTTATGTGCTTTTTCAGTTTATAATTTTCATTCTAACTCTTTGAACATTAACACGTACTTCTAAACATATATATATTTATATATATATATATATATATATATATATATATATATTATATATATATATATATATATATATATATATATATATATATATATATATATATATATAAACGCACCTCATCACACATCTATGTGATTAATTGGATCCTCACTACCACGTGACTTGACAAAAAGTGTATCACAGTTGCATTTACTCAAAGCACACTCTGTTAATGAGTAAATCAAACAGGGCGCCATCACCATCTGCCTCAGTTCCTGAAGTGCGGTTTTGAATTTCAACAGATGTTTTCTCTCCGGATAACTTCTCTCTTGTATGAAAAAACTCCTCACTTTCTTTCATTGTTGTTTTTCCTTTTGCAATTTAATGAAGAGTGGTATGAATTTACTGCAGTTTGTTCTGTTGTAGTTGGGATGTTTACCGCATGGGGTAGGAGAAATAATTTTGGGAGACTGAATTAATGAGGGGAATTTTCAGTACAAGCTTTACGTTCGGTTGACGTGCTACTTCGATCAATTCTCTAACCACTTTGAAACATCGCAGAATAGTGGATTGAATATTTCTATTTTGCACGCACTTTCATGACAGTTGCACCTTCGAAATAACAGGCGTAGATGGTTTGAATATACGCATATATTCAAATATTGGTATACAGGGTGTTTCAAAATTCAGTATCAAGATTTCAGGGGCGTATTTTTCAGGTCAAAATGAGACTTTTTTCCATAAACATGTGTCCGCAAACGCTTGGTTAACGATCTACTGAGCGTTAAAGTTTTAAGATTTTTTATTTTTTTCATCATAGCTCTTTCAGTTTCTGCGATATTAAGATCAAATTGGAAATATAGGTTACGTTTTAGGGTTGACATCATCCAGTATGCCGAGTGATTGTAAGAATCTACAGGGAGATATTTTTTAGCTCCATAAACTTTTTTGTAGTGCGCCTCTGGTGGATTCTATCAAATGAAATTAGTTTTTTGTTTTGTTTATGAATTTTGTTGCCTTCTGTAATTTGTACGCATCTGCGACCGTTATCGAGAAAAAAAGTTAAATCCTTTTTTGTAATTTTCGTAAATTATCTGGCTGACATCCATTTTGTTTATGGTCTGGCCAATGGTAACGGACTTGAAGCTCAGAGGTTGTACGCGTGTTTGAAGCAAAGATTTGTGGGTTATTACGCCAAACAATCTATGATTTTTACAAGAGGGAACCTTCTTTCAGAGAGGCTGATGGCAGGGAGCTTCTATCCGTGGAAGTATAATTCACTGTCATTTTATTCAGAACATTACCGTTTTCAGTTCATTCATTACACGGGTCTACAGAAAAAAATTCCGGGTTGCACTCCGGGAGTGCCGACAGAAGTGAAAACGTATTTTGGCGCGTTAGACATTTTTTAGATGGGTACTAGGGTTATTGGGTTATGAATTGCAATTCATTTATGAATTGTATTGTATTGTTATTAGAAACGTTAAAATACATTTAATATTCTTTTATGAATCATCGTTAACAATTTCGACAACTCTTGTATCATCATCATTATCATTAACATTATTACAATCTAAAATAGAAACTATAGGTTCATGGTAACTAAAATAGGAAATAAACAATTTTGATTCGAAGTTATTTAAATATCTCGTGAATACCGCATCCATTGTACTTTTATATCTCGTTGTGCTAATATTGCGTTGATTGGACATAGTAAAATCAAATTATCTATTCACAAATTCAATTTATATATCTAGACGCGTTCGCGGTCTGCTATATGTTCATGCATATATGCACACACTATAGCTAATAATATGCGTACAGCGCTACAAGCAGTCTTCACTTCAAGCATATATGCACACACTATAGCTGCGTCTCATTACGGTGTCGCGAGTCCAGCGATTTTCTCTCACCTAAAATATGCCTACCGCGCCATAAAAAGTTTTCACTTCAAAAATTGGTGCAGTCCTGTTTGTATCTGTAATAGATAAGGAAAGTACTATATCTTAAATCAATAGTAGTTATTTCAACTTTCCAGCTCTACTCTACTACCTGACCTCATTTTAAGTTTTTTCGATTTTATTCGAAAACAGGGAATTTTACAATAACACCGATAAAATTAATCCTATTATCCCATGATGACTAGTGAATTAAGACGTTGTGTTAACGACCAAGATAAGTTTTGTCACGTTTGGGGTGAATTTTTGAAAGATCAGCATACATTGATAACAGATACTGTAATCCGCTCGAATTTTGGTTACTTCAATATTGCAATTGGCAATCAATGGAGCGTTAGTGCCTCATAGTGTATGTTAAATGTGCATTGAACATTTGTGACAATGGGAGAAAGGTACACGTGAATTTTTGGAAATATATTGTGCATCAACAAAAACAATCGCCACAAATGGAAATATCCCGATATTTTTCCAGCAAGAAGATCAATTCCTTATTCATAAAATGTTCCGATACCAGTTTTTCATCAACTACCACAATTTCAGGAGGAAGAAATTGTGTAGTGCTTCTCAAGTACTCACTTTGAATGCTGTAGAGAACCATCGAATCCTAAATCATCTTCACAAAATGTGCCTAATGTTCATCAGAGACACTTACTTTTCAAAACAGCGTGCCAATTTGCTGGGATCAAGATTACAAGAAAAAAATATGGAGAGGAATGTGATAAATGAACTTTTGGTTCCCCGAGAAACAATAATTTTACCACCTTTGCACATTAAATTGGGGCTGATGAAGCAGTTTGGTAAAGCTCCGGTTGAAGGCTGTCGAAGTTTTCAGTTTATTTCTCAGAAATCTCCTGGATTGAGTTTAGCAAAATTAGGAGTAGGCATTTTTGATGCACTCCAAATACGTCAATAAATTGGAGACTTCAGTAATTTCGAGGCATCTATAACTGAAGTAGACCGACCTGCATTGAAATATTCTGTAGCGGTTGTATAAAATTCCCTCGGAAATTGCAAGGCTGTAAACTAGGTAAAGTTAGTTGAGGAAATGCTTCTCTCAAAAATTCAGGCTGAAATATGAGCATAAAAGTATACTAAGTACTTCTATTGTCATAAAGATCACTTTCAACATAACCTAGGAGATTTCAGTGGGGAACAAGGAGAACGCTTCCACCAAAATATGAAAACAATGGAGAACAGGAATCAGGGCAGATGGAATGTCAATATGATGGCAGGCTATTGCTGGAGAGTTAAACGCGATGGCCTAAGATAACTTCACTCTGGAAAATTACATAAAAGACAATTTCTTAATGTTTAATGTTGAAATGAACTGGGTTACTACACTCAGGCCAATGAGAACGACATTGTCATCCTGGTCGATGACCAGGGGTCCGGCTTCGTGGAAGGCACTATATAAAGAGACCTCAACGGGGTGGATGGATGGTGCCGTTTAGTAGGGCGGAGTGTGAACCCTGAAAAGGCGGAGCTGGTTTCTTTCACCATGAAACGCAAACCAGGGGACCTCTCTTACGTCCAACTCAAAGGAAGTTTTCTGCAATACAAAAGCTCAGTCAAGTACCTTGGAAATATCCTTGACTGCAAGCTGAACTGGAACGAGCCTATCGAACATAAAGTTCGGAAAGCCACAGCCGCGTTCTGGGCATGCAGAAGGACATTTGTCAGTAAGTGGGGGCTCAGCCCTTGGATCATATATGCTACGCTAGATACAGCATTCTGCAGTGTTTGTTTGGTATTAGAGAGGTACAGAGAGAGGGGGTGAAGGAGACGTTGGCGTACTTTACGTAATAGCCAGTACCGCGTGTAACTGGAAATATCTTGAGTATGCTGATTCCCCCCGGACCTACCAAAACAATAACCTAGGTGCCATATCTAGCGTAGCATATATGATCTAAGGCTCAGCCCCAAGATTCTATACTGGATCAACACGACTCTCATACGTCCAATGATAACGTAAGGAGCCATCGTATGGTGCCAAAATACAGCATCCGGCAAATCAAAAACTAAATTAGACAAGGTACAAGACTTCCTGTCTGTCAACATTAAGTGCAATGAGGACGGCACCCACTAGGGTGACACTCATAGGACTGCCTCCATTTCACTTCTTCATTGAACACGAGGCACGCGAAGCCATCGCTCGCTTGAGAAGCTCCAACCAATGGCGGAGCTGGGGAATGTATGAACATTCTCGATTATGGAATCAAATAGTGGAGGATTGTCCACTCCTTGAAATACCAATTGTTCACCTGTCATACGACTCACCAAAAAGCCGCTGTCAGTCATTTCCAAAAGGGAGGACTGGGAGCAGACAGGACACCGCCTGATCCACACCAATGGGATCATCCGGTTCACAGATCGCTTCAAGATGGGTGGATCAGCCAGCGCCGGGGTATACGGAAAATCTCCCATGGGAAATTTTATTTCAGTATTTCAGGCAGAAGTTTTTGCCATACTCGCCTGTGTAGAAGAAAATATCAACAGAGGCTACACGGCCAGCAAATCACGATATGCACGGACAGCCAAACGGTGATCGAGGCCCTCACATCGTACAGAGTCAGTTCGCTGCTGGTGTCGATATGCATGGTAGATCTGCTACTGTGTGTCCCCGGTCATACCGGTATGCTCGGAAACGAACGGGCCGACCATTTGGCCAGACAGTTTCCAGATCATGGAGCGTCTCAACCATGGAGGAAATCCCAGGAGTAAAATGCCAGGAGGCATGGAAAGAAGCTCCTGGCATGAGACAATGACCAAGCCTCTGCTCACACTAAGCAGAAAGGAAATGAGAACAGTGGTAGGGCTCCTCAAGGGGCACTGCCATCTAAACAAGCACCTAAACATTATAGGTATCACAGATACTGAATGCAGGTGGTGCTTGGAGGATGAGGAGTCAGCCACCCACAGCCTCACGGAAGGCCCAGCAGTGGCATAACAGCCCACATGCTAATGGTTCTGTCTGCCCACATACTCTCATGCTATCTTTTATCTGTCAAAACAAACCCATATTTTTCCGAAATTGCATTTTTTTCTCTCATAAACTAGAGCTGATGAAAAAAATACAAGTTAAAATTTTGACATCACCTTATTAGACATACTGAAAATCAGGTCCGAAATGCTAGGCACCAAAATAAATGTTTCAGATGAATAGGCTTGAGCAGTGCATACTTGAAGCTTTCCAGTATTGCTTTCCGTTGGCTTCTTAAGCTCGTGATGCATCTTTCTGTCGTGCTTGAGGCGAAGCTCGACCAATGGCTTGTACTCCAGGTGACAATTGATTTCATAGCGGAAGTATTGCTTCATGACGACTATTACAAACTCACTGGAAAACTGCGTGTGATATCTTATGACGACCGGCAATTAGAATTTCACAATCAACACCACTTGTTACGTCACACATGAACTGAAATGTCACTGTTTGTATTTGTTGTTTTCCATTACTTTCATCCTCATTTGTTATCATAATATGTCTAAAAACCCTGGTGCTTGCACTTATACCTGTAGAAGTTTGAGATCGACTTGGCGACACTTGGCCTACTTGATAATAGAGATTACTAGCCTGTCAGATGACGCCAATTTCGTTTTAGTTTCCATTCAGTTACAGGGTATATTTATTCCCTCGGCTTCCGTTTTGAGACGAACTGTTCGCGGGTTCTGATTCTAGTTTTGCTATTGGTTGGAATGAAACATCTAAATTGCAGAAAATATGAAATTTAATGCATACAATATGATGAGCTATGGAAATATAATGAAATAAATAAATAAATAAAAAATCGTTTATTTCAAGTAAAAAATTATTTCAGTAAGTACTCAAGAAGCACAATAAATTTGAAAATTTGTGCGTGTTTCTATTCAAATAATATTGCATTTTATATTATATTATGTTTATATTATATTATGTATCTAAACATATCAAGTTCATAACGTAAAAGGAATTTTGTGTTGAAACAAAATGGTCTGTAACAAATATGGTTGAATAAGACAATGACAGGAATATATGGTTGAAGTTAGTGCTTAAAATCCATGGTTTTATATTTTTTTTTATCCTTGCAAATTTCACTGCTGTAGCTTCCTGTGGTGAGGAATTATAAATCTTTGGAGCCAGATCTCTTTACACTAGTATAAAAAATTCTAGGTAACATACGTGCGTGTTAACTTTTATATATAGTATTTATCTCTGATTGGTGATTAGTTATACTATCATTGATTTTGTTTTTACACAATAATCTTATCACAGATTTAATATATAGTTGTTGAATTTGGAAGACATTGGCCTCTTCAAATAGGTCTACAGATGGAAACATTTTTGACTTAAATAAACATATTTTCAATAATGCTTTCTGAGTTACTTCCAATGGTAGTAAGAGGTTTTTGAAAGTAGCTCCCCATATGTAAATTCCATGATTTAGAACCGATTCTACCAATGCATAATAGATATTTATCAAAGATTTTTTTGACATCGAATTTCGCAATATGTAAAACTTGTGTAGTAATTTACGTAGTTTGATATTAACGTAGTTAATGTGTGTATCCCATTTTGAAAGATTATCAAAATTCGCACCCAAGTATTTTATGTTATTAACTGAACCAAGTTTTATATTACAGTTACATTGATTGTAATTATCACAATCATATTCATGAATAACAATAGAATCAGTATGTGGTAGACCAGATTTGCTCATAGAATAGCATACGAATTTTGTTTTATCAGTGTTAACTGTAAGTAAGCTACAATCTAACCAATGTTTTACAGTAGAAATAAGTTTTTTGCTTTTTCAATTGCATCTTTCCAAGTATCAGCTTGAATAATAATACATGTATCATCCGCAAAGCATACCAGACAATCTCCAGTAACAACCGAAAAAATTCCATTCACATATATGTTAAATAATGAGGGCCCAAGGACATTACCCTGTGGTACACCACATTCCACCAGACACGGTGGACTCAGAGCATCTCCAATTTTAACTTGTTGCTCACGTTTATCTAGGTAAGATGCGATTAGTTTATTTGGCAATTCAGAGATGCCCCAATTATCCATCCGTTCCAGTAGAATGTGGTGTGGCACAGTGTCGAAAGCCTTCGCCAGGTCGAGAAAAATGGTCATGCACTTTTTGTTTGAATTAAAGCTGGAGACTATCTGACTGCTAACCTTTATGAGGGCATCCTCAGTACAACATGACTCTCTCAAACCAAATTGATTACATGAAAGAAGTTTATTTTTGTTTATGTAGTTAGACGAAGTTTAATGCATTTCTCAACAACTTTAGTGACACTACTGGTCAGAGCGATTGGTCTGTAATTTTGTAACCTATCCTTACGTCCATTCTTATGTAGCGGCACTATTATTGTATTCTTAAGTAAGTTAGGAAAGATCCCTGTGAAAAAAATTCAATTTATTTAGTAAAGTAAAGGCTAAATAAGGTATTTATGATATTGTTTAATTATCATATTTGAAATGTTATCCAGGGCGCGAGAGTTATTATTTTTCAGTGAACCTATAATAATTATCAATTCATTTTCATGGATATTGTCTAAAATAAGTTTCTGGTCTACCTTATTTAAATTAGGTGTAACATTTTTTGGGGTTTTTATTTTTGACGCTAATTTCTTTCCAACAGAGCTAAAATATCATTTTTCGTCAAGATTTGTACTTGCTTTTGGTACTGAATACAGGTGAATATTCGAATCTGCGGCTTTATACTGTCCACTCAAAATACAAATGTGGCCCATTCTACAGAAAGTATACTTACACACTACACTACCTGAAAATAAGCAATTCCTATCGCACCAATGAACTGATTTTTTTAAAAACAAACTGAGGAATAAGCTAAGCAAAATTTCAATTCAAAGAGGAAGATACCGACAAAACACTATAAGATGCTGCAGATGTCAGAAATTAAGTTTTGATATTAAGCGAGAATATAAACAAACATTTTTGGACGGCGCCATCTACCACAGAGAGAGCGCTGTTGAAGTAACAGGTTGTGTACCCTCGAAAATCTACACAATATCAAATCAGTTCATTCACCAGAGTTTTCAGACATCTCATGTTATAATTGTAGTGATGAATGAACTCAATACTTATCATCATTCCAAATGGTATGTTGACAAGGTTGCATTTTCCGAGTCAATACTGCACGCCACTTTTTATTATGGTTATACGGTCTCATTCCAAACTTTAGGTAGGTGTTTCAGGTGATATAAAATATTCACGAATATGAGCAGTTGTCCATCTCATACAACTCAATTTCATAAAGTGAGGTATGATTAAATTCTGTGCATTCGCATTCCTGATGTTCTCGACCAGGAGAATGCGGTAATAAACTCTCTCCTACCTTTCCATTATCCATTTCTACGTTCTCCGACGGCCATTTCCGTTCATTTTATTGTCAACGTCCATGAAATACATCTTTATTGGATTTTTTTTTTTTAAGGATGAGGGTGCTATGAAAATGTGGCGGGTGTCGGTGAATACTGAATTACCTAAAAGTGTCCATGGTCATGAGAATATGTCTGTGGAAGAATCACTATACAGAGTGAAATCGAAGAACAACCCTTATACATGGTGGGCAGCAAGGCACTCCATCAGAATGTGATGTGGTGTTTCCGTTATTTCTCCGCAAACCTGCAGGTATAACAAGCTTACATTTTCTACGAGTATGAACGTTTGCAAATCATACGAGTAGGAAATTATCATCTTGTGCGAGTTTCAAACTGTACTTTTTCTACGACTGTCATAATACACAAATTCAAAAAAATAGCGCACTTCGTAAATTTGATATTGCAATAATTGCAAAAAAGTAGATTCGTGTTTGTTATACTGAATATCGTTTTTTAGCAATATTCAATGTAACATTGGTATCAACCTTTGGGAACTGGAACCAGTTTTCTCATGGGAAAGGTTAACATTATTCATATTTTCTAAATATCATGTCAATGAAAGGCTAGGTAGGGACTCGATGTCATCCTCAGCTACTGTTGTAGAGCGCTAGCCACCATACCGTTTCAATATCCTAATGTCTTTGCCAATATACAGTGCTCGTCTAAAGTCCGTTCTTCCCCCTACCAATTTTTGAACCACCTTGTATATTGCAACGAAATTTGTAGGGCTCAATGAGAAGATAAAAACCTACTTTTTTCATGAAAAAAACACAACTGAAAGTTTTAAATGGCGGCTGAGCGCCATCTTCAATAATTTTTTTAAATGGAACACCCCGTATATTATTCCATTTTTGAAATCTGCTCATAATTCTCAACTGTTTTCTCCAATACACTTCACCTTTGAATTCGATTGTTTTCGAAATATTAACGTTTGAAAAGGGACATTTTGGTCATTTCAAACCCAACCAAAAACACGAATGTTGCTTTCAATCAAGTTTGTATTGCAAAAAATCGTTGTCGCGGTAACATCTTGTTTACTGTCAAACTAAACTGCTTACTGTCAAATAGTCCGTTGAGCGCCTAAATCGCCTAAATCGCCTAAAGCGCCTAAATCCTTTTATGGCTCGTAGTTTAGACGATAAATTTGAAGCGATTTTTATATTTGGAGAAGCTGAAAGAAATTATCATCTAGCAGTCCGTATGGTCAATGATAGATTTCCCGAGAATCCCATTTCGAGGTCATATTTTCGCAAACTTTTGAATAAGCTCCAAGCAACTGGTACGCTGAGAGATGCTCCAAGATCATGAAGAAAGAAAGGTAGAAATTGTTGCTGAAATAGTAATCAATCCGACTCAGTCGACGTCTGCAGTTGCTGAATCCTGTGGAGTGAGTTCAAAAAGTATCCAAAGAGCCCTTAAAAAAAAAAAAAGTTCAATCCCTATGGAATGAAAATCCTGCATGCTCTCACGGAGGATGATCCAGACCGGAGGGTTGGATTTTGTGAGTGGTTAACAAGAACAATTAAAGGAGAATGGGGCTTCCTAAAACTATGTTTCGCAGACAAATGCACATTTTTTCTGAATGGAAAAGTCAACAAACAGAATGTACGATACTGGAGCGATACTAATCCGCAAATTTTTAGAGAGGAACATACCCAGTTTCCTAGAAAGGTGAATGTTTGTGTGGGGATTTTGGGCAATCGCGTTGTTTGACCGATTTTCATCAGAGGCAATCTTACAGGAGTTCTTTACAGAAATCTTCTAGAAACTGAAATTGAACCTCGAATAAAACAAATTGTATTAAACAATCAGGAAGAGTTTGAAATTCGTGAAATCATATTTCAGCAGGATGGGGCACCTCACCATTTCGATCGCATGGCTAGAGAGTTCCTCGATACAAACTTACCTGGGCGATGGATAGGTCGCAGGGGAAGTACAGAATGGCCACCAAGATCTCCGGATCCCACACCTCTAGATTTTCTCCTTTGGGAATATCTGAAGTCAAAAATCTACGCCACTGAATGCCAAACAATAGAAGAGTAGGAACGCAGAATAATAGATACATGTGAAGAAATAAATGAACAGACTTTCATCAACGTGAGCGAATCTATTTATGATAGGGCACTTTATTGTCAAGATTTAGGAGGGGACCACATTGAACACTCGATGAAATAATTATTGGGGTTAAATAAAAGTGTTATTCGAAAAAAATTATAATTTCTTAGCTAACTAATTTGTTTTGATTGTGAATTTACAGAACACATTCGTAGGCTTCGAGATTTTCCGGTAAGCGGTACTGTTCATCCTCAATAAACTCTCTTTACACCTCTTATCAGTCGAATTCATTGAGAGATTCAACTACAATTCAATTACAACTTTTAGTTAGCAAAATGTTTTACCGGAAGTGACCAAAATCCATACTTCATTTAAAACCGGAATGTTACTTTTCAAACGTTAATATTTCGAAAACAATTGGATTTAGGAATAAAGTGTATTGGAGAAAACTATTGATAATTATGAGCAGATTTCAAAAATGGAATGATATACGGGGTGTTTTTTTTTAAATTACTGAAGATGGCGCTCAGCCGCCATTTTAAAACTTTTAGCTGTGATTTTTCCATGGAAAAGTAGGTAGGTCCTATTTCAGCCCTCCAAATTTCGTTGCGATATACCAGGTGGTTCAAAAATTAGTAGGGGGGACGGACTTTAGACGAAGCACTGTATAAAGATTATAGCCGAAGATCAGCGAAAATAGTGGCCGGTATATAAATCAGGATTTGAAAGTTTTGAATATAATGCAATTTGTTTTCACCTATTTTCTATTTTATTGATTCCTATTTGTTGGACAGTACATTTTTCTTTGTGATAATTTGGAAAAAACAAGCATCATTGACACAACTTGGTTACAGATTCCAATATGTTTTGACAATGTTGACAGTTAAAGTAGATTTTCGAGAAGATTTCGTTTTAGTGTTCGGAATGCAAACCAAAATTGCGGACCTACATTTTTGAAATCGGGGATTATCATCTCATCACTTCTGCAGCACCCATGATTCCTATGATAAGAACAATCTGCAATAAAAAAACATAAACTATTGTTAATTAACTAATTGATTCAAACTCGATCTATTGGTTAGCATATTTAAATTTGCCAAACTATCAATTTTATTAAGCCATTTGCCAAGTTTTCCGATATTTTAGCATTCATGCATTATTAAATATAAAATTATTGTGAAATATACTTTTGCTAAAAGGTAGACGTCGTGTGGGGCTTTTTTTATAAACTTCTCTCCATTTAGGGGATCCAATGAATTACTGAAAATACCACGATAATTCTCAGCAGGAATCTTGATTGTAGTAGTTGAATAACCAGTATTTTTTTTATTTAATGGCAGATATTTTTCCAATTACTATATTCTCGTAGTTTTGGTCGATAATGGTTGAATAGTCACTTCCATCAACTCAGACGCTCTTTACTTGGAGATTATAATATAAATGAGAGTCAAATGAATTATTGCTGGATTGATAAGTATCGATTACAGTAATTTATCCGAGGCCGGAGACATAATTTAGGAATATAAAAAGATCCAATTTCATTGCGAAAACCATTCCAATATAATTGGCTGCATTGAATTACTTATCAACCGTAATGGATGATAGTGTTATTAATGCTGATGAATATTCATAAGCTGAATTTGTTCCGCTGGAGATTCGGTAATAAATTTCATTTAAAGACAAAAAATATACATGAGAGTGAGAACAGGATGGAAACGTATCATTGATAGCATTAAGCGAAATAGTAAAAAAAAATTACTGATAATTTACTGTTCAGCTAGCTCACCAAACTGGAATTTGGAAAACATCATTCCAATTCATAGTCGTTAAGTTATCGCTCGAATCTTTTTATTCGTTTCCGGTAACCGTGATCATCAAAATCATATGGTCATTATTGATACATAAAAACGTCAGGAAAAAAGATCCTTGATAAATATTCTGCCAAACAATTTTACTTCATTGGATACTATTTTGTATGGACCTCACCTATTGAACAAAACTTTCTGTACTAGTTATAGAGAAAGAACTTTCATTGTCCAAATAGGCCCTACGCCCAATTACTGAAAGGGTGAAATTATAAGTATGAAAGATTGCTTCTGTTTGAAAATATGAACATGGTGTTTTTAAAATCATGTGTGGAATCATCTGCGATTCATAGAGGAACTCACTCTTTTTTACACGCTTTATATTAGCTTCACTTGTATGTTTGTTTGTTGTAACCGACTCCTTTGGGCGCGATTTTGACCCACTTACAGACGTCCGAATGATTAGAAATTTGGAAGGTGTACATAATTCCGGTGACAATGCATTAAGAAATTTTTGTGTGGATAAAAAACAAAATGGCGGCTCCAAAATGGCGTACGAATTTTGTGTTTATGGTCCGATTCGTTTCAAAATTGATATCCAAATGTTTTTGTGGTCGGAGATTATGATTCCTTTGTCAAAATTGGAAAATTCGAGATGGCGGCTCCAAAATGGGGGACGTGTTTTGTGATTATGGTCTGATTCTATTCAAAATTGGTATGTGGGGGTTTTTGGGGTCGAATATTATGATTCTTCTGTGGAAATTGGAAAATTCAAGATGGCGGCTTCAAAATGGCGGCCGAGTTTTGTGATTATGGTCCGATTCGCTTCAAATTTGGTATCTGAGAGTTTTTGTGGTCGGAAATCATGATTCTTTTGTCAAAATTGAAAAATTCCAGATTGCGGCTCCAAAATGGTGGACGAGTTTTGTGATTATGGTCTGATTCCATTCAAAATTGGGATGTGGGGGTTTTTGGGGTCGAAAATTATGATTATTTTGTGGAAATTGGAAAATTCAAAATGGCGGTTTCAAAATGGTGGCCGAGATTTGTGATTATGGTCTGATACTATTCAAAATTGGTATGTGGGGGTTTTTGAAGTCGAATATTATGATTAAATAACGTACACGTATGTAAGTTCACAATTGATCCAGTTTTGAATGTCCATTATATGTACAATGATGAACGTACAGATGTGGTCCAGTATTATACATTCGGTGTTCATCCAAAAACGTACAAACATGGAAGTTTCAAAAGGATCCAGTTTTTTTCGTCCAGTGGACGTACATATACGTCTAATAAGTAACGTTAGGATTATTGGTCGATTATTGTACATCGAATGTTCATCCACAAACGTTCTCTTATGGATGTTCATGTCGGTCCAATATTTTACGTCCATTGATAATCCATGAGATGTACAATACGGAATGTACGAAGCCTATCCTGAATAGTACATCCATTGGACACCCATATCGAGTCCATGGACGTTTGGATTAATCTTGGACCCAAAATGGACGTCAACGGGACGTCTTGTGCTATATGGGTAGTTCGACTGTGCGCAAGAAGGTTTCTGCGCCGAGTTATTCAAATTATGTAAACAGCGTCTGGAAGTAGACATCAATATCTACAATTTGTATATTTTGAATTTTCACCTGAGAGCTGGGAAATGTGTTGGAAATGTCACTGAAAGTTGCTCCAAACGCTTGAGAGTGCGCTCGAGGCAAGACAAGTTCCATCCCAGACAGCACTGGATATCCCATGAATATGCATAGGATATTATTTTTAGGATATTGGAATATTCTCAATGTGCCAGGGATAAACATATCTTTTTTGGAATATTCCTAGAATGTACTGGTGGGTAAAATTTTCAATATTCCTTGAATATTCCATGAGGAATATTCCCGGAATATCCAGAATTTTCCCAGAATATTCCAGAAAGGATACTCCTGGAATATCCTCTGGGAATATTCCTTGAAAATCCAGAATATACCTACAATATTTCATGAATATTCCAGGAAAAAAATTCCTAGATTATTCTATGAACATATTCCATGAATATTCCGGGAATATTCAAAGTAATTCGGGAATATGATAGTAATATTCCCTAAATATCTCGAAGGGTTTTCATTCCCTGAAATTTCAGGAATTAACAAATAAAAGAAAAATACATCTGTTTCCCCACATGAGTATCCTCAAATATAAAATCTTGAAAGGCACTGTTACATCTATATTATGATCTCCTACAATTAAGTTAATATGCCTGACAATTCAAGCAATGTTTTTGCTTACATTTGCTGAAAAACAAAACTTCATTTCAAAAATTATGTATTTGTGCAATACGTAATTGTTTTCCTCAGAGTATTTGTGGATTGAAATTGCAGGTTCCACTCAGAAAAAAAAATTGATTCCCGCAGACTGCGCACCCCTTCCCTACAATGGAATGAAACAACATGAATTTGAACAGGCCTATTTCTATTTAGTTATAATAATGATAACACATATTTTATTGACCCGTTCATTCTGTCACTACAGGAGTATCTCTGAAAAACAAAAATTGCAAGATTGGATTTATGTCTCTAAAACTACTTTCAAAATGAATCTTGCTAACTACAAAATATGTCAAAGAGTATATCGCTAAGTATCTATTGAAATGACTAGAACTGACCCCTAACAATATAAGACATAGGATTAAGTTTAAGACTAGAACTTTGCATCTAGCTGGGAAACAAACACGGTTTTGAATGCTTTCCCCATGCTGCGAATATTTTGTGCATGTACTATAACCTGCATGACCCCCAATTGCTAATATGTATGCTTTTGCCACTGCATCAAATAAAAAATTTGTTATTTTGAAATTGTAAATCTGACCGGATAAGTCAACACAATTGTTATATAGCTAAATGGCTTCTTCAACGAAGTCTAAGAAAAATTGATTGAAATTTTTGGGGTTTTCGTAGCCGTGATACAATTCAATTAAAAACACATTCTTAGATTTCAAACCAAGTATGGGATAAAACTGACTCTTTGAACTTTTCGCAATGGGCAATCCATCTATGTTCATACCAATTTCAATGGGAAGTGATAATATTCCACCGGATCTACTTTTTGGGTAATTGTTAATTTTGGAGTAGCTAGAAAAGTCCTGGCATCTCTAGGTAATCCATGAAAATCATTAGGTTTAGCTTCTACTAAAATTACCAGAAATTGATTAATGGCACTCAATGTCTCTTTATCATCAACAGCACACTTCCTAAGCTTTTCCACAGCATTTAACGAATTGTGACTATTAGAAGTGGGAACTTCTTTAAGCGAATCATTGAGTATTGAAGACTGTTGACAAATCAAGAACTGATCTGATGAATTTCCATCCAAAATTTCTGGGTTAGTGATACCACAACTTGAACTACTACTTTCTGAATCAGAAGAACTCCAATCCATTCTATCACTAATAGTTTCAACTTGATTACTCAACTGTCCTTTCGCATGCATTTCGTGGAAAACGCCTTGAAAATGAAATGCATATGAAGGCATATTGGAATATTCTTGAAATATGCTAGAGGCATGTGGATATTCTAGGAATATTCCATGTATAATCGGAATATACTCTTCTCTTTTCGGATATTTAGAGAATATTCTAGGAATATTCCGTGCTGTCTGGGATTGAGTGTGAAACGATTCCTTCAATACTTTCCAAGAACACAAAGCGATTTTTCTGGGGCCAACTCCGGGGTTTTCAACTGCGAACTATCTTTTAAAAGGTGGTACAGGTTATTTGCGTTTTTATTTAAGTTGAAAATAGCCTCTATCTATCTGTTTTGTCATTCATCATTATCATTCTGATTTTCATAAAATTTCATCTACGTGTATATTTATTCATAGTCCAATCTAGAACTTCCTATCTATTTTACTCGTTTTTAATAGATAGATAGATAGATAGATAGATAGATAGATAGATAGATAGATATATTATTTATTGTCTTATTTTCTATTGTACAAAAGATTAGACATTGTCAAAAGATTGATAAAAAAAATTACATATACAGGACAAATAGTTATTTACATAATATTTCCATACATATATACAGAATAGACAATAGTAATTGTCTAGATGAATATACATCTACAGGACAGGAAGTAATTATTTACAAAAGATTTCCAGACATTTACAAAATACATATTAATAATAAAAAAAATTATTAGCATTTGAAGATTGCTAGACGAATGCCAAGGTAACTTTCAAACTCTCTCAAATTATAAAAACACTCGTCAAGAAGAGTCTTCTTCAACCTCCTCTTATATATAGCATATGATTCGCTATCCCCAACGATAGCCGGAAGTTTATTGTAATATCGAATGCCAGCATTGTTGGGAGCTTTTTTCTTGAACGAATGATTTATTCTCCCCATGACAAAATTATTTTTGGGTCTTGTATGTTTCATCAGTTTATATTTATTGATATATATGTAACTGAGCAATTTTAGTAAGTAAATTAAAGAGACTGTTAAGATTTCATACTGCTTGTAAATTTCGCGACAAGAAGTTCTATAGGGTAGATTGAAAATTAATCTTAGGATTCGTTTATGTAAAATAAAAACTCTTTGCACATCGCGTTCCTGACCCCAGATTATGACACTGTGGCTAAAAGCAGAGTAAGCATAGGCATAGTATATAGTCAATAAGCAGAAAAATTGATTAATCGTTTTGCAAACACCATCAATCTGTTTCTCCCATGTGAAATTATTGTCAAACGTTGTTCCCAAGAACTTTACCGATTTGGATATTCTAATGGTGGATCCATTGAATAAATTTGGTTTGAAGGGGTTTTTACAAACTGAAATATTAGATACATACGGTTTCCTTTAGTTTATAATAAGATTATTTCTAGAACACCAATTTTCAAATTCAATAAAAGTTTTGGCAATTGTTTTGAGTGGGTTGTGTTCTGAATGATCAGTTATAACCATGCAGGTATCGTCAGCATACATAAATATTATATATTATATTATATTATAATAAGAAAATCAACGGTCCAGGGACACTGCCTTGTGGAGTACCAATATCAATATCATACTCTTTGGTGATGACCTCGTCAATTTTCACTACATTTTTTCTGTTTTCTAGGTAGGAGAGAAACCAATCATTAAGGCAACCACGTATACCTATTGCGTTCAACTTTTCTGAAACAAAAGATTTGTCAACCATGTTTACATGGAATTCACGTCATTTTTATAATATAGTTTCCTGAACTTGATTCAATGATAGTCAAAACGTCGGATATCGATCCAAAACACCAAAGATTTCCGCATCACAACTGTTTCTCTTTCCGAAAGAACCGCAATCTTCTCTGCTGGAATGACGAATTATTATTGGATCTCCGCATTCGCCAAATCTAATATATTCCGCTTATTAAATCATATAGAGAGACGTAATATGACAATATGCGCGAGCTGGAAAATCCCACAAACTTTCAAACTCCGTTACATGTTGATGACAGATTACGACATGTCGCATATGAGCAACGTGATGCTGCAGGAAAATAATTAGGTCGAAATACATAACGCGAGTGCGGTTGCGAAAAGTTCACTTCTCATTAGGGGAATATAGAATCAGCGAATTTATGTTAATTAGGTACCGTAACATGGGCATAATTTGGTACATTCTATTTTCCAGAAGCATTTTCATTTTTGCATCTAGAGTGCGTTGGATCCACTTCAATCAATCTGGTGGACATGAATGATGAGTGTAAAATATTATATGACAGTTTTCCGCCTAGTTGAGTACCGATGGCGGTTTGATATTGTCCAAAAAGTATCGAGTAAATCAATCAGTATAATTTGCAAGTGGGTCACAATGTTGTTATTCTGCAAAACACGAATCAGTGTCAAACTTGAACAAGAGTTCTTGAAAGTGACGACTGATGGTTTGATCAGGGAGTCGACGTTGGGTTTTTGCCGTGCCCAAAGCTAGATTGGGAAATGGGGGAGTTAGAGAGTTTGACAGTTAAGAAGCACAGTTAACTGTTGAAGAGTATGGTTTATGGAATAGGTCAACATTTGTTTTTGTTAGTGAAAAATATTCGTTCTATTCATTCAAAATTCATAACTACTAGAAGGGATTCATTGTTTTATTTTTCATTTCTTATTCATTTATTCCTTGTAGACCTATCAATAAATATTTTTCTATATTTCTTTACAAAGGGTTATCAATCAATAAAGGGTCAGAATCTACCTAGTTAGTCGTGAACAAACCTCAATTCACGACAATATTTCCAAAACCACTGATTTATCAAATGACACACAATCATTGGATTCTAATTTTTACGACGAATCCATTGGCAGTTTCGAATTGAGAATCCAATGGATAACAATCCTAATATACTAATTGTTTGTCGAAAAATTATGAGGGAATCGGGTACCTGTATCGCTCATCGAATATGCTGTCAATATGAAATTGAGCGCAACCAGATTCATTTGTCCAATTTTACTATCAAAACGAAAGTTATCATTATTTTGCGAATAAATAAATCTTTAAATAAGTCAAACTTTTGAATTCTTAATGAAACTCTTTGTATAGTTATACATTTTTTGATTTCGCAAACATGTCCAAGATAAATAGATAGATAGATAGTTTATTAACTACGTTATGTAAAAGAAATACATTTGTAGCAAGTCAATACAATAATGTTTGAGCCATACAAACAGATGAACAACAAACAAACATTTCAGGTAGTTTACAAGTAAAAAAAAATGTGAACAATTCAAATAAATGATTAACAAAATAGGTATATAACAAACATTTCATTTACACGAACACAACTATTAACAGTGGTGACACAAATGTATATAAATGATACAAACATGATGTAAATAATACGATAATTAAGTTAGAAGGCCACCATTAAAGTGATTCAGATTCAAACATGTGAGTTGGTGTGGCCAGATACTAGTTGACACTATAAAAACAATGTGTTGTTGGGAGATTTTTGGTAAACCTCTTGAAACTACATATAGGTAGATCTTTAACAGTGGGTGGCAATATATTATAAATATTAACATTGAGTGTATTGATCGAGGATTTGTGTAGTTTCAGCCTGCGTGGTCTTAAGAGATTAGCACCTCTAGTGTTATGTTCATGAACCTGTGAATTGGTCAGATGCTCATTTTTGTGGTTATGAATTTCCAATAGAGATTGATAGATAAAGTTAGAAGGTACCGTCATTATGTTTAGTTTTTTGAAAAGGGGTCGGCAGGTATCTCTAAAACCTGCATTTGAAATTATTCTGATAGCTCGCTTTTGTAGTAAGAATATTTTTTCGGCACTGGGGCAGTTTCCCCAAAGTAAAGCTCCATAGCTAGCATGGGAATGAAAAAAAGCATAATATGCTGATAAAAGAGTGTTCAAGCTGACATAATTCTTCAATTGCCTGAGTAAAAATAGATATTTGGAAAGTTTCGAGCCTAATTCTTCAATGTGATATGACCAATTCAGAGTATCGTCTAGGGTGATGCCTAGTAGTTTCACAGTTTCGCCCTCAGCTATGTTATTATTCGTAGAGAATGTGATAGTTTGAGTTTTATCTTTATTTAGTTTCAGAAGGTTAGCATTGAACCATTTCTCAGCCTGATTGACCACAGTTTTCATTGTGGCGAGCAAGTTCTCACAGTTTTGGTTAGTACACAGGAGAGTTGTATCATCGGCATAGATTACGCATTTATATGGTAATAAGTGAAAGGAGATGTCGTTTATATAGATGATGAACAACAGAGGTCCCAGAACGGAGCCCTGTGGTACTCCAGATTCGATTGGCAAAAGATCCGAAGTTCTATTCTCGCCAAGATCAACGCATTGTTTACGATTGTTTAAATAAGAGCTGAAGAGGGAAAGTGCAACTCCTCTGATTCCGTATTCATTCAGTTTCATAAGAAGATTGTGGTGAGAAACACAGTCAAACGCCTTGCTCAGGTCACACAATGTGGCTGAGCTATGCTGTTTTTGTTCAAAACCATCAACTATGCTCTCAACCACACGAACAACAGCTTGTATAGTAGAACAAGATTTTCTAAAACCATATTGATCCGTGTTAAGGAGATTGTTAACTTCAAAGTAGAGATATAGTCTTTTTTTAAGAATAATTTCAAAAATTTTGCCAAATATAGGAACGATGGAGATAGGTCGATGATTTTCGAGGAGGTTCATATCGCCCTTTTTAAAAACTGGAATGACCTTACTGATTTTAAATTTATCTGGGAAAGTACCCTCTCTTATGCAAGCATTGAAAAGACACGTGAGTGGTTCTATCAAATAAGAAATTGTTTCTTTTATTATTCTACTATTAAGGGTATAGACATCAAAACAATTGGAGTTTTCCAACTCACCAATGGCATTGAAGACTTCAGAGGTGGTTACAGGTTCAAAGAAGAAGGATCCTGCTGAAGAAGGTTTGAGATTAGCATCGAGTGATGATGGGCAAGCAACATCGTTATTAGAAGGAAGTTGTCTAGTTATAGTTTTTGCTATAGTGGTAAAAAAAGTATTAAATTCATGAGGTGTGATATCATCACAGGTTTTACGAGAGTTATTTTTATTTTTTTCAAAGTTGATGAGTTTTCAGCTATCTCTGACTTTATTATCTGAGTCACTGATGAATTTATCAGAAGCAGACCTTTTCGATTCCAAGATAGCTTTTTAATATTCATTGTTAACATATTTAAAAACTTGTTTATGATTAGGATCGTTTGTCACGTCGTAGATTGTTTTTATGGAATGAACTGTGACTCTCATTTTTCTTAAGTCATCGTTGAACCAGCCAACAAGGGTTCTGTTGGACTCACTAGAGACTTTTTCAAGGGGAAATAATTTATGGACTAGATTTACATATAAATTCATTAGAAAATCTAGCATAACTTCAGAAGAGCTATTGTCGTTGAAAATGCTCCAATTAACTTTTTGTAACGATGTCTGGAGTTCGAGAATACCTGAGGATGTTATATTTCTTCTGAAGAGAGGGACATTCGTAACTTGCTTGTTATTATTTATATTTATAAATTGCGCATAGTGATCAGAGAGGCAGGGATCAACAACGCCAGACTCATAGTTGTTCCCATCGAAGTTTGTGAGTATATTGTCTATACAGCTCTTTGAACCATTTTCGACTCTGGTAAATTCTTTGATAGTAACCTCAAGTCCAAAAGATAGACCAAGAGCCAGCAGAAAAAACACGTATGCTTAGCTCAAAGCTAAAACTTTTTGAGATCTAAGCCAGTGTTATAAATAACAGGGCAGCGCAAGTATGGCAGCCCGTAGGTGTTAGTGTTGCCCTGCGCAATTTTTTGAATGTGTCAAAAAACGATGCTCTTGGGGAATGAGCTGAAAGCTAATTCTTGTTTTATATTATACATACGAATAGCCAAAGTATGAAGGAAATGTATGGCATGCAGCATCTCAAACTGTCCGCCATACTCAATTAAAAGTGTCATATTTGTATGCTCTCTTGAAATACGTGTGCTCAAAGCAAATTTGTCCACCCATTGGTAGAAAAAAATATCTCATCATTGATTATGACCAAACCATACTGTTTTGGTGTCTTTGAGTACCCGCCATACTGATTCAAAGATGTCAAAGTTTTCACTTACCATGTATAAGGGGCACAAATATGGCGGTCCGTTTTTATGGTACACTTTGATGAATAGAAGCGATGCCATACTGATAGGAAGTCTTAAATGGCCGCCATACTGAAAAAACTTTTTTTTTCAAAGTTTTCATAATATCATTAGTAAGTTTTGAAAAATGATTCTGTAGTCTTAACGTTGATGGAGAAGTGATATGGTAAGAAATTATTGGTTGATTTGGAACATTTTATGGGAAATTAGTACCTATATAATTCATTGAAAGAAATGAAATACAGTAAATTTAGTTCAAAATACATGTATCATTTATCCTTATCAGATGTTTCATTTTCATCGTCGCTATCCTCATCTGATGATTATGTGGTAGTGAAAATCATCTATATCACTATCTTCGTCGTCTTCCCCTTCATCCCAATCTTCAGTGTCCTCGTCAGTGTTTGCAGTTTCTGCAATTGTTATAAATGAGTGATATTCAGTTATATAATTATAGAAGAACTATTGTGTTTTTGTTATCTTCTGAAACAGTAATTGACACTTGAAAGTATTTCCTCTGCATGATTGTGAAATGTAATTTCATATATTATCCATCGTCTTCATTCGGTTGTTCATCGTCTGGTCCGGTTGTCGCTTCACCTTTTAGATTTTGAATAGATATCTCGTTGATTGTGGATCACCCTCGAACCAATGGAAAGTGTTAGCGACTCCACAATTTCCAGCCATCAGCAGAATCGTAAGATGATGAGTATTGTAATTGTGCATTGCACCAAATGTTGCTGACGTAAAGAAACCTCATCAATTGTTGAAATAATTCGGCTCTACATGGTAGAATTAGAGAGGCATCTAAATTTGCCACGACTTCATCGAATGCCTGATTGGTAGGTAATACATAAAACAATTATTCCTCACGTCAGAGTGGAACCAACAACGAGTAGAGTATAATACCACAACGAAAATCAATATTCAACTTGCGTGTCCAACATAAGAGAGAAACTCCGTGGTCTTCCATACTGCTGGGTCACCCTGTAGAATCTTCGACTCGACTTCTTGTGATAGCTCCCTCGTGGAATCACCCTGTAGACGTAGGGATTGCACTCCACCAGCATTCGGGATTGCTCACCCTGTATGCCATTAACCGGGCCACCTTGTCCTCCCAGGTAGTCAGAGGTCGATTGGTACCCCAACACAAATTCAAAACCGACTCCAAAATCAAAAACAGGACCAAAATCCAACACCAAAAAAAATACTATGAAAGGAAACAGTGAATTAGAATTGCCCTTCTCTTAGAAATAAATCAAACAGACAAATTATTCAAGCCCCTTGGCATGTAGCAACCCAAAATAATGAGTTCTATTCCACACATGAGAATCATAACAGTAAATGATTCTAGAAAACAAAATAAATTATGATATATAAATTCCCAAATTATTATTGAAATAATTGGATCACCTTGTAGATGAATGTCCATGAAAAAAGAAATATTCAACCCCTCAAACTCCGAGCATTCATAACCCATGCAATTCCTTCCAATGACCGTATCACTAGATGAAAACTCCACCAAACTGCGCCTCGTAGTTCGAATGTATGCTTCCGTTGCCCGAGATAAGGTTCGGCCCTAACTCATCTGTTGATAGGAGAAATCATTTTTCACTTAGAACATTTAGCAAAAAGATTTCGAAGCCTTGTTAGAGATGAACAAGCAGCACATACCTGATAAATTCGATATAGTCCGAAAAGACGGTCGGCGTGGCGTGAAGTTATTCAAATCCTCCTCATAGTTCTAGTCCGGATAAATACAAAAAATGAGCACCAATTATCTGGGATTCGTCATTTTGGTTCGATAATACTCCCAATGAAGGGTGATTCGGGATTACAGACTTATCAGAACAAATCACTCAGACATCCACCCACCATTTTCACTTTTTGCACCAAGAAGCAGGAAATGAAATTTGCCTTTTGACACTGAACAAACGTCATAGTTGCCCAATCAACGTTGACACCTCACAAATATAGTGTTCAAACTCGCCTACCAATGTCGCTGTTCCAGAGTTTTCTTCAGGATCCAGGACTTCCCTTTCGGATATTTCCTGTGTTCCCTCTCGTGAAATGCACAACATTTGCACTTCGATACGATGAACCTTACACTTACGATAAAATAGACGACAATATCTCTCCAATCCTGGACGATCTGTCTGGAGAAATTACTCATGGATGCTTGGCAACATTGTATCAATCGATTGTATCCCGATTTGCGCAGAACGTAATTTATTGCAGAGCTGGCGATATGCCAGAGAAACCAGGGGCGTATCACCATATTGTATCCTAGACAAACTATGATGATTTCAATAAATGTTAGAGTTTTGTACAATCAAAATAGTCAAGTTCATTTACTCTCTAGGAGAATGTTCTAGGGTAAAAAATTAACGTAACGAAGTAAATGAGAACACGGTACGGAACTTGTACAATTTTCAATTCGTGGTTGGAATGTGTGGATTATTATCAAGTCTATGACATATTCCTTGCCAGTTTTCATCATTGATGTATATGTTTCATAATATCTTTGTAGCTTCATGATATTCCAAATGCCGTCTTCCTCGCTCAATTTTCCGCAAGACCGGATAATAATAAACACTAACAGGCAATAGCCATCGTCTTCATATCTCAAAGCTCTTTAGACCCTAAGCATAATTCCTAATAACAGCTCAGGCCAACGGATGGTAATTGCTACAGAAATTCTCCTATTTTATATGCAAAATTATTCACTGTTCCCTATTCAGGACGAGGCACTAATGGCTGGAGACAAGCCATCAAAACAAAATATCATCTTCGTGTACAGGATACTCGGTTTCGAGTTGATGGGCTTTTGCAGGACGATTTCATCGCCTATTCTCAGTAGATATGTTCAAGTTGATCTTTCATTGGAGTAGACATTATTTTTACCAAATGTGTTTCAATTTATATTGAACCTTTTGTGAAGACGACTTTGTGTGCTTTGTGCATTTCATTTATTATTTTCCAGAGTTATATAGTAACCATAAAGAATAATTAAGTCAGATTATCTCTTTGCGAGAAGAACCGGACAGAACGGGTTATTTTGCTAAAATCAATATGTATATGATCAGATAATAAACAAATTTGAAATTTCCTGAAGAGTTGCAATTGTTTTTGGTGTTTATATTTTCTGACATACAGGGTGTCCCTGGACTTCCTCTATTCCTTCCGGGAATGTATGGATGAGGTCAAAATATCACCAGTACTTCATATAACTTTTGTTCCTAAAAGCCTTCGTTACCAAGTTACGGGCCCTCATAGTTACAAAATGAAAAATGTTTTTCTTTGATAACTTTCAAAGTGAATATTAACAATAATCTAAATTTCGGTGATTGACTTAACAAATGAATTCCTCCGATGAGCTTTCATGCAGGTGTCAGTTGTTTCGCTACAAAGTCAGGAACGGAACACCCCCGATGGTCCACACCCCAAAACTTTGGAATGCTGGGATTTGTCAATATTTTTTAACAAAACAAGGTTACCTGGACAATTTCCTGGATAAAAGTACTCGTGTGGAAAATCTATCGGAGCAACTATTTTTGATAAAAGTGCATTTTTGTTCGACGACATCCAACCTGAGATGTCTACAATTATTCGAAAAGATTTTTTGTTAAAGAGAATAGAAATGATAGGTACAATGTTCATTACGAATTTTTATCATGCGAACACGCTTACCTCACGAAACTCATAGTGTAAATAATCAATCGCAAGCCTCAAGAGCAAACAGAAATACAAAATCCGCTACAAAAACTCTCTCAATACATTTTCTTAGTCGGCGCAAACACCCTCTCTGCACTTGGAATAGCATGCCAGCGTCGTTTCGTATGGCTTCAGTTGTCATTCTTTGTCCACACTAATTTTATTTCTTTCTACAAGGTGTTTTTGTCAACATCTGTGTAAGAAATGGATCATAAATTTAGTCACCGTATATTTGTCACCCATGCATGTATAGCCGTTTTTGTAGTTTATTTGTTTGCTTTTTATTAGTTATGTCTTCCGATGTGCGTTTTTTCAGCTAAATTTATCTCCGGGTTAAAGAATTTCTCCCATGAAATTATACTTATCAGTGAAACCCCTCAACATTCGAGCTGTGAATACGAATTTGCAACATCCAAATGTTGAGTTTCATAAGATTCAGATAACACAACACGAAACGTGCTTATTCCACGCGTACATACAAAATATGGACTGAATTCTATATTTCATAGTGGAGTAGCTTGTTAGTTCAAAAACACCACGAATCTACATAACTTGATATTTCATTTGAAAAAATATCTACAT
Source organism: Gonioctena quinquepunctata (assembly GCA_018342105.1). NCBI lineage: Eukaryota > Metazoa > Arthropoda > Insecta > Coleoptera > Chrysomelidae > Gonioctena > Gonioctena quinquepunctata. The sequence goes on from JAFIRS010002406.1 coordinate 192,392, forward strand.
TGTGAATGAAACTTTCTACTAGGTACTGTGCTTTTTGTTTACGACTTTATTTTAGCATATTTTGTATTATCCCTGTTATAAATGTTGTTGAATTAACGTTAGCATTAGTATTTCTACTGTGAAAATTTTTCATTTCAAATAATGGTGGACGATCGGGTTTGATGTCGTCGAGTAAAACTGCATTTTCATAAAGAATCGTTGCTCCGATCGACTTTCCACACGAGTACTTTAATTCAGAAAATTGTCTACGTAACCTTATTTTGTTGAAAAATATTGAAAAATTATCTGTCATTTCAAAGTTTTGGGGTGTGGACCATCGGTAGTCCGTTCCTGACTTTGTAGCAAAACAACCGACTCCTGCATGAAAGCTCATCGGAGGAATTCATTTGTTTACTCAAATCACCAAAATTTAGATGATTTTGAATATTCGCTTCGAAAGTCATCAAAGAAAAACATTTTTCATTTTGTAACTTTGAGGGCCCGTAACTTGGTAACGAAGGCTTTTAGGAACAAAAGTTATATGAAGTACTGGTGATATTTTGATCTATACATTCTTGAGAGGACACCCTGTATATCGTAAGATGAAAAAAAATAATTTGATAGGGGTACGTGGAAGCTGCATAACTTCCTCCCATTTGAGCTATCGACCTGATTTTTCTCAAATGATGAGGTATGACAATAAGGCACATTCTTGAAATTTATATACAGGTGGTCCCAAAATAAGATGAACAACTGAGTTCCGTCTTTTAAACGGAAACTCCCATTTTTTACATATCTGGTTTTGCTACTGAATTGTCGATATAACGCAACCAGGTTTATTGGACTTATCTGCAATAGCTTTTGGCTTATGTCAATTTATGTGTCGTGTGGGTCTATGCCACAGAAAAATTTAGTCTTCAGAACCAGTCAAGATAACTCGATCATCATTTTTCCAGTGGATTCCCTAGGCTATAGCGCATGCTTTGAGATGTAGTTGAAGTTCCATCGCCCACTATGATTTTTTCAAAATGACAGATTACGATTAGGAATAACTCGGGTTTTTCGAATGCTACACCCTATATTTCATTGCATCATTGCATGGCATCTTTCAAGAGCTTTTTGTCGATTTGTGTGCACAATAATATTTTCCTGTTGTGTTAGAAACGTCGATATTGGTAGTATCTTTGTAGGGCCTTTCTGCGTATGTCTTCTTTGCTTCAAAAACTAATTGACTGGTTGTTGAATCGCTGGACGTTTAAAATAACACAAAATAAGTATAGGTGAAAAAACATTTTGTCATAAGTAACTTACCATATGTGATTTTGAAGGAGATGCAATGGGACTTTGTTCTTCTGCAGAAATTGCAACATCGCTAGACTGAGGTTAGGTGTAGATATCTTCAGATCGAATGTTTGTCATTGGCCTAGAATCTCTATTAGTATCAGGTGTTTTATTCTTGTCGCCATCATGAACAATCTCCATTCCAAAAATTGTTTTATGGTTCACAATATTCATGCACTGGCTCACAAAGTATCTTGCTTCCTGGTTAACCACCAGAAGTTCTATAAAGCTCCCTTTACTTTTCAAATTACCAAAAGATTTGCGCAAACTATCTTCTAAACGGCGAACTCCTCCTGGATTTTGAGAATTAAATATATCAGTTATTTTTTCCCATGCTGTGTATTCATCCCTCCATGTAAAACAATTTTTTTCAATTTCTATGATGCCTTTGAATTCCAGTATTATCTTGGCCAGTTATTTCGTTTCACTTGCGGAGAAATTAGGTGCTTTTTTTGGCAGTTTCCATATTTGGTAAATTAACTTTATAGTTTCAACACAAAACACTTCCTATTACCCGACAAACACTTTGCAAATGATATAACCGAAAAAAGAGAAGCTTTTACAACTTGGAAATCCCTCTTTTTAACCGACGAAACCAAAAAGGAGGAGGTTCTCTAGTCGACGCGTATATTTTTTTTTGTCCACGCATAACTTTTTACTGAGGGGTCCGATTCCGATAACTCTTTTTTCAGTGGATAGGGTGTACTTTGAAATTGGTCCCATTCGAATATGAAAAATTCAATCCACCCCTAAGGGTAGCAAAATGAAGGATGTTGATCACTCACCCTCTGAATTCTGGTCCGTTAACCGATTCTATCAGGCATAACATTGTACTGGGCTCTTCGATTTGGATGATTCTTTTTTTTAGATAGGGTATACCTCATAGTTAATCACATTCAAATTTTGAATGGAATTATCCACCCTCACGGGTAGAAAAATAGGGAATAATTGACTTTTCACTTGTGAACATTGGCACACATATGTAGTTGACAATGACATATCGCTAATGTCATTATTTTTGTTGTCCTACATCCGTCACAATCATTTCATCCTATGAGGGGATGGAATGATATACTCAGTAAGGAAATAAACTAACCAGAACAACAATTCATTATTATTAATAAATCGTCAATATTTTATTGGGAAGAAAAATAATTTATATTACAACAAATAGAAAAGAGGAATCATATTATTTAACTGGTAAAGTTGAAGAAGGGGGAAAACTATTTTGGAATTAATCAAAAAACAAGTAGGTAGTAATTAGTAGATTTCAACCACAAAAAATTTAAAAATAAAAAATTTTTTACAAAAAATTAAACCGACGAAATATGTAACTGGAAAGTAAAAAATAAAATAAACCTCCTTATAGTGAGTTTATACAGCAAGTGAAATAAAATAAGGAATAAAATAAAGTAATTTAAAAAGGTAAAACTACACAACATCCATACCACGTTTATACAGAAATAAAATAGAATAAGAAGTAATATAAAATAAGAAGTAAAATAAAAGATAGTTAACTTCCATCTTTTATTTTATTTTACTTGACAAGTTGTTGGGCACATGACATATTGAATAATTCAGACAAATTGACGAGAAAGGATGATATATGACATGATATAATAGCAGTCCCCATCATATTTTTGTTTTCACAACCGGAAAACGGTGTGTTCACTGGCACTTCTTTAAATTTCTTTTTGTCTTTGGATGACAAGATTTTATAATCTTGGCAGTGTTGTCAACAATGGCTTTATTTTACTCAAAAACGATAATGGGGACCAAATTTTCAAATATTCATCATTGAAGTTTGAGGAAACAACATAAAATCCCAAATTTCCATTGATAGCTTTCTTACTTCTTAAATTAATTTACTCAGCTCTATAAACACTGAAAATTATTACTTCTCATCTTACTTTATTCAATTTCTTATTTTATTTTACTTGCTGTATAAACTCACTTAAAGTCTCAATAACTTAGCTCCTAAACTAATGTAAGTAACAAATTTTGAGTCGGCGCCAAACGAACAATCAACGAAGATCATTAAATTACTTTAAAAAAATTATCAGAATGTCACCGCGCAACTCGATGCCATCATTTTACGCCTTATCTAATTCATTTGCTTTTTTGTTTGGCGCCGACTCAAAATTAGTTACTTACATTAGTTCAGGAGCTTAGTTATTGAGACTAAAGAGGTTTATTTCATTTTTTACTTTTCAGTTCCGTATTTCGTCGGTTTAATTTTTTGTTGAAAAGTTTTCATTAAAATGGTCATCTGTCTGGAAAAACAACCAAAACATCAAAAACACTAGAATACAAAATAAAAAGTTACTTGAAATACATTGTTCTCAAATTGTTTACAAGGTATTAATCTGAGTTTAGCTAAGAGCGCCTCTTAAGGAAGTCGATATAACCGGCCATAAGCCTGTCAAGAGTAAACGAATGAGGTTAATGTTTCTTCAGAGATCTATGGCAATGGCATCTCGGTATTGTTGAAACAGTCCTGATGTATTTTGTTATATTTGTGGGCAATACACCATAGTTAAATGGAGCAGAAATATAACAGACTTTGTAAAATATTCATATCCTGCTTACTTTGGAGTGAGTTGATGCCACATAATAAATCCTATTCAGAAAACTTATGAAGGACGAGAATTTGGAAGTGTCATTAAAAATTTGAAAAAAAAGCATGGGATTCCTTCAAAAATGTCATTTCTAAATTCGTTGGCAACGTTTAAGATCTTAGTTACAAAAAATTGTCAAAGAAATGTTGAATAATTATAACATGAGTTTGGTAAATTTTTAAAGTTCTCTCATTTCGAAAACTTTTTGGAGAGGCCAGTAAAGAACAAGCTGAGCGGATTCATCGAGATATTGAAGGGACGGAAATAAGACATCAAGGCTATTGGACGTCAATATGATGTTAGACTATTGTTGGATGATCCATAGAGAAACCGATGAAGTTTACCGACAGAAACCAAGAAAACGAAGCTTTTCCTCGAAATAATAGCAATATCGTTGCTCATATCGATTTCTTATTTATTTTTATTATTTTTTAAATAATTAAAACTCTCCATCCAATCGGGAATTTACACCCATTTTCCTCAAAATCACAAAATTGTCTCAATCTGCTAATTGTGGTGGATATCATGAAAAAATCGTTTCATATTACATTTAGTACTATTATTGCGATTATTAACAATTCAGTAAAAAAACTTTCAAAGAGTTAAAATTCTGCAGATTTGTGCAATTTGTAGTTAAGCTTGATGGTGTTTGTAGTTTTCAACCACCTTTATTATACTGAGATCAACTCGAGCAACGAAAATTACCGCACGCTATACCTCGTACTGTTAAATCTAGCCCATTTTAACAACTCACACTAATTCAACATGTGACTGCTGCAGTTCCCTCACGTAACATACAGCCAGAATTGGGGCAGGTGAAGTGGAACTATAAATTCCATTTATATCTGCCAGGAAGTATTTAAAATGGTAATTTCATTCGGCGTACATCTGGCGACACCTAGAACAGAATATGTGCATTCTGGAAACTACTGAGTCTATGTAACTTTCCGGGAATCTCTGCCTGCAAACTAACTAACAACTGGCAGAACACCGCCACCCTCAGGATGTATATATTTGCAGAATGGAAAATTATATCCAGGTGAAATGTTGTGCTCAGTGCGGGGATTTGAGTTCCACACTTCTCCTGAATGATCCGTGAGACGAATATTGTTAGGAAACTGATGTCGATGAAAAATATAATGCCAGAACTGGTATTTATGATATTGTCGGGACTTTTTTCACGCCCACAACACACATTCCAATATCGAGAATAGCCATGGTCACTATCGGCTACTCGATTCCATTTAACTTTAACAACCCTGAATTGTTCCCCTTGCAGTGTGGCTGCGAGAATAGAGGATTAGGTAAAGACACATTTATAAAAATTTAAATTTATTAAAATGAATGAGCAATAGTGAAAACTAAGTCCTTACATTATAATATCCCTTTTGGGTGCCATAGGGAGAAGTGTCATCCGCCGATTATTTTCGATGTTTTCTCGATTAAAAAACTTTTTAACAAAAAATTAAACCGACGAAATACGGAACTGAAAAGTAAAAATTGAAATAAACCTCCTTAGTCTCAGTAACTAAGCTCCTAAACTAATGTAAGTAACTGATTTTGAGTCGGCGCCAAACAAACAAGCAAATGAATCAGGTAAGGCGTGAAATGATGACATCGAGTTGCGCGGTGACATTCTGATAATTTTTTTGGAGTAATTTAATGATGTTCGTTGATTGTTTGTTTGGCGCCGACTCAAAATTAGTTACTTACATTAGTTTAGGAGCTTAGTTACTGAGACTAAGAAGGTTTATTTTATTTTTTACTTTTTAGTTCCGTATTTCGTCGGTTCAAGTTTTTGTCAAAAAGTTTTTATTTTTCAATCTTCTATGGCTAAAATATACTAATTACTACCTACTTGTTTTTTATTACTTCCAAAATACTTACTTACCCACCTTACTTCAACTATAACCAGTTGAATAATATGATTATCTACTTTTACTATTTGTTGTAATATAAATTATTTTTGTTATTCTGGTTAGTTCATTTCATTACTTTGAATATCATTCCATCCTCTCATAGAATATAATGGTTTTGACGGATGTGGAACAGAAATAATGTCAGTAGCGATCTGTCATTGTCAACTACGTATGTGTGTGCCAATGTTCATAAGTGAAAGAATCAATTATCCCCTATTTTCTACCCGTAAGGGTATGAAATTCGAAATCTAAAAATAAGGTATACCCTATCTATTAAAAAAAGAATCATCCAAATCGAAGAACCCTGTACGAAGTTATGCCTGATAGAATCGGTTAACGGACCAGAATTCAGAGGGTGAGTGATCAATATCCTTCATTTTGCTACCCTTAGGGGTGAATTCCATCTTTAAAATTCAAATGAGACGACTTTCAAAGTACACCCTATTCACAAAAAAGAATTTATCGGAATCGGACGCCTCAGTAAAAAGTTATGCGTGATCATACATAAAAAAAATGATGGAAAAAAAAATATACGGGTCGACTAGAGAACCTCCTCCTTTTTGGTTTCGTCGGTTCAAAACTCGCGATCAACTGCCTGTTCTATTCTCCTCAAATTATCAAAACTCGACAATGAATGCCCCTCTCCACAGGTCATTCTTTCCTAAAATCTTTGATCAGCATTATTTGCTGATCGAGTTCAATTAATGTAATTCAACACCTCAGTTCCTGCTATTTCTCTCTGCAATGTTCTATACAGGGTATTGATTTAATTATGAGATACAAACAGGAACTGAAATGCCCTTGTGGCCTTTAGGAGAGAAAACATTCGAATTTTGGATTCAATAAATTAATGCTTCATGAAAATATCTTCAAAACACCATATAACTTTGCAAATGTCCATGAGAGAATAATCAATAATATCATCACCACCAACACAATTATAAGTTTAATAATAATAATGGAATATTTATTCACAATACAATTGTCAAACGAAGCGACTGTATATACTCAATAAGGATACATAGGTAGGGTAGAGTCTCCGGTTATGGCCACTACACCTGAACTATTTATTTCAATTGATAAGCTCCTGGTACACAGTGGCGGATTTAGGGGGGAGGGGAGTTCCGCCCCTCCCCCTGGCGATACACGTACGCAGATTGGTTCGCCCCCCACCCCCGGCGAAACGCGTAGAGCTCGTCCAGTATTGAAACGACCGTTTGGTAGGTAGAGAGGGGGAAAACACGAGTGGACACGATTTGATGTGGCTGCTTATGCTACGGCGAATCTTCACCAGTGTCGCGTCATGCAGCGTTCGAAAGGTTAGGTTTGTTTGATTAATAAATAGGTAGTGCAGTTATTTAATCAATTTTCACAGAAAATTCACAATCTCCGACCCCGAAAACCCCCACATACCAATTTTGAATCGAATCGGACCATAATCACAAAACTCGTCCGCCAAAAACTACATCTCATGTTTCGCCTATACCAAATAATTTGGTACGCCTATGGCATTGCTATTCATAGCAACAGTTAGACAATGGTTCGGGTTTTTTCGAGAAGAATTGGTTGTTAGGTAGGGAAAGGCCAAAGTAGTCGTTTCAATACTGGACGAGCTATACACAGATTGCCTTCCGTTGCAGTACTAATGCTGATATGATTGGGAACAGGTCGAACAGGTCGATACTTGTGGGTGAGTTGGTTTAGTTAGTGTCTCGTGGTGTTGTTTTATCTATTAATAAAGATTAGATTGGTGACAGGTGCGAGTAAATTGCGATGAGTTCTAGGAGCAAGGAAAAAAGAAAATTAGGCACGTTGGATCATTTTCTAAAACGTATGAAATCTGATGGTGGTGGTGGTAAGGTGAGACAAAAATGTCAAAAATATGAAACCACGATGATAAGTATGACATAACGCATGCTACTGGTTGATCGCTAAGGTTTACAGAAATGTCATATCGTGGTCTTTCTAGTTGTTATATTATAATTCGTAACTAGTTCTACATTTTGAATTATTGTAGGAGGCAAATGATGATGGCTACGAAGGAGCTGGTGGAAGTGTTGAAAATTCAGATAATTCTCCAACTACATATACACCGGACTGTTCGGCAAAACATTAAATTGAATGTTTGCCTGATTTTAAATTCGATAACGGCAATTATATTATTGAGGCTGAGACCGCTGAAAAGTTTTTAATTTAGACGACTTTACGGAGTATGAATTGCTGGTTGATCACTGGAAGCCCCCCAATGGTTATGTTTTTCCACATTCATTGCTTATTAAAAAGGGCAAAGATGAGAAACGGGGGATAAGCCACGAAATGTTATCCAGATTTTCTTGGCCAGTGTTTTCAGAAAAAATCAGGGACTTTATTGCAAATCATTTATATCTGGATCTGAGGTTGGAGGACAAAAAACCATTCAACCTCAGAAATTTGTTACACGCCCTCTTCAATCATACTCAAAACTAACTGGCAAAGATGGCGACTTAATCAAACATCAGTCTAATTTGTACCATATCCGAGCGCAGTTTGGAAGCGAATTATGGAATTTCGGTGTGATGAACGCATGAAGAAACACTGTTTCTATACCACGAAACAACTGTAAATAACACAAAATATGAAAAACCCTTCATGAAGCAGCAAAAATGACTCTCTGAATATATGCAATAATGTGAAAATACTTCTGCATGCAACAGAAAGTATGATTATTCCTAGGATTATTGACAGCATAAATTGTGAAAAAGCCTCCTTTATCGATAAAAATAATGTTAAAAAAAAGTTAATTTGAAAAAACCCGACTGCGTAAAAAGTGTACTTTGGAAAAGATGGGAATAGAATGACCGGAAAATATTGCCAGAAAATTATGTTTCAAGAGGATAATTATTAAACCTAATAAGGTAAACAATCTCACGAATTCGGGGGCATCTTCTCTAATTTAACAATGAAGATATATTATTTCAATAGTTAACCTCTAAAAACATAAATTCCTGACAATATTTTCTGGTCATCTTGTTTCCATCTTTTTTTCAAGTGCACTTTTCACGCAGCCTGGTTTTTTGATTTTTTAAATTACCTTTTATTTTACCCTTTTTAGTTGGGATTATAAGACGGTAATGATCTGAAGTCATTCTTCAAATTCACTTTTTTCATTGTACTCTTTTCCGTGGGGAATTTTTTGAGGGTGATTGGCTATCATAACTAAGACGAATTTGATCTCTAACGTGTTGCAATTGATTCTGTCGCGATGCCGGAGACTGAGTTTTGCGACGTGCACTTTCTTGTCGGGCTTTTTTGGTTTTACCAGGAAGATTTGCATAGGACCGACAACGTTTTCGAGCTAGTAACATTGTGAGTTATATAATACTCAGATATAGAACAAATAGATACGAACTCTCACCATGTGTACTGAACCATACACTAGCAAAGTACATGAACAAATGAATATACTACAACAACAAAGTAGATGGATAATTTCAGTCACTAACAAGATACAGTCAAACTCGGTTATAACGAACTACCGAGGAAAGATTGTTCAATCAAATGCAAATAATTTGCAAAATTTCACGACCGCAGTCGACCGGTGGAATTCTCCTATTTCTCTGTTAGGGATTTGTTAGATACATGGCGTAGTGTAAGTACGTGTTTAACTGCATTGTAGCAATATCCCTACTACAAAAGCATGCAGGAAGGCTATTACATTGTCGGTTAAGCTGGAAATAATTAGAAAATTTGGCAGTGTGTGTGCAAATGCACAAATTGGTCGGGATTAGGGTCTCAAAAAATTAACAGTGTCGTCAATGTACGCGAAAAAGAAATCTACCAGGATGCATGTACTTCATATTTTCTTCATAACGAACCTTTTCTACTCATTAGGCCGTTCGTTATTGCCGAGTTTGACTATACGTTATTAAGTTTCTATCAAAATATTCAAGTGATAGTGTATTAGAAATGTAACGAAAACGAAATAGTAACTGAAACCAAAATAAACCAATACGTTGTTATAACTTTTTAACAAATGGCATCTGGTTGTCGCCATATCAAGTTTTGATTATTACTGTCATGTCTTTATTCACAATATGGCGTCTGGTTGTCGCCATATTGAATTTTGATCTCTGTCATGTCTTTAGTGACACTCGCAAGATTAAGGCAAGATTAAGACAAAGGAACAAACATACATCATGATAAACACATTAACGGAAGGTAATGTGTCGCGCAGTCAGGTAAAAATACGTAGAAAACAACCATTTCGGCAAAAAGCAATAACAAATATGGTGTTGCATCAGTTCGCCTGTATATCAAAAGATGGGCTGAAGCCTAAGGAATCGAATTTGGTCGAGTTATCTTGGATGGTTCTGAAGTTTTGAATTTTTCTGTGGGTCTATGCACGACGCTATTTTGACACATAAATTGACATAAGTCAAAAAGTATTGAAGATAAATCTGGGAAACCTGGGTTTATTATATCGAATAGTGGCGAATCCAAAAATGTTACAAAAATGGGGGGGTTGACTTTGTAAAACCAGAACTCAGTTATGTGTCTTGTTTTGGGACAACCTGTATAAAAATAGAATTTTTTCCAGTATATGCCTCATTCTCAGAACTATCGTTTGGAAAAAATCATGTTGATAGCTTGGATAAAAAAAAGTTATGAAGCTTGCAGACACTCCTGGGTCACCCTGGTAGGAAAATTGATCTAAAAATCATATGAAAAGCGAGCTAAAAGATGTAAGAATTCAGACGTAGTTTATTGTGGCGGGGCTCATGATAACCAAAAAGAAGGGATGAAATCTGTACAGAAATGGAAATTGAGAATTTTCCAATAATAGCTTTCCACCCTTGTGGTGACATGTATCAATTGAAAGGTGCTCTGTGCGACAATCAGCTAACGCAATAAAAAGCAATGAGGAAATAGAAAGAGAAATTGAGTTTCATTTTCATCAACGTGGACTTTGCAACTACCATTCAAGCTATGCCAAAAAATGACTCACGTTTTATTCTTGAATTGAATGCAAACGCCTGTTGATGAATTTGGTAACAATGCATATGCCACTTGGCTCATAGCACACTGAGAAATGAGTTCATAGCCAAAAACCTAATCAATACATCATAGACGCTGCTAAACCACGAATTCAAAAATTAGTTTGCAGTAATTTCCGACAAATGATTATATTTTTGGGCTTATTACCATTAATGAAGAATAATTCAAATGAATGTTTTCGATAATATAACAATATTGTTGTGATGACTGAATATTTCACACGATTCATAGAGTGCGGCTTTCAATAGCACCTCCTCCCTGTTAACTTTTCATTTATTTATTTCATTTATTTATTGTGGGATACAAACAGGACTAGCCCAAAAAATTGTATCCTCTAAGTAGTTATAGAAATTACAATAAAAGAAAAAAATATTAGTATTATGTGAGAATTATAAGAACAATAATTAGGAGAAAATGATTATTGGAAATACAAATATATGTTATGAAGATTTATAGGAAAAACTATCTGATCTGATTATGAAGCCCAGCATCTTGTTAGCCTTCTTGGAGACGCTACAGGTCAAATAACAATTTGGAGTCGAGGACTATACCGAGGTCTTTTACTTGCTTGACGGTTTCTAGCTTTTTATTTGAGATTTCATATGAGGTTGGTATTATTGTTGAGTTTCTACCGAAAGTAATGTGGTAGCATTTGGTTAGGTTGAGGTAGAGGCCATTGTCTTAACAGTACTCAGAAAGCCTATCTAGATCTTTCTGAATAAGTATCGCATCGTTAGAGCAAGTGACAGGAAAAAATACTTTTAGGTCATCTGCGTACATGGGAAATCTGGAGGAGTGAAAACACTCGCTTATATCAATAATATAGATGTTGAACAGCAGGGGTCCCAAATGAGATCCCTGAGGAACGCCAGACGTAACCAGAACATTATCTGATTTTTGATTGTTCATAGTAACTGTTTGGTACCTGCCTCTGACATACGAACTTAGCCATTCAAGAAGTGCTCCGTGCACACCAAATCTCGCAAGCTCCGAGAGTAAAATTGAATGATCGATTTTGTGGAAAGCCTTGCTGAAATCGGTGTACACAGAGTCAACCTGAGCTCTGCGATTCATATTCTTTAATATATATTCTGTGTATATAAATAGATTCGGGTCTACAGAACGGTCTCTGATAAAGCCGTGTTACTGGATATTCAATATGTTCTTTGTATCAAAAAACAAGAAGTCAAAAATAATACTTTCGAATATTTTAGTAATGATACATAGTTTTGAAATGGGCCTGTAGTTATCGATAATGTGTCTATCCCCAGATTTAAATATAGGTGTGATATATGCAGTTTTCCAGATTTGCGGAAAGTGTTCTTCACTTGATGACTTGTTGTATAATGTACAGGGGTTCCGTTAGATAAAGATAGCATTTTTTTTTAAAACACGTTGGAACATCGTCTGGACCAGGTCCTTTATTAGGTAGACTATTGAGTTTTTCATGATGTCGTTCTGGTTGATGCTATAATTTGTGATATTTGGGAGTGTATTATTTGGCATTTCTACTTGAACATTGAGCTGAGGGATGAGCACCGAGAAAAAATACTTTAAAAATGCATTGCAAATGTCTTGCTCATCAACAATTGATTCGTTATTGTATTTTATGCTATCAGGAGTTTCTTTCGATTTTCTTTTGTTTTTGATGAATTGCCAAATGTGTTTCGGATTACTCACTATATTTTCTTCAACTGTGCGTAGATAGTTTTTGTAATCTTCGTCGATGAGGTGTTTCGATCGTCCTCTTAATAGTTTGAAAGTTAAATAGTCAACATCATTCTGAAATTTTTTCCAACGTTTGTGATATTTAAATTTTCCCTAATTACTTTTATAGTGGATAAAGAAAACCAGGTGGGATATGATTTACAATAGTTTTGCTTTTTTGGGACGAATTTACGTATCGACTCAAAAATAATAGAGTAAAATCTTTCAACTGCGTTTTCGGTATCCAAATTCACGAGTTCCTCATTCCAATCGACGTCACTACGGGAGCGGTTGATTGAAACATAGTTAGCATTATTAAAATTATAATTGTGGTTGTTACCGTTCTTTCTGCGAATTGGCTGGGCGCAGTTAATGTTAAATTCGATTGTGGTTCGGTTTGGGTCTGCGGGCACCAGAGGAAATTTACATATATTGATATTTCCTATATTGCAATTGTTATCGAAAATTGAGTCTAAGGTGTTACCTGATACGTTCAAAAAGCTGTTATATTGGTTAAGACCCGTTGAGGATACGGTGTCAATGAATAAACTGGAACGTTGGTTGTTGAAATTCCCAGGTTTGCAGAAATTATTGACCGGTTCGACGTAGAACAATAAAAAAAGGTATTGAATGAAATCACCGTTACTACTTTTTGACATGAAAGACATTGTGAGTGCCCGATAGATGGCGCGAGGGGACACATCAACTTTAAAATTTCAAATAGCATGGGGGTGGGTCGAGTAGCACATTGTTGAAAAGATAACTCAATTCTCTTTTCAACAATCCAGTTTTTTTTCAATTTCTTCAATACGTTTTTTCACAATATGCATTTGAAATGTCAAGTGTAACAAAATTTCAAAAGCATATTGTTAAAAACGTTTTGAGAAAATTCGAAAGGAATAGAATGGTTGAGAAGAGCTGATGTGCCCCTCGTGCCACCTATCGAGGAATTACAATGTCTTCTATTTCAAAGGGTAGTATCAGTATTATCATTCAAAATAGTTTTGATCCCGTTGATCTTTGTCAAAGCGTTGAAAATTCAACCATAGTTGATAAAAAAAATAATTATCTTCTCAACGATGTGCAAATCGACCTCTATGCCTTTCGAAATTTTCAAGTTGATGTGCTCCCAGCGCCCTCTGCTGACTAATTGTTATGTATTTCCTCTCAAAAGTAGGTCCAGTAATACCATTCAATAAATTTCATCTCTCATTGTTTCACATCAAACCGTTCAAAAGTTATTGAGGTAACGGTACCATTCTGATCCGCACGTATAAGCTTCCCCCACGAGAGAGTTTTCGAGGATTATTGCGCAATCGAATACTTTCCGAATCCGGTCTCTGATTACACTCCTGATGGAAGACAGGTTCAAGTCTTCAAGGATTCGATCGTTCCGCACATACCACGGAGCCTTCGTTATCATCCTCAGGACTTTCATTTGCGCCCTTTCCAGGACGCGAATGCTAGTCCTGCAGGTTTGGCCCCAGGCATAGAAAATGACAGGCCTGAACATCATTTCTCTGACCATTCTATCTCCCTTCCAGAGATAGTCACTTCCCTCTCCGGGTTGTTCCTCTTGTGACCCATTGCGTTTTATCAGGATTTAACTTTATTTTGCACTCCAGGTACCACTGCTGTAAGTAAACAACATCCATCGAGTGGTCGGCTGAAGAATAAAGTAAAGCCATATCATCGGCGAACAGGGGGGCCTTCACATGTTCGCTTCGTGATATATCGGATGTGAAAATGGCGTATAATACAGGAGACAGTGCTGCCCTCTGAGGAACGCCGGCCTCAATTTTTCTCGAATTCGAGAGAGAATTATCGACATTGACTTGCAATATCCTACCTAAGGGAAACGATTCGATCCACTTAACCGAGCTAAGTGAAAAGGGAAAGTATAACAGTTTGGCATGTAGGCCTTCATGCCAAACCCTATCAAAAGCTCTGCTAATATCGACCAAGACGATATGAGCATTATTGTTGGTGTTTACTAAAGTGATTGTGTCCTCCACCAGCCTCATACTTGAAGCTCGGTGGAGTAAGCACGTCTGAAGCCAAATTGTTCGTTAGGTGGGACATTTCCATCCTTCCTTCTTCGTCAAGCCTTTCCAGAGCGATTTTTTCTGCCAACTTAGCTGAACAGCAAAGCACACTGGTTGGTCGATAATTTTGCGGGTAAGTCAGGTTTTGGTTCCTCCTTCGGAATCTTGACCACGATGGCATGCTTCCACCTCCGGCGCAGGGAGTTGTTAATAATGTTCAAAAGTGACTGCACCTGGTTGTACGGAAAATTCTGAATCATACGATTAGAAATTCCGTCAGAACCAGGAGTTTTTCTAAGATTTAATCCTTCAATATGCGCCTTGAGTTCTTTCAACGAAGCCGGACGAATGACATCATGATTGTGTTCTCTGAAAGTGCGATGAACCCGGCTTTCCACCAAAAAATCCCGGACTAAATCGTCATCTGAATGCTCACTTAGTCTAAATTTCTTTTCCATCGAGTCAGCAAAGGCTTTGGACTCTGAATCGTAGCACATACCTACCTCACCATAAGTGGGGGGAAAATCAGGCTTTTTAGACTTTAAATTTCGATTTCATTTCCAGAGTCGTTCGTCATTTTCTGAATGTTGTGTTTCGTTTCGGAATTCGGTTATGTTATTTCTAACCTCCCTATTCAACTCATTCAAGCGGATTCTGTCCGCGATTGCGTTCTCGTATTAGGTTTCTAATCTTGCGAGGAAATTAGTCCTGATATCTAGGAGCCGGTTCCCTACGGTCGGAATCCTTGAGAGCATTTTTGATGGTGAGTTCGTAACGAGCTACGACTTCATCCAATTCGAGTGGTGGATCCATTCTCTCAGGAACACAGTTATCTATCTCCAGAAGCGAACGGAATTGTTCCCAGTTCAAATTGGTACACATATGATCTGTTTGAGGCGCTGGATCGCCCCCCAAGGTTAGAATCACCGGGTTGTGATCAGAGCCCAACTCGGCGAGAGCGCGAATATCCCGATTTCAGGTGATGCTCCTGGCCAAAGCAATGTCAAGCACATCGGGCCAAAGTGCGTCTGATCACCTGGAGCCAACACTTGGTATTTATACCTGTCATTATATTGCCACAGTCAACTACCATAATGTTTGGTGACTCGACTCCATTGTATGTCCTTAGCGTTCAGATCACCCATGACCAAAACAGGTTGATCTATTTCCATCAAGAGTAAATCGAGCGCCTCAGAGAGTATTCGATAGTTCGGAGGGTTGTAAGCACTGATTGAACACATAGGACCACGGTGATATCATTCAATATGTTTTTTTTCCCATTGTTCTACGTCGAACCGTTCAAAAGTTAAGAGGGGGGGAGGGACTATTAAAAGCCGCACTGTATAGCAAATTCAACAACTTTGTTTTGTAGGCAATCAATAGAGTTTTTTCAAAACATATCCATAGCAATGCGAATATTTTCCTGGGAGTTTTCAATAGGTGAATGCATAAAACGTAATTGCATTGAAAATGTCTGACAATCTTGACAAAAATGGGATTTTGAAACTGATATATTAGGACACGCATCATTTCAGGGTTCTATTTCAAATTCATTTGGGAACTCACTCAATATTTGTAACTATTCAACTTCCAACTATGAAACTTTGAGGAGGTGACGAAAATCATGGTTTTAGCATTTGTAGAAGTGAATCCTACCGCTTCTACTAGAGAAATTAGCCATGGGTTACAAACTAGTCATGAGTCAGCGAGGAAGATTTCGAAAAAGTTAAAACTACTGATCTCGACTTTGTTCCTTCGATATTGTATCCCGACGAGTCGGGATTCACGAACAATAGATTGTTTGACCGACAAAACTGCAAATATTGGGCGCAACAAAGTCAGCGTTAAATGAAGGAATGGTATATTGTGCAACAAGTGGAAAAAGTTCCTTTTTTCTCACGCAAACACACGAGTGAGAGAAAGTACTTTCCTCACATGTTGCACACTGTACTTTTCTTACAACTGCAGAAATTTGAAGAAAACAAGTAATGTACCTTAATATGTATTTCTATGGTTGGCAAAACTGAAATAACATTAAAGTACAATTTTGTATGGTCAAACTCAGAATGTCATTTCTTTTTAGTAAACTTTATGTTATATTAATTGTTGAGGATTCATCATTCATATACGGTGCATTTTCTGTCTCCATTTCAGTGGAGAGTTCGAGTGGTTGTTCAATTTTATTTTCAATAGTCTCCCCGATGTATCCTTCTGCCACGGTATTGGATTGCCATCCTCTATAGCGCTCCAAGGTTAATATGTCCCCTCCTGCATTTACTAATATGGTTGCCGAAGAACGTTTGAAACAGTGACCTGTATATAAATAAGGATTTTCCAATTTTGAAAAAATTGCAATTGTCTCAGTCATACTACCAAATTTGTTATTGCCGACTACCTGTCTAGTACCTTTTCCTTGCTGGTAATTTAAAAATGAACTTTTTTCTGGCAAATCAATCGGTCGAAGGGCAGCATATTTTTTATATATATTATAAAATTCTCCTTTTACAGTAAACGTTCTTGGCTTTTTTGTTTCCACCAGTAAAGCGTATTCAAATCCTCTAAATTATCGGTTTTTAATGTCCACAACTTTTCTCTACCACATGCCTCTGCTACGCCAATAGCCACTGCAACCTACAAATAAAAAAATCAGGATGTAAAATTTTATTAAAAAAAAAAAGTCTAGCCCGGGTTCTGTGTGCCAAGCGGATACACTATCCACTGCACCACTGAGCCTCATTTTAAAAGTCTTGTTGAAAAGTACATATATCTATCTAACACAATTTAAAACAGAAATTTTAATAATTATCTAATTCTTTTTATCAACTAAAAAACTCACTAACTACAAAAAGCTATGTTGATTCAGGAAAAAAATCGGAAGAAATTTTAAAAATAGTTCCTTCTGAATAAACTTACCTTCATTAGTAGATATTCCTTGTCTGGAGCTTCATTTAAAAATCTCTGCAATTGGTCTGCTGTCAATATGTTTGATTTTTTTGGGCTTAATTGTCGGACTTTCTTTTAAAATGAACGTAATTTTTGATACGTGGATATATCAATGTTATTTTTCATACTGATAGTACTCCGCAACATTGAATATTGTGACCAAAGTGTAGACGCCTTTGAAGTTTTCGACATCTCTTCAAAGTATACCAAAAATACACTTTCCGAAAAAGATTTTATTTTTGTATTCCTTCCCCATTCCATAAATTTTATGTATGCCAATTCATACTTTTTTTTTTAAATTTCTGGCAACTAAGCTAACGTTACTTTTGCAGCTTTCTCCAATATCTCTGGCGGAGTATTATCAAAATCGTCACTACTCTCATTATCCATATTATTCATTATAAATAGGTATATTCAAATAATATTCAATAGAAATTGTGATTTCTATCAAAGCACGAATGAAAACTACCTTAAGAATTTAACAAACTTCTATAATCTGACAGTTGTGACAACTATTTGAAGCTGAACAGCAGCCAACTAAGATTTTGTCGATTTTTGTTTATTCTCCATATGAATGTATGTGGTGTGGGCAACGTGCCGTGAGAAAAAATATTTCTCACAGTATGAGCAATACATGGTTTCGAAATTAAATGAGCTATGAGAAATAATCTACTTTCCATAGCATTTGTAGAAAAAGTAATTCTCAGGAGTAATCGTAAGAAAATAGTTGAACCCATTTTATTTCAAAGACACTTGACAGGGATAAGATATTCACAATTCCTACAAAATGATATTGAGGAATTGTTAGTAGACTTAGCAGTTGCTGTTTCTGAAGTGACGTATTTTCGACAAGATGGGGCCCCGCCTAATTGTTGGATAGGCAGAGGAGGTACTATTCCTTGGCCCTCGCGATACCCAGACCTCACTCCTATAGATTCATTCTTCTGGGGGTACGGAGAGGGTTTTCAGAGATCATCCAACAGCTGCAAATAATATGAAAAACAGGATCACAGAAGCATTCCGTTCAATTGATCGAGCAATGCTTGCTGGAGTTCAGGGCTTGTTTACTAGAAGACTAGCAGCTTGTGTGGAACATTTAGGAGGACACTAACAGAGACTAAGAACATTCTGTTCTCTATAAAATTCCTTTATTTCGGTCCTCTATACCGTTCAATATAGTATAAAAAAAATCTTTGAAAATTCGAAATAATGCACATATTGGCCTCTTATGACGTTAATTTTTTTTTATATATCCTATATCAAACAAAGGATGTGAATATAGTGTGGCATAACATGCAAAGTAATGACAATGTGACATTCAAGCGAATTATTAGAACATCAATGGCAACAACAAATGTTTATGGACAGACTAATATCCGAACAAGATGTGACTGCACGTTGTTTCATTCACCATCAATAACATCAGCTAATTCCATTAAGTGCACAGCAATTACTTGACACGAACAAATATTGGCATCGATTATGAATTCAATAGTGCTCCACTAGCGTCACGCTATCCTAGGTGAGAAGAACAAAGCCCAGTTTGTGATTCTCGAAGAATCCACAGAAAAGATAGTTCCTTATAGTGGAGATTTGTTTTTCAGCAAGTGAAAAAATCATGTTCGTATGTCCAATAAATACTTAGACGTTGAAACAACATAGTTAAATTTTTTTAAACTGAACGTTTGCAAAAGGGTATCATTATATATTATGATTTTTCAACCAAAAAATGATTTCAGGTCAAACCATAATAATAGATAAATAGATAAATAGTTAGATATATAGATAGAATTCCCCATACGACGGACTCCACACGATGGAAATGCCAGAACATACAAAACTGGTTGGCTTCGCGGACGACGTGGCGATGTTAGTCACAGCAAAAAATGAAGAGCTATTGATGAATATAGCAAACAAATGACTGCAGAGGGTATCAAATTGGATGGGGATGACGGAACTGACGCTAGCAACTGAAAAAACGGGAATGAAGCTCAAACCAATAAGCTTCATGCTGCAAGGAACAGTGATAGAAATTAGCAAGGCGACGAAAAACCTCGGAGTTTGGCTCGATACCAAGCTGATCTTTGCAGAACACGTCACAAACAGAGCTGAAAAAACGGTTACGGCGTTGGCGAGTCTAATGTCGAACATCGGAGGACCCAGACCATCCAAGAGAAAGGTTATGTCAAGTGTGATCCATTCACGAATACTGTATGGAGCAGCGATCTGGCTCAGTGTCACACGAAACGAAAAACTCGTTCAAAAGCTCACCAGTTCACAGCAAAAAATGAACATAAGACTATGCAGTGCTTATAGGACAATATCTGCTGAGTCAGGTGGAGTTCTAGCGGAAGTTCCCCATAGAACTGCGGATTAGTGGAAGGCGGGAACGATATGAAGGCGAAAGCAAGAAAGAAGCTGGAGAAAATTCTATGAGTAACTAGCAGCTCAAATGGGACAATGGACAGCACGGTCGTTAGACAAACAAACTGATACCGGGCATAGAGAACTAGATGGAGATACCCTACGGAGAGATGGACTTCTATCGGATACAAGTCCCTTCAGGGCATCGCTGCTTCAAGAAGTATCTGTATGACCGCCGAAGATCAGACTCACCTAGCTGCATATACTGCCAGGGAAACGATGACGCAGAACACACGCTCTTCGTATGCCCAAAGAAGAACGAAATGAGAGACAGATATCACATAGCGACAGGTGGAACGTTCAACGCAAGACATTCGGGAAAAAGAGAAAGCATGGAACCAAACTTACAGGGTCAAAAGAACTATGATCGAAATCAAACCCAAGAAAACCAGGAGGGGAATACAAACCATTAACATTCGTGACACCCACTAGCGGACGGCGCAGTACCGAATAAATGCGGAAGCGGTTTCCGGTACCTGGAGCACCAGTAGAGGATGGGGGTTTAGTCGGTAATAATCCGGCACAGTCCGTTAAATACGGCTGTTTATGCAACATTCCTCTCCTTCTGAAACAAAAAGATAGATAGATAGACAGATAAGCTTAATTGTCTGAATGAAAACATTTGTCAACAAAGTCAAAATTATCACAATGATAATGAATATAAAATGTAATAATTAGATACTCTAATTCATAATACTAACTACTAATTCTAATAGTAAATTGTAAAACTACAAAGAGAACATCAACCGAGTAGAATGTAAGATATATTACAGAATATAGAACGACTGAAATGCGTATGCAAGATATTCCTCCAAATTGTAGAGCATTTCACATGAGAAGTGTTTTAAGTGACTTTCTGAAACCTTTCATATCGTTAATTTCTCTGATTTGATTCGGTAAAAGATTATAAATATACTTGCTTCTGTTGATGAAAGACTGTTTCGTGAGAGTTGAAGTGGGAAAATGTAGAGCCAGTTATTTTTCCTAATATGTATACCAGTCGGTGTTGGGGTTAGTGAATTTTCCATTGTATTTGTGTATCAAAAAAGCTCTCTCTAAAATGAAAATTTCATATTACGTCAGTAATTTGATATTTAAAAAAATCGGACTGCAAGATTAACTCGTCTTTGCTTTGAAAATCAATTTCAAAGCTCGGTTCTGAGGAATAAAAATACTTTGAAATAGAACTTGAGTGCAAGATTTCCAGAAAGGAATTCTATACCATAAGAGAGTTATTTGCCCTTGAAGAAGTCGGCATTCCGAATTCGCGGGATACTAGATTGACAACGTAGCAACCGGAGGCAGCTTTTTTTTAGGGCCATAATATGAGACTCGAACTTCAGATTGTTATCAATGTGTACGCAAAAAAAATTTTTTCCAGGCTCGCTTTCAATCGGTTCAGGACCTAAGGGTACTTCTTCTAAATAGATCTTGAACATGACCAAATTTGTTTTTGTGATGTTCAATGTCAGCATATTTGCTTCACACCACAATTTGATTTTTAGTACATCTGCAGGAATAGTTTGAGTCAAAGCAGTACGATCTTCATTTTGCTATAGGATTGTGGTATCGTCAGCACGGAACCTATTACTGAGCCCTGTGGAACTCCTCGTACTATTTTCCCAACTCAGAAGTATTGTTGCCTACTATGATTCTTTGCTTTCGATCAGTAAGGTGAGATCTGATCTGATAGTGTTTCCTGACCTACACAGTCGAAAGCCTTAGAAAGATCAAGAATTATAACTGCGGCTGCCTATTTTTCATCAAAGCTCATGTACACGATTTCAAGAAGATCAAAGATTGCATCATTCGTACCCTTTTTGTTTTGGAAACCGAACTGTTCAGGCATCATCATATTGTGTCTCTGCAAGTAACCCATCATTCTGTTCTGGATATTCGCCAACTGTTCTGCCTGATTATAATGAACGCTATTAAAAAAGGAAATACTCATTTGGAACCAGTCATTCACTCCCATAATACTAGGAACCGATATAAACTCCTGAAAGGACCTCGTTGCGAAAAAACTATAGGGCAAAAAAACGCTGAATACATAGCGCCACGAATTCACCAGATATCACCAGAAGGAATAAAAACAATCATCAATCCAGGAATATTCAAAAACGAAGTGAAAAAATGGTAGATGAAAAGTGAAAAAATGGTAAATGGAAAGAGAAAAATCCTTCCTCCAAGATAACATTAATCAATTCTATGAATCTTTCTTTTATAAACTAATTCTGAATATCCTTCAAATTGTTAATTATATATACATTTACCATACCATGCAGTACTTCATTATTCATACATGAACGATCACTCCACGTATACTTATTGTTTTGTGTTTATATGAACTAAAAGAGTATACTCACCAGATAACGAAACTGTCGTTATTGTGACACCAACTGTGATATTCACCCGATTGTGATGTTTTTTACTAGATAATGCCAATACTAGTGCCATACTGACCATGTTATGTTCGTATTAGTCTGTGACACCCGTACCCAACCATGATATCCACCCAATTTTTTTTTTTTATCCTATTTATTTTTGTTAGTCATAAATGTAAAGTTTGTATTAGTCTGTGACACCCGTACCCAACTATGATATCCACGCAATTTATTTCATATATTATAATTTTATCTTTATTTCAGCTTTGTTATTTTAGAATTAGTATTCAGATCACCTGGCTATATCACGCACAAGCGATACTTATGTTATAGCTTCTGTGATGCTCTTGTTTATTAATATTTCTGAATGTACCTGAACTTCATCTCTATGTACATTCGATGAATGAACCTAATTATTATTATTATCATCGTTCTACATTATACTACAGTGTTGACAAAAGTGAGATAGGTCTGAAGTTGTTTGGATCTTCAGTGGCACCTCCTTTGTGAAGGGGTTCAACTATTGCTGTCTTTAGGCTGGACGGAAAAGTACATGTAGCAAAAGACTTGTTTATGTGTCATAATATTGATTCAAAGAGTTTATGTCAACATTTATTTCTGGATGATTCCTATTTTTTGGTTTGCCCCTCAAATAGTTGATTATTGTCCACATTTCTTTTTGTTTGTTAACTGCTTGATCCAATCTATTTCTGTAGTACAACTCTTCAGATAGTTTGATAGTCTGCTTGTAGATACGACGGTAGTTAGTGGAGTAAGGCATGAAGGAAATGTTATCGGTGTGAAATTTTTTAATGGTGTGGAGGCCACGTGAATTACAGGAAGAGTTTTTTAGTCCTCTTGTAATTCAAAGTTTTGATTTATTTTTCTTTATTGTCTGTAGTGAATATTCCGTCAATATGATTTTGAAAAGCGTTGACTGGATCTTCAGCACCATATGCTTCCAATCGGAATTTGGTATAGTTCCTTTTGCTGAAAATTTGCCCTTGTATCTTGCCCTTATGTGCGGTTCTTTGATCAAATATATTAGGGATGAAACAGGATACTGGTTCATGGTCAGATAGTACAGGATTTGTGAGAAGGCATACTGCATCACTAATGTCCGTGCAGACATAGTCTATAATAGTGGATGGGAATTAAGAGACACGAGTGGACCCATCTACATGCATTACTAGATTGAAACAGTCTAGCAGATTTATCATCATTTGGGTATCAGTCAGATAATCCTAATGTTTCATTGATTTCCATTGTTCTTCCTCATTAAATTATTCCAAGTGATACTATCAAACTGCTGGGAAAGACCTACTCACCTGTCAACTCGTCCACAAAAGTTTCAAGTTATTTATTTGCAAAAAAAAATTCATCTATGCTAATCAATATTTGACTCATATTGAATATTCCTTATCAGTATCTATTTGTATGAAACACATTTATGTCTTTTCAAGAAAAATTATCCAGAATTCATAGGGCGAAATTCTACTCTACATCTGTATGAAACCCGTGGTATTTCTGAATGAAGGTATGGAACAGTTTTCTGATTCCCCCACTTCTTCTATGAGTTCACTATTTCCCTTTTCCAGTTTTGTCAGCATATTTTTGAACTGTTCAGTTTCACTAGTTTTTATACAGTCAGTAGGGTCACCAATCAACGAATACGGTTTCCCTTACAAACTGGCTAATATTCTTTAGAATTATTATGTGTTTACTCTTTTTTGGTGCCTCCAATATTAAACGCTGTGTTGGAAATGACTCAGGTTAGTTCAATTAGTCTGGGTGAAAATCCCTGCAGAGATCGCTCAGGCACATGCACATTTTTATATTCATATGCTCTCAAATGTTTGCGCGATTTTTGAACCCCCTTAGTAAGTCAACAGAAATCTTGCATGGCATTCTCAATTGCCCTCCTTCGGATAGTGTATCAGGAGGCTGTGCAAAAATGTAG
This sequence comes from Gonioctena quinquepunctata, assembly GCA_018342105.1. NCBI lineage: Eukaryota > Metazoa > Arthropoda > Insecta > Coleoptera > Chrysomelidae > Gonioctena > Gonioctena quinquepunctata. The sequence continues at coordinate 216,746 of JAFIRS010002406.1, forward strand.
CAAGCGATGTTTATCAATGAAGCGTTTGTCAAATACAAATGTTGTGTTTATTGTTCCTAGGATGAGCATTTCAAAAGACAATTTCGAATAAATCTATAGTAATTTCTAGAAAATACCATTTTGCGGTCTCTTTTCAGGTTCCAAAGTTGATATTTTGTAGATCGTATACAAAAAACGATATTCAATATAATTATAATGTTTGAATGAAGATAGTAGTATGGAATACTCATCATGAGCGTAACAATTTCAGATTAAACGAAGTTTGTCAAAATTATCAATATGTTATGTGCCAGGTTCAATGAATCACATGTCTTATATTGGTTCCAACAATGAAATTCAATAAATTTTCACATTCTGTTTAAAACTTAAAATGTTTCACCAACGGCTGAACTGCTGAGCAGATATCAGTTTGTGTGCAAGTTTTCAACCTTTGATTCGAGAAACTGAAATAATGTAACTTTGTGAAATTATAACATCCAAACAATGTGGCTGGTATGATTGAGGGAGATTTTGAAAAGGAAGTATGTCATGAATTCTGAGTTTGTCGCGAATTTGGTAGATAAGAAGAATATCGATTAATGCAAAAAATGGAGGTTATGAGTCGGAAGTAAAAAAAAATAGAGGAGAAGAAGAATCAATGGAGATCAAAAGAAGAGCCCCTCCACCCTCTTGGGTAGATTTGATACAAATACAAATATACTTCATTCCAGTAAGACCATATTACATGGTATTGGACATGTCAAAAAAAAAAGAAGGATAATATAAATTGTATAAACACACACATATATACACTCACATACAAGCAAACATATGAATATATTCAAATAAGCTCATACACAATACAAAGGACTGTAAAGAGGTCTTGAAGATGTGATATAATAGTACCAAAATTATTTCCCGAATACATCAAATAATCGATGGGACATAGTCAGTTTGAGACATTATATAAATAAATAAATGAATATACAGGAATCGTCAGGGTGAAATATTGGAATAAACAAATAAAATAAACATATAAAGCTTTGTCATAACTATTTTCTACTAGAGTATTCCAGATAGTAGTTTATAGAATAGAAACTTCCCTCCAACAAATATTTTTTTATTCTTAGTTTGAACAAAGGTAATTCTGAAATAATTTTTATAGCTGGTGGTAAACAATTGAAGAGCCTCATGCCTGCTGCAGGAGGTGATTTTCGAAACAACGAAGTACGATGTTGTTGTAATTTTAGTAGGTTTCCATTTCTAGTTGGGTATATGTGACACTTGGAATTTGTTTCTAACCTGTATTCATTTTTTTTCACATAGAGTAGACAACTATAAATTTAGATGAAGAGTCATGTTAAAATATTATTTTCTTTGAAAATTGTTCTGCAGGAATCTGTGTCACAAAGACCATATAATACACGAAGACCATATGATACGTTTCTGAGCTACAAACGCTCTTTCTATGTTTGTTCCATCTCCCCACAGGAGTAGATTATAAGACAGAACTGAATTTACCATGGCATAAAAGACAGTTTTCATCCGAAATCTTTTCCAGTTGTTGTAGTGATTCTGCTTAGTCATAATCATTTAGACAAAGAAATAACCATTCTCAAGTTCTAACACCTGCACCAGTAATTTTTAAAAGGAAGACATAATTCTCTCAGATTGTTCATTTAATGACCCATTAAGGCTGAAGAATAACTCGTTGCCGCGATAAATATCATAGGAGACATTCTCGTTTGGTAATAAAATTCAGTGTTAATGGACCCGTCCTGTCTAGGGCGAGATATTCCCACATTCCAACCGCACAAAAAACAGACTATAAATACCTCATTTGATGGCGGTCTATGGGAAATATTCTTATGCGCTGGAATTTAATGAGTTTACATAAAAGTCACGCATTAATTTACTGAAATAACCCAACCAAGCGGGAGGAATCGAGACTATATATATAGAAACTGAAAACCGAGAGATATATAGAAAGAGTTATAATTCGACTGTGCTCAGGTCAACTTGTCTCCATGTACGCGAGCATTTAATTAACCATCTTTATTTCAAGTACAATTAAATTCAAGTCTGATGTAAGTGATGTATCACTTACGAGAAATTCAAGAAAATTCAAAATGAAGCTAAATCGATTGCATCATAAATCTCTACCTTAGTGCGAATTAAGTCTTTGGTTCAACGAGAATTCTACAATATCAAATTGGCTCGACAAATACAATAACTACCGGGTCATCATCTGTTTATTAGTGCTTCCATAAACTTT